>JBAMAW010002162.1:5400000-6000000 GCA_037043295.1 Amiota minor
GACCAATGTGGTGAAAGTTGAAAGAAAACATCTTCAAGCCATCAAACAGAAAGCTAAACAAGTGTACGATTGCATTGTTGCTGATAAAAACTTAAATAGCAAGATTCTGCGAGAGATTCGAGACCTCACAAATAAGGGTGGACTACTTACTAAACCAGAACTTATGTTTGATTATGATACCACACTCGAAAAAATTAATGTACTAGAATTAGTAGTAAAAGAACTTAAAAAAACGCTGGAAGAAATTGTGGATGTTAAAAAACTTAGTGGCTTTGCTAGTTTTTTATATAAAAATACTTAAAATATATTGACAAGCATTTCGATTAATGAACAAAGTTGGCTTACTATTTACTATTAGTATACAAATAAAATATATTTTGATTAAAATATAAATAGTAAAATATTCCAATAGAACAAATACTTTAACATACAAAAAAGAAAATTATTCGATTTTATATTTTTTTTATTGCCTATGCTACGATTTAAATATACCATTAGACGATATATATCGAAATAATTATTGAAATACTATGTCGCAAGAGGAATTAAAAACAGAAAATGTTGCGGAAGCGCAACCGGTTCCAGAAGAGCCAACAGCTCCTGAGGTAGAAGAGGCTACAAAGGAACAGGAAATCGTAGTAGAAGAAGAAGCAACAAAGACGCAAGTTGAAACAACACCTGAACCGAAGGAAGTAACGATAGAGCAGGAAAGTAAACTTGAAGAAGTCCAAACAAAATCGGTTGAACATCTAGATCAAGAGGTTATTGAGGCAGATGAGACCATCTCGGCTCCCGTTAAAAAAAGTGTAATTGATGAAGACAGGCTGCTTTCAGTCAATATTGAAGAAATCGGTAGTGGTGATAGTAGTGGATCACTTGGTGAAATGGATTATCTAAGAAGAAAACGACTCAGCACTCAAGTAGATTTCTTCGTAAATTTGGGCGAAGTACCAAGTATTGCCGAAATTTCATTGAGTCTATTAGAATTTGATGAAACTGAGTTGAGGTTTTCAAAAATACCATCAGAAGTAGTGGTGGATGGAACAAAGGATGTTGGAAAGTTTGTTAATCCCTTGACTGGCGCAGATATGGTTGAAGAAGAAGAACAAGAGGAACAAGAAGAGGAGGCGACTGAGGAAAAATCTGATGAAGATGAAACATCATCTACGGAAATTGATCTCGAAATTGTTTCTATTGGCAGTTTGAAGGATGAAAAAGCAAAGGATGAAGCCGATGAGGATGATAAGCTACAAGTGATGTTTGAGCTAATGCTGGAACCACCTCCTCTAGTTGGAGAAGAAGATGCCTCAATGATTGAAAGAGAAATGGAACGTATTCGTCAATTACAAATTCGTGAGTCAACCATTAAATTTTTAGACCGGATAATTGATCGGGCGATGGACAAGGCCGATTTTGTTGATCCGAGAGAAGTGCTTCGAAAATCCCTTGACAAAGAAAAATTGCTTGATCAGCTATACGATGATTTATTAGAGTTAGAAAAGGAGCGCCGAATACATACGTTTCTTAATTCCAAAATGGTCGAGTATTATCGTCGTTCGAAAAACTTCGGCCCGATTAACCCTGATCCACCAAATCTGGTTCAAAAACGATATGCTGCCTATATGGAAACATTAAAACAACTAGACTTCCTCCTAGGCAAAGAAGCTGAAACTGTTGAAATGAATGAAAATATAATGGCAGAAGAACAAGCAAAGTTAACCGAAATGGAAGAATCAGTGGCGGAAGCCGAAGAACAACTAGAAAAAACTATTCTTACAACAATGATAAAACCAAAGTCATCGCCGCGTTGGAAATTAGTAAGAGAAGACATATAATTTTTGATAAAACTGAAAGGCAATAACATTTTGTAAATCAATATATTGTAGCACGTGGAAAAGGCACTTTTAAAAATGGCAGCAGCACGTAGCGAAATATCAGCCGAACGTTTTCGAGTTGTTAAAAAACAACACACCGTGGCCGAATTGGCAGAAGTAAGTAGATGTTCATAGCATTTTACTCACAGAACATGTCTGTAGCAAATTTCTTTAATAATCCACATAGCGATTGAATAAAATTGAACACATCTCACCAAATTTCACAATGACCATGTACGAGCGGACAATGGGTAAAGTTATAAAATTGAGTGACAATCTCCATGGTATGTAAGAGACATGATCATTTCTAAAATTTTGAAACTCTGACCAATGAAAAGTTTTTGATGACAGATCTCAATCAAACTATATCAAAGGTCAATGATGAATACCACAATGTTCTGCATTTACTTTCACACATCCGTGAGAAACGATACATGATGCTTATTCAGATTACTGATGCCAATAACGAATTGAGTGATATCAAAGAGGAACACAAGAAATTACGCGATCGTCTATACAATGATAAATTGAAGCATGTTCAATTACTTGCGGAACTTCAAGATCTTAGCTATAATGTTGGCCTTATGGATAAACCACTTTTAATGCATGACTATGATCGATCTTTTGAAGACATTGAAGAGCTCAAAAGAGAATTGGATGATTTACGTCAACAATTTAATAATCAAGCACAAAAATCTATAATTATAAAAATGAAACCACGCACAAAACGTTTTACATAAATATAGAATCTCAAGAAGGTAAGGAACTATTTAAACGAAAAATATATATATCATAAGTTAATTAATTATATTTTTAATGATTTTTCTTATCACAGATCAAGCATATATATGTTTTTTTTTTTTTTTCTGTCTCTTTGAATTGGTCAATGTTATGAATTCACGGGAGTTTACATCAAGATCCAAGATCATAAAAATATTATTCTAAATATCTTTTAACTTTTGTACCATATGGTTATTGTGAAAACGTAAAACATATTGTAATTCCTTTACATAATCCCTTGGATTTCAATCTATTGCTTGACATCTCAGAATGAATTCATTATACTGACAATATTCAATTAATTTAAAACAATTAAATGTTAAAAAGTGCGGTAAAATGTCATGTAGTTTGTCGACCACATTCGTATTTCATGACAATCCACAAAAAAAAATATACAATATTAAAACAATGAAAAATAAATAAATAAAAAAAACAAAAACTGAAAAATTACAGGCTCCACATTTTGTTGAATAAAAAATAATTATAAAATACGATGAAGCCAACAAAACAAAAAAAAAAAAAATGTCATCAACTAAAAGTGACAAAAGTTTATTCTTTTCAGTTTGCCCGAATGTAATTTATTTTGAACTTCATCTATTCGTGCATGGATTATACATTTATCTACATCTTTCTATCTATCTATCTATAGCACTTACTCGAGTCGACATGAAATAATAGTCAAACAGACAATCAAACAATCACGCAGGATTTCCCATCACAATGTTACAATACATAGTATGTACTACTACTTATTTATTTCTGTATCTGTATATACAATAAATATTCACGTGTGTGCATGTGGATTGCATAATTTCAGAGAAAAGTGCAATTATGCACATAATGGAGTTGCATAAACTTGTTGACTTAATTACGCACAAAAACGTTTCAAGTGGTTTTAATAAGCGAAATTAATTGCAACAATTGTTTGTGCTTTTTTTCTTTCAGTTATTTTTATTGTTATTATCATTTATTTTTCTGTTTTTTTTTTTTTCTTTGGTTTTAATTGCTGACGTTGTAAGTGGAAATGTCAAGATGGTTACTTGTTACTTTTCTCAATGATTGAGAAAAATCTCCCATAATATATTTATCAAATATTAATTTCTATTTATATAAAAAATTGATTTCTCTCTTCTATTTTCTGTTCTTTTATATTGGATATGAAAAGCAGTATACTGTCGCTAATAAATGCTTAAACAGTTGTAAATTTATTAACACATAAGTATGTACATCTGTTATGTATAAGGTTAGTTGAATATGTGAGGATAGTCACAGAAGTACCCTGACCTGACGTTTAGAAGACGCTTATTATTGGAAAAGAATGCCTATGGCAGCCATCAATAGTGATCTTTTTATGTAAAATTAATTAAACATGGGAAAACATTGGTCATTGTTGTGTGATACAATGTTTTCATTCAGTCCAACCAATATCAAAGCAAAAGTAGATTTTATTCTGGAGGAGTCTGACCCAAACTTGAAGAAATGAAAGTGTTATAAGAGAGGTAGAATCTGCGCTTTATGGCTATTTTGACGAGCCAACCATTCTATAAAAATCTTATCGAAAATATTGAATGTCGAGAAAAGTAATAACAATAGTAAACCCCAAAATGGCAAAACTTGAAGACTCCTTTATTTTCTTCAGTAAAACCCAATTAGGCCAGACCTTATTAGTTGAACTACATTTCTGGTATTTCTTTCTTGCTTCCCACTGCCCTTTATATTTGAAAGCACTTGGGAGCACGCCTTGATTGATTTTAATCAATGTTTTCTCTAATTTTTATATGCAAAATTCAAACCAAAAAGTTTCCCAACAGCTGCACCACATATCCTATGTCCAAGCCTGGAACCAACCATACACCTACACAAAATTTCATTGCAATCAGATGATCGGTATGACCTTGCATATGACTAGAACATTCAAACAAACAAACAAATATTAATTTTTATATATTAGACTAACTGTGCCCGCGACTTCGCACGCGTGGTATTCGAAATATGTTTGCAATACTTAAATATGCGAAAGAAGAAGAGAAAAAAAATTCTCCAGAACACTATTTGGTTTTTGGTACATGACTACCCTTATCAGCAAACCTAAATTGATCTATTGCCTCAAACACGAAACATAATCAAAGCAAAGCACTAACAACGAAACACACTCTCTCTTTCTTGTCCCACTTTAAATGAACATAAAATACAGAATGTGCATACTCAGAGAGGAAAAATACAACAACAATAACAACAACCAAAGCATTAAAAATGAAGAAACGTACAAAAATCTTCATGCTTGGTCTTGCAGTGGTTTTCAAAAAACTTAATACTTCAAAATATTATATTCAAAGTTAAAAACTGAAAACAAAAAGTATGCAACTCTTTTCATTGAGCATTCATTAGTCAATTTAAAAAAAAAAATTATTAAAATCGTCTTAGTAAAGTGTGCGCTATATAAAAAATGTTAAAAATTGGTCAAAAAAGTGTCTGTCTCTCGATAACAGCGCTACCTGCTGGGTAAAACTGAAGCATTAAACATTCTGGTGACCCTATAAGTAAAACAGAAGAAAATTTTGTCGAAATTGGTCTAGCCGTTTAGTAGATTAAGAGTCACAAAATTTTGTACACTCGAATTTTATATATGAAGATATTTATTTGTTATTAAAGCAAAATATATAAACGAAATTTAATCACTTTAAACTTGATTTATGCGTCAATCATAAATTACTAAAACTAAGTTATCATATGAAATAGATATTTTCCAATTTAAGAAGAAAAAAAAATGATTACAAAAATAATTTTCTCGCTTTTATTCATGCTGTTAACATATGTGCATGATATTTTGGGGGACGCAATAATATCAGGCGAAAAAAAAATCCCCAACACTACTTACCGGCCACTAGACTCATATGTTAAGGCCATTACTATGACGTTGGAAAGCTATGAAGAGGTTATGGCAACCACGAAATCTTATGGTAAATTTTTTATTAAGAAAAAAAAAAGCATTTACTCTAGTTGTAAACATTTGTTTTTAAATATGTAAGTAGATCACCTGGAGATGAATGCCAATGAACTTTGTCCTATGAAGCAAAACAGGACCACCAGAAGTCAACAGTTAACTTATAGTAAGTACTTAGTAAATTACTTTACTTCCTGCATTACAAATAATAAAAATAATCTTATAAAAGATGGTGAGACTTCTTCCTATTCTACTGTGAATATTATTGAATCTCCACTCAATCAGAATGCAACAGAATCTATTGAATTTGATAATACAGAAAAGTTTGAAACAACAAATATGGAAAATGAAATAGAGGATTTAAATGATACAGTTCTATCAGAATCGGAACATATAGATATGATAAGCATTATGGAGAATGCACAACTGAATTTGATTTCTCCATATGATCTGATGCTTGCTGAGTTTAGACTTAAACATAATGAAAAAAATGCTAAAGAAAATGATTTTTCTTTGGAACAGAAGGAACCTCCTTTACTGGGCATACACTGCAATTCTAGATTTGAGTATGGCGAAACTCAGCCAATTGTTCTTAGTTTGAATAAACTGGACTCAATTACTGCATTTGTCAATCTGACAACAAATACGCAGGACTATTTAATTGATGCGTTTATGTGGAATTCAAACAATGAGTCAGATAACGGATTATATTGGCGTTATACCCAGTTTCTTGGTAAAGAATTACTACTTCATGGTATTCGCGAGCGCAATCTATTACCCTTCCAAAGCGGATACTATCGTGTGGTAGCAGCAACCTTTTGGAATATCGGACAACGTGACATACATTTATATATGTCTGATATTTTCAATAGGCAACAATTATATGGGAGTGCTGTGCGTCATATAAATGTGATGCCAAGGCATCCCCTAATGTGTTATCCAAAAATCTATTTACCCCAATGTTCTGATCCCGAAAAATTTCTAACAGTAGATGTCACTAAAGTGACAAAATTTGATGTTGTTTTGGAAGAAGATTGTGGCGTGGATAGTTATGAAATGCTCAATTGGAACTTATTTGGATTAACTGAGACAGGTATGTGTGTCCCTAATGAAAATAATAATATACTTACCATACATATAAATCTCTATGTAACTTTTCTTAAGATTTTATTAAACATATTGGTAAATCGAATGAACTTAGATTTCGAGCAAGCAAATATTCTTTCATTCAGAGTTCCGGATATACACACTTCGTTCTACGTGTGGATACAGTGATGCGTGGTATTGTAGCTGTGGCGAGGGTCTGTCGAGATGTCAATCTATTGTGCTTTGTTGAAACACTATTAACTAATTTTTGTCCATCCACAGTGTTATATATTCTTGTCGCCACCACCTTTGTTTGCTAGTATAATTGGTGGCAGTAAGCGACTTTTAAACAATGAGAAAATCAACATTTTGGATGGTTCAGAGAGTGTGGATGAGGCGAAACCGGACAAACACCCCTCTCCATTTAATATGCATTGGCATTGTGAGTCCTCAGATGATCCCAATAATAATTTTTGTAACCATCTGGAAAAATTAGGTTAGCAAATTATTTTAATGCAATATAAACGTGTATAATGTATATCATTAATTTTCTTTCAAGCAGGCAAAAAGGTTCATATACCCAAAAACTCTCTAAATATAGATCACACCTATCAGTTCTTCTTGAGGGTATTTTCAAGTATGTACCATTTTATACACATGGAAACGAGCCAAACTATAACAGTAACATCAGATATAACATATACCCCGCACATACATTGTCATAGAAACTGTGACTGGAATCAATATGATCCAGAAGAATATGTTTATCTGGAAGCCCGATGTATCGATTGTCCAAAGGATGTTAAGGTCAAATTTGAATGGTATTATGACAATGAGCTTTATGACTACAAAAGTTATTCAGGTAATCCACGCATTTTTATGAAACTTCTCGAAAAAAAGACAAGCATTGCACTTCGAATGAGAATCATGCAGAGATCGGAAATTATGCCGCGAACTGCTAATACCAAGTCAATATACACTTTCTTGACACTAAGCGAATTAGATAAGCCAAGAGTTGGTAGTTGTATAATCACCCCCAAATCGGGTATAGAGGCATCTACTTTATTTACTATTCAGTGTTCTAATAGCACAGGTGGTACACCACCAGTTTGGTTCCGCATTGAGTCCACTCATGATGTCAGAGTGCCTGTGGCTCTTCTAAAGAGATCACAAAAATTATATTTGTATTTACCGGAAACAACTAATATTTTTATAACTTGCTGCGATAAACAAAACCAATGTGATGAACGAGAAGTTGCTGTCGATGTGGAACCGGCCAATGTGACATCTTCGTTAGAATCCTTTCAAAAATTTCTCGCTGGTAAAACACTTAAAACGAATCTTGAACTTATTTTAACAAGAGACTTATGGCAACGTGGTTTTATTGTTGCATATGCCGCTGCGAAGTCTGTAATCGAAAATGAACTATTAGAGTGTCTGCATAAACAAATGTCATTTTATCAGACAGAAGATCTTTTTGAACTTCAACAGTATTTGTTTTTAACTGTGGAACTGGTATCACATTTGCGACCGTTCTATCATGACAGCGCTGCATTAATTGCTGACTATCTTGACGTAACCGCTAGGAACATGGAATACGTTTTGGAAGATGGTGAAGTCGTAAGAAGAAAGGAATTCAATAAAATGACTCGCGGTATGTTATACATCTTGTTGACCTTCAGCAGTGAACGTGAGGATCTCACAACTTCCATGTGTAAGCTTAAAGATATTATGTGTATTGTTGGGGAAAAGCTCAGCCACAACTATCTTGTCCTCGACCCATTTGATCCGCACGTCGCTTTAAAAGTCACTAACTGGTTAAAGGCCACAACTAGTTTAAATCTAAACTTTTATATGTTGACCGTACTTGCATCTTTTTCATTAAGTCCTAGTCAAAATCCAATTAAATACCACCAGGAAAACGCTTTTCTAACTTTTACGGGGATTTCGACTCAAACAGGTACACAGGAAATTAAATCACAGAATGATGACATTAGAGTCACAATCACAAAGCAATTCAAGAAAGAGGTAGAGGACAAACTCAATTTGGATAGGTTTGTTATGCTAATACTAACGCAACCTGATGATGATGGTTTATATTGGTGGTATCCAGAGCCAGTACCAATAATTAGTACCGTTGTGACAATCTATGCGGCAAATATGAATTCCAGATGGAAATCGAGTCTTCGTACAGACAATCCTATCATTTTTGATGTAAGTTCAACAATGTCACACAACTTAGAAGGAGATTGGTTTATAAACGGCACCCTCAAAACTCAATTTCACATGCAAACTTTCACTACTGTATTAATGCCACAGGCAGTACTTGTGGTTTCAGTAATGCATAATACTGATGATATTAAGATCTTGGCCACTCATGACCCACCAAGTGGTCGTCAGGTGCATAAAAAGGGATGTACAGTAGAAAGGAATGCCACTCAATTTCGTACAAGATTGACATCATTTTGTAAGGAAACCCAAAAAATATTTATTTCAGTGACACCTTACATTATACAGAAAGGCCAACGATCATTTACCGAACAATACATGCTCTCAGAAGTAAAACTGGATAAGCCAATAACATATTCATTGATGCTGGAGATATACCAGTGCACTGACTGGGTAACCGATTCGGACAATCCTGGCTGGACGCCCCACGTCTGCCAAACAGATGTTAACTTAAAGAAAGATAATGTGCGCTGCACCTGCTATGGCTTGGGACCATTCTCGCCACGTATTTACAGGGCGTATGCCCAACCCTTCAACGACAGCTCATTGATGCCCATCATAATGATCAATTGGTTAATAGTTATTCTTTACCTAATATTGTTAGTAGTATTGTTGCTCGTCATACTAGCCTACATTGGGGCTGTAAATGCGAATATACGTGGGTCGTCAGTAACTTGTTTTGATGCCAAAGACATAAGAAAACTCGCACACCATCATATGGTCATCGTTATACGAACGGGAGGACAAACAAATGCTGGAACAACAGCCAACGTTGGAATTTACTTTCATTCCATGTACGAGAAAGGGCAAGAAATTGGCTTTATTATCAAACAAGACCCCGAGCGCCCAAAACTAAGATCTAACACTGAAATAACCATACGAATAAAAACGGAAAATATCACGTTGCCGACATATCTTCGCATCGAAATAGATAAGCAAGGACGTTATCCGTCATGGTACTGTCGTCGCATTATCATCTACAATCTCTCAACTTACGAATACCAAAAATTTTTAGTACGAAATTGGATACATGAGAAAACTAATTGGTTTCGCTCACCCACTTATGGTTCTATTAATAGACAGAAGAGTGCGTACACCTGCCGAAAACGCATGACAAACAGTCTCGAAGAATACTTTAATAATTGGTTCTTCTTTCAACCTTTAACCGGGCCATGGCGAAATAGTGACTTTACAAATGCTATGAATCGTTTGGAACGCAGTTGTTTATGGATCTGCAAAGCTGCGCTCACCATCTGTATTGTTTCTGTGCACTTTGGTGGTACCACAAATGTCTATGATAAAAATGTAGACATAGCATCCGATACCGAAATTAACATTCCAGATTTGATTAAATTGAGTGTCATTTGCTATTTAGCTTGTGTTGTATATGATATTTTATTTCGTATTATTCTAATGCGTTGCATTTTGAAGAGATATTAAAACAAATATTTTTTTAACCTATAATCAATGTAACATAATAAATTGTGTACTCGTTTTCATAAATAAAATCATTACAAGTTTTGTAATAGAAGAGCAAACGGTTATTTAAAGAAAGCAAATAGTTATTTTTATGGACAGGAATACGTACATTTATCTTCTTTTATATAGCATGTATTTTATAATGACTTTATATATCTTCACACTCATTGCCAAAATTTTATTAATGTAACACTTTTTTTTTACAACATTCCCTAACTTAATAAAAAGGATTCATCGCCCCCTCTTTAAATAGTAAATATCATTTACTAGACACATTGTTTGAGGATGCATACACTGTGCCTGGTTGTGTTCCACAAAAGTTTCCAGAAATAAATAACAAAAAACAAACTTAATATTAAAATTAATGAACAAAAGTTCAACGTGCAGTTGACATATTAAATTAGCGACATTGCCATGTTCTAGTAACTTCTTTTTTTTTCTTTTTTTTTTTTTTTTTTTTCATTTTTGTTGGTACGATAGTAGGTGGATGTAAAAATACTATATATCTTTGTTTTTTTAAATAATTTAAACTAGCCCTCTGTCATGTTTTACCATAACACAAGGCAATACCATCAAATATCTCGTGGTGCTTTTGGATTGGAGCCTTGTTTGAAAGACCAACATTAAAGTGAAATAGATGCTGCTAAAAATGAAAAGTGGAAAGTATTCTGAACTTAGCCTGGAAATAAAAAACCGGATGATGGAAGAAAAATGCCTGATGAATATATCAAGAAATTACAATAACCTTGTCAAGTCTTTTAGACATGAAACCTTCAATGCGCCTAATATCAGCATAAATATTGCATCTTATTATAAAATAGAGATAAAATTGAAGTTATTTGTTTGAGTTTATATTGGCTAAGCTTGCCGAAATCTCACATTATTCAAATGTACAATTTTTAATAAATATTACGATATTCTTTATACAGAAATCACTATTATTTTCGTACCCTTATTTGAACACAAATGACTTTGCTGAGGAAAAATGAAGAGATTACCGTCATTCTGTCGTCCCTATTCAACTTTATTATAGTAAAATTTAGAATGGTTCTTGATAGGTTGTTATGATTAAAGAAAAAGAAAACAAAGCGCTGCATCAATTATACCCGGGATCAGTGAAGCTCATTATGAAATGATGCCAAAATTTATTTTACATCAAATTTAATCCGCTAGACTTATTTTGAATGTCATAGTTTCCATCATTGAGCTTCACAGAGAATATTTTCTTTGATAAAATTCTGATCACTTTAAATTATTGTTTCCGATGAGTTTTGTAGTTTATATTAGATCATTCCAAACTTTTGTTAAATGAAGGATTTTAAAAAAAAAAATTTAAAACATTTGCATTCATTTAGAAAAGGTATTGGTGTAGCAAATAATTGAACAAAGAACAAAAAAATAAAGAACATTTTAAATATTGTATATCTGTTATGTCAGAAATATAATTATGATAATAATAAAGAAGATGCTGTCACAATTATTTCAACATTTCAGTTGAAAATAAATACTCGAGAAAATAAAAACAAGAAATGCCTTGTACAACGTTGCGAATGTGTAATTTTCTTGAAATACAATAAAAAAAGAAAGAATCCAGTTGCAGATGTTGCAAAGCACGAAATTAATTACATAAATATATATATTGTATTTACAATACTTATGTAATTCAAATACACAGATACACAACACACATGTAGTTACTTAAATCATAAAAACAAAAAGAAAAATAACAAAAATCAAATAATCGTAATAAGTGGCATAAAATTAGCAAAATAAAGCAAATGGCAACCAAACGAAACAAGGATATTCTTTGTTGTTTTCTTGTTTCATATTCTTTGCCTTCGTTTTGCTTTTGCTTATTATTTTGATGTTGATGAGTTGTGAGATTTTTACGAATTTTTTCCATCTCCACTTTCTTCTTTTCATTTCATTCTTATGGTGTAACTTTTGCTTTCTACTTACACAATAGTATGAACGTAAAATGAAGAAAAAACAAGAACCGCATGTCGATGTACAGAAGATAATACACATGTACATGTACGAGTATTTTGTATCTTGTCTCTACTAGTAAATCATACCAAATATCAAATCCTTACTCTTGTAATATTATATTTCTTGTTCTTATTTTCTTTCTTTTTAAATGCCAAAGAAGAATTTTTCTTTAACAAAAGTAATAAAATGATGCAATTAGTAGAAAATAAAGAAGTCATAAAGTGAGAGTAGTAAAGCTTCTATTCTCACATATATTTTTCTATTTTTTTCTTTTTTTGTTTTTTTTTTTTGTTTTGGGTTTCTTGATCTCTATTACATAATAACGAAATAGAATTATATCAAGACTAAAATCTGATAAATAATGCTAAGTACTGTAATAGTTGCTATTATGCAATCATTTGAACATCAAAATTTCTATTTATAAACTTTATTTAAATATTCTTTTTCTATTTAGTATACTCGTATATACATACATACATGTAGTGTAGGGTATAATCTTTTTATAAGAGCTCATGTAATTTCGTCTGAAAGAGAGTCTTATTGTTAATTATCAGTACAGTTTGTTGAAATACAATACATTCACAAATGGTGAATAGTTTCTGCTCTTTTCTGATCTAAAAATTATATTAAATATACATATCTAGAACTATTATATTACGATATTTTGGCTGATCTAAATGAAGCTTCATTGAACAATATCTGCAAAAATTTCAATGAAGTCATTACAGAAAAATTGTCTCTTTCTTTTTTTTATGCTTCTATGAATTGATCTATCTGTCAGCTTGTTATCTAAAAACCTCTTGATATTGCACCACCAATTATATGAGAGTATTAATAATTTAAATATTCAGTCCATTTTATACAATTTGTGGCTCTTAAAATGAGAAAAATTGTTTCATTGATTAAATCACCAAATATGAAAGATTTTTTTTTTTTCTTTTTTTACAAATAAACCAAAGACATAATTCTTTCTTTCAAAGAAAATACAAGATATATTTTTCTCATTTTGACTGTGACAAATGTAGTTTTCCTTAAAAGGTATAAAAATTTCTGTGAAACCTTAACTCTTTCATAATTTCTTTGTAAAAACAAAACATCGGCTTAAATTGTGTGGACTTTTGAAAAATTGCATTGTTACATACGCATTAATTTTAATATATTTTATAATAAATATAACAAAGTTTTTATTTAAATAACTTTTAACCTTATGCAATTGCTTCGATTGCTAGTCGTTAAATTTCATCCTCATCTTTAGAGATTCTCTTTGTCTGTTTACAATCCCCAAAAAAAAAATACTACTGATGCTTAATTGATGAAATTTTAAATTATTACATAAGATATTTGTGAATTTTTCGTTTTAAAATCAAAAACTATTAAACATCAAATCATTCAAATTTATTATTAAAGGGATTAAAATTTTACTTATTGTTTCCAATTTAAAAATATAAAAAATTTTTAAAATAATAAAAATAAAAAACTTTTAAAGTTTCTAAAACTCAATTCAAATAAATTATCTAAAATGAAGAAGTCTGCTGCTAGTCAGTCATAAAGTTATTATGCCGCATTATGGCAAACTTTATTTTTATGAATTAATTTAAAATTTTTTGCCAGTGATATGATGATGCTTTTAAGTATATTTGAAGCTCAGGTATCTGTATTCTTTCTATTTAACTATTGTCCTATATACGTATGTTGAGAGTTGAATTTGTAGTCATCGTGGTGTGGCTGGCAAGCAATGATTGTAAGAAAATTGCTTTGGCAAACGAAACCAAATGAAATGTTGCGCTTTACAGTCGACTACATTTATTTGCTTCAACTCTAGCATACACGTAGTATGTGGCGTATGTGTAATGTGCTCCTCATGTTGCGGCTAGAAGTCTCTACAAAGGCGACAACGACAACAACTGAAAGAAAGAAGCTTTCAATGATGATGATGATGATGATGATGGTTGCGTTGTATGCAAAAAACAAATATGATGTTTCAGAGTAGATAAAAAAAAAACAAGAAACAAAATATATTTTGATTGGGCATCATTATAATATTCAATACCTTGCACAAAAGCCTGCTAGGATCTTAAAGAAAGTATTCCTTATATAAAGCATAGTATGTTAATGAATATATATTTTTATAGATCTTTCTTCCCTACTTGTGTTCCATTCTTACAATTTCCAATGTTGCAATAAACTTCTTTTATATTCAATATCAACTATGTAGGGTATTTGAATGAGTTGACATGGTTAAACATTAGATGCTCTCGTTTGGCACTCACTAAACAGGTGAATTTGGTAGCCAAGATGTCTACTATATTGGCATTGGTTGCAACTCGCCGCAAATGTTTGCAACAAAGTGTGGAAATGCAAATAGTGTCTCTGCTCCTGTCGAATCTTTTCAGTGAATTCTCTTCTTTTTCTATGTTTGTTTAGAAAACCATTTCACTACGCGACGAGTTTTGTATATTCTAAAGCAACAATCTCGTTGTGTATTTCAAGTAATTTTGTTTTCTTTTTTTCATCTTCCTTTTTTTGCAGCAAAATTGTGATGTTGAGTAAATTCTTTTATATATTCGTGGTAACAGACAGTAACGTTATATTCTTTTTCAAAATAAAACTTTGTGGCAAAATCTTGCAAATAATCTATTTTTAGAAAATTTAGATTTGTTTAAATTAGAGATTTCAATATATTGTATCTATATATTACTTTACAAAAACTTCATTATTTTTGATATTATTTCATTGCTTTGTTAATTTTAAAGCCAAGATCTCATAACTAAAAGTCGTAAGTGGTTATCATGATATGTGGTACTTATATGGGGCTCAACGCAATTAATAACATAATTGGATATTCAAAAGAACATATAATTTTTCATTATTAGTAATTACATTCAACAACTGCCATAATTATTTATTTAATTTTCGACTCATGCGATTGTTTTTAGAACAAATAAATGAGATCTGTGTATAATAGATTTGATTTGATATTTATTTTTAAAATATGAAAATATGGATTTTTAATGTTGCATAGACGATTCAGTCACAAATGTGCTTGGCAGCACAGCTGGCATTAAAAATATCCACAAAATATATTATATAAAAATACACAAGATTGGTAACAAGAATCACAATTACACTTCACGTGTACCAGAGGGTAATCCAGTAATCTTTCTATATTCCATGGGATGCCCCATTTTACTTCTTAGCTATCCAAAGGATCACATTCACTCACTTTTTATTCCATCTTCTTCTTAACCTTGTTCTTTCCATCCGTTTGTTCCAGGGACACGCATCGTAGCGATCATCTCTTTAGCAGCTCTTTCGGACCACTTGCCGATCGCTACTATTTCATTTGTTGTAAAAATAATGAAAATTACTCGAATTGAAAGTTTTTACATCAATTCCCCATTTACACTTTAGTTAGGAAAAAAGAGGAGGGAAGACACTGGTTTCTGTCATAATTTTTATTGATCCAAAGATCAAGTTTTGTAAGGAATAGAGTTGAGTTTACTTGCATCTAATCTTGTCGTTGTTCTTTTTGCCATTGAAGTAATGAGTTTTTCTTTAGTACTGCAATCATTAGTGTGTATTATAATTCAATATTTAAAATTAATTAATCTTGATAACAAACAGTCCTGCTCCTTAAAACTGTTTTGTATTTAATGTTTAAGATTGTCACTGACATCTGAATTACTCAAAGAGAATAAAATATTCATTATGTTTTTAATTAAAACAAACGAAAAAAGATTTTTTTAAAATAATACCAAGATATTAACATAATAAAAATATGCTAAAATATACCATAATAGTGCAAGAATGCGTTGACAGGTCAAAGCAATTATTTTCTGAAAAAAATATGATACCGAAAAATGGACAAAAACATAACACTGGGAAATACTGAAATATTTGTGCGTTTTCATTTTACACTGCAAAAAAATAAACTCACACAATGCATTTTTCAACATAAAATATGACAAAAAATAGAACAGAAATCAAAAAAGAAAAATTTATATTATCATATATTTACACGCGAAGTGTGAGGCTCAGAGAATAAAAACAAAATCGAGAGAAAAAAAGTAAAGCAAAGTGAAGAAGAAAGAAAAGAACCACCGAGCTTTTGGCATTTAATTAAATGAATTGTTCTTGTGTTTTAGGTGTTTTTTTTTTGGCTTTTCCCTTTTCAAAAATGTCGACGGCGACGCTATAAGAAAAAGCTTACGCAGAAAAGCGGCAAAAATGTAATGTAAAAAGGTGTTAATGTGACTATGAATTTTCATACATTTTTTGGAGTTTTTCGCTTTTTTTTTTCTTGCTTTCATTTTTCCTATTTTCATTCCCGATTCATCTAAAACAAAAAAAAAAACAAAAAATGCAATGAAGTTTTCATTTTTTTTTCATGTTATTTTCTCTACACGGTTGCTTTTATGCAACGTAATGGTAATTAGGCATGGAAAAATCCATTAGCCTTTGCTCCGGAATTGTATCTCGCTTGGGTTTCACTAGTTTACGAGCCTTGGTCTTGGCTAGTCACCATGGCCATGGGTGACTATGCCATGAAGACAGCTGCAATTAGAGTCCAGCTTGCACTTATTTATGGCTATAATTCTTTGCTAGAAATATTCCACTAAAAGAAAAACAATTTTACTTAATTTAATTTCCCTTTGGTTTTAGATTTTAATAAATGCATAGAATTTAATTTTTTTAAAACAAAATTTTCAGAAAGAAATTCTTGTAAAGTTTTTTACAAATTTTTTTTTTTTCTCAAATTAATGGATGTTTTAATTGATCATTTTGTTCGGACCTTTATGCTTTCATGTGCATTTTAAATGATTTTAAATAGGAGACTTTGATTAAATTTTAAAGAAACTAGAATATTAGTAGTTAAGATTTGCAAGGAATAACCCAAACAAGATTCTTTAAAAACCAAAGATTGACGTTATTTGAAAACACCAAAATTGATGAGGTAGGGTTAATTGAATCTTCAATCAATCAATTTCTTTTGTTTAGGTAAAAATGGTCTAAACAATTGTATACAAATTCTCCAATAACTAGAAGAAATATTCTTCATAAAAATTCGATTCAAAAATTGGGAAATGAAGGCAAAGCGGGTAAAGCGTTGTTAATGTTTTGTGTTCTTAAACTTCAAAGAGATGTCATGTCATCATGTATCCAATCTTTGAAAAGATTTATCTATTACAAATAGAAGAAGTTTAATGTTCAATCAAACACAAGAAAGAATTTACATTGAAATATGTATTTCCTGTGGAACTTTCGTAGCTCAATGACAATTACGACATGAAACAGAAAAACCGCTAACAATCTTCTGAAGTCAACAAAAAAGCAGTGATCTAAGCCATTTTAACAATTTCCACATACAATAGAAATTTTCTTATATTTGTTAACATATACACGAGTATTTGCATATGTATGCGAGTATCTATGTGTGCTATTTGCCCATTTTCCATACAAACTACATTGAAAGAAAACGTGAAACAGATTTGCGTGTGATTTGAAAAATACGCTTTAGATTTTACTTGTGATTTGATTGAATGTATGACTGAATGAATGTATCTAGATACATATTGCATTGTATTGTATCATACTGTATATGCATGTTGTATATGTTTACGTTGCAAAACAGGAAACGACACGATTTAGTCTCGTTGTATAACAATGCAAAATTGTGCACAACTCTTGACAGTGAAGCGATTGTTGCATTGCGATTTTTACTTTGTATTATCAGTGAGCAATTGCAAAATTTTCACAAAGCCAAGCAAAATTTCTGATTTCCCCAAACGGAAATTGATGGTGTTTGCACACACACATTCCAGCTTAGTCATTCAGACATTCAGTTAGTCATGCAGTCATTTCACCATTGAGGGAGACAGGAACTCACTCATTCTTTCACTCATTCACTTATTTACCCAGTGCATCTAGATACAAATGTAGTTGAAAGCGCAAGCGCAACCAATATACAATATACTCGTACAATACTTGATATTCATTCAGGCGAAATACAATTGAGGGAGGACATGAGATGTGAATCGAAGCTTTGCGTTTCAGTTCGTTTGGTTTGATTTGGGAGGGGGCTGCTGTTGAAGGTAGTGGTGGCTGCTACAAGTGAATTTGTCATTTTCAGTTACGAGTCAACAATTGCCAAGTTTTGTTTATTCGGATGTCACAGGCAATAACCAACCAACAATCCAAGCCCAAGCAAACCACTCAACCATTCTTACATTCACTCAATAGCCGCATACATTGTTGCATTTCTTTCGACTCCTTATGCCGCCATCCCTCTGTCTATTGGTACTAGGCGAACTGTGAATAACACTCGGTTAATGGCAAAGGAAACATGTAAGTGACACAATTGGAATGGAAGGAGAGAAACGCGATAAAAAAGAATGTAACACACTGCAACATGGTTACTTGCCACTTATATTATGCCTCCCTCATTCGATGCTGTTTCATTCTTGTCGTCATTTTTATAGACGATTTACCTTTTGACACAGAGACAATCACCACCAGCCTCCCATTTTTATATATGCAATCTACGACATCCAAGGGTTACCATCGCAACAACAACAGCATCGAGAAGTAGAGGAAGGGATGCATCAAAAATTGCTATGTCGCGTGTAGTGGATGCCTGCCATGTAATAGAACTAGACATGGCAGTAGTAAATCATTCGGAAATCAGTGGAAAATCAAAATTACTAGGCATCGTATTTCTTTTCTACGTTTCCCATTTTGTCATTTCACTCGAAGCAATAAATACGAGCAAATAAACTTTTATATTGGCGGCCATCATCGTCTAACATCTATCTATCCCTCTATCAATTCTCCCTATATGGTATTTTATGGCTGCAAACGATGATATTACATGAAGCTATTGAAAGTTTTCAACGCGACACTACTATTCTATTAGATTGAGTGCTGTTGAGTCTCAATATTGAGAGCACACAACTACTTATAATTGTAGTCATGGAAGCAATTAGTAGAGCAGCCTTTATTAAGCAATAAGTAGTTAAGAGTATTTAGAAATTCTATCGAAACAGTGGACAATTTTGATTTCATTGTAGAAGTATTGCATACACATTTTCAACTTAGTGAATTTGCAGATTTGTTTGATTGATCAAGGGAAATACTTCGTTCTCTCTTAAAACTAATAAGCAACATTTGTTGTCATAAATTTTTAAATGCGTCTTATGTCTTAGAATGTTTTCTTTGCTACACTTTGTTTCTATTTTTCAAAATGGTGTGACTTTAGTTTGATGATTCTAAAGTGCCACCGACATGATCATGCAATTATCATGCATTTTATCACAGTGTTAGTGAAATAAGTTTGTATGCGTGGCATGAACAAAGCATGACGAAATATCTAATCGATTTTGATATTTCATCATGCTATTTATTCTCTCATCGCTCTGTTTCATTAACAACATTCTCTCTTTGGCCATGCTATCTCATTTACGCCTTCACGAAGTAAGTACGTGTGAAAAGGGCGATAATAGGCAAGTGCTCACTTTTATGAAATATTTGGACTGAGCTTCCATGCAGCATGATGATCACACGTATACGAAATGGGTGATGCTAAATGCATGATCATGTCGGGGGCACTTAACGCATAGAAAATCGCATCTGAAGAATAGTCTAATTCTTTAACTTGAAAAAATTTGATCAAATGAACGATCAATATGCCATCGAAGAGTGTGAAAACTAAGCAGAAGATCATTGAATTTTGTTTAAAATCGATTGCAGTTTTTTTCATTTGAAATAAAATTATCAATAAAGGATAAACATATCCAAAATTGAATAAATAAAAGATTAAACTACAAGAAGTGTACTTAAACCTTCGTAAGACTAACATTAGTGATTTCTTATAATTTTTTTACAATTGTTTTTTATGTTCTCCTTTTTTAGAAAAACAAGAGCATTTTCTTGGGATTTTTGCTTCGCTCTCGGAAATTAAAGTAATCATTTTTTATTGCGCGCAAACAAAGGCATTACATTTTATGACGCCATATTTACCACAAAAATGAACAAAAAATTATGTAAAACGAAAATAGGAAGGAGTAAAAAGTTGGATGAGAAGAAGATGACGAAATAAACTGAAAGAATATTGAAAGTGGTAAAGAAAGAAGAATGAAAAAAAAAAAAAAGTGCAGTGTTGACGATGAAGAATATTTATAATAGCAACGAGACGAAGGACCACATAAATGAATGAACGAAAGGACTAAAGGACGATGGAAGGAATATGCACAGCAACAATGACAACAGTCAACGAAATAAATATCTATACATGTACATTTACAATTTAGTATATATTTACAGATATTTCTATGTGCGAATAGATGTAAATGAAAATTGCATTAAAATCTATGGAGTGTGCATTGAAGAACAAAGCAAGCGGCACACAAAAAACAGAAAAGAAGAAAAAATGTTGAAGGGAACAAACAATAAAAACAAAAAAAAAAAAGAGAAAAAAAATCGTTCTAACAACAAACGAAAAGCGAAAAACTATTATAAACTGCATGACGTACCACCAACAATAACAGCAACAACTGTAAGTACACCAAAAGCAACTAAAAGAACACTCTAAAACATACTCACAGATACAAACAGATGCACACATACAATCATTTGTAGAAAGAAGCAAACTGAATTGGTGTAACTGGTCACAATGGGCCAGAGAGTTGGAAAATGACTTGATGAACTAAAGGACGTCGCGCTGAAGTAGTTGAAGATGATGATGACTCAAACAGGGACAGAAATAGGGATTGGGATATACGTAGTACTTGTACTGCTGCAACACTAGCTTTTGGTTAGGGAACTTGTTTTCCAAATATAACAAAAAACAAAAAAAAAAAAATCATTATATAGAACTTGTCCCCTCTTCCCATGTGTACCAAGCTAGAACGAACGAAACGACTGGAGGAGAATGCAAGCGTATGTCAACTAAGAATGATGAGGAAGAAATGAGAAAAGTGGAGGGCCAGCATCTAAAAAACATCAGAGAAAGCATAGCGGAACGTTACTGAAACAGTAACAAACAGGCAACAGTAACTGAAACTATGAAAATGGCAAAATTCATGAAAAATTAAAGGAAAAGGATATGACGCCACATTGCAACATGAACACAAAATTGCGATTTTATTATATTTTAACAATGCACTTCGTTACGTGATTCCCGCTAGAAAGACAGAAAAGTATTCCCCCTCCGCACATTCCTCGCCATCTCCAGTTGTTTATTATACTTCTTACTCACTCAATTCCAGAGTTGTTGTAAGTTGGCCATTGTGGGTTTATGGTAAAACATCTGGGAGCTTACCACTGACTGCCTGCCTGCCTGCCTGTCTGCCTGTCTGTCTGTTTGCCAGTCTGAGCATGTTGCTCTTGCAAACTGCACAAAAAAAAAAAATAAATAAAAAAATAAATCCATTCCATGATAAATAATAAAATTTAGTTTTATGAATGCTTGTACCATAGATACTTTTCTATCTTTCATTTCCATTTTTATTTTTTTGTTTTTGATGTAGTCATAAATTCATTCAGTTATAAATTGAAGAAATTTTCATGTTTTATACCCTTGTTATATACATTTTATTGTAGCACAAAGTGAATGCATTCAATTGTTGTTGACAAGAATTTGTGTCATTTGAAGTGTGTAAACTCGACCTAGAAAGATTTCATTCGATATACAAATACAAATAGAAGTTATGTAAACTCTTTCCTTATCAATCAGTTTATATGAAAAGAAATTAGTAAATTCTCTTAAGTTCAAATTAAATGATTCCCTTCACGATAAATTATTAACATTTTGTGAGATTCAATAGATGAACTTGTAAAGTTTCCTTTCAGAGACCAGAATTTATTATCTTTCATGATTTAAATTCAAAAAGAAAAAAAAAACAAGAAGAACCTTTATTGCTCAATACCTTTTGTCTAAGTGAATTTCACTTAGAATTTGTTTCTCTCTTTTGTTTTATTTTTAGTATCATACTACTGTCTGACTAACCACAAATTTTCATGCCAGCCAACAACAAATTTATGTGATAAAAAATTGTTCTCACCTGCTGCTGTCAGAATTTATACTTTCGCCCCTATTTTTATTTGTATAATCCTTTGGCGAAAAGAAATGGCATAAAATTTTACAAAAAAGCCAACATCAAATGCACCTTTTTAACGCTTGCAAAAAAAGCCACACAAACATAGATTAGGACAAACACAAATTCAGGTAGCACAGTGCACAGTGGTCTATCGATATATTGTTAAGATAAAATATGGTATTTGTCTTCAAATTACAAACCTCTTCCTAAAAAATGAAAATAAATGAAAACTAATTTTATGATCTTCCTCAACACACAAAATATCATTCATCTTTACAACTTCAAATAACCATAAGTATACAAGACCACATAATGTGCCAAACACTTGTTGTACCTGTTGTGATGGGCCCTAGCAAACATTTATAGCTCCCAAAAAATAAGCAAATAAAATAAAGAGCCCAAATGTCGTTAAACGAAATATTTACGCAAATTTTTTAAACGGCGCATTAAATGACTAGAAACATTTTACTTTGGAAGAAATGAAAAATAAACGAAAATGTTTTTATATATAAAGACAAAAAAAAAAAAAAAACAAATAAATATTTTAATGGCAGCATTAATAAATTGCGCCCACTGTGCGGCCATCCGGCTTTCTTCTTTTACTGAGCTCTTCATTGAAAGCTGCTGTTGAGTGTTTGCCTCTAATACCTTGGCTAATAAAATCTTACTGCCGCAGGCCAGAGCAATGAAGCACATCTGTGTGCAGCCATTTTTACTGCTGCAGCTCACAAGAATACAAAAAAAAAAAAAAAAATTAAAAGAAAGGAAAGATAGAAAAAGAAGTGGTAAAGGAAAGAAAATCACAAAAGAAGAACTTTATTCGGAATAAGAGAAAGTAAAATTGCAAGGCAACGAGAGAATGCGTTAATCGAAATAAAGGAAGGGATATAAAAAGCAAGCACACTTGGAACAGGGAACAATCGGTACAAATATCCTACTTAGAAGAATGTTATTTTCTTAAATAAATTCCTAAGGAATTGCATTAGATTAAAAATGTTTTAGCTCAAGTGGGGGTTTTAAGAATAATACATATTTTCAAATGATCATCAAGACCCAAGTCATTCTCATTTCTCAATTTAATACGAGTATGTTATGTACTCGATACTGAATTTCTTTTGTCACACACACATTTTACTGACTTCTGCTTACCTTTATTTATCATAGATCCTTGTATCCCCTTCTTTTCGGTAATACCATTTAGATGTCAGCTTTATGTTGTCTCACCTCAATTTTGTGGCTTTTGTTGAAATGTTTCATTTAAATATAAATTAAAAGATGACAAAGTCCTGACGAAGTTGTCCGTTTGTCTATCGTGATTTCTTGTTGCTTTCCTTTACATTCTCTCTGTCTCTCTGCCTCTTTGACTTTGCTTCAGGTGCTTCCTTTAGTCACTTCAACATTACTTCATATTACTTTTTTTTTTTTGCTTTCTTGGTCTCTGTTCCGACCACCACCAACACCATCCTCATTGCTATTGCTACTATCTGAACAACAGTAATAATAATTCTGTTTTGTGTCTAATGAAACTTTATCTTGGCGTTTGTTGTTCTGCTTTTGGCTTTATTCTTATGACTTTTGTTGTTGTAGTTGTTGTTGCTTTTCTTGGCAAAGAAAATAGTCGCCCGTGGTCAAATGACATGAACTTTATTTGTAACTAAGGTAGCCAGCCAAGTTTGCTTGGCTTTCTTTCTTTTATGATTTCGTTCCGAACAAGGATAAAATCCTTGTTGTTAGAACTAATTTGGACGCAATTTACATAAATGCGTATATAAAGTTATTACGATTATGGTATGAAAAGTAATTTCTTTTCCCAAGTAAAAAACTTTTCTCTTTTTTTTTTCCTTTTTGCGGTCAAATTCTTCTTTTATGTTTTCGTTTTTTCTATTCGTTATGTTTGTTTCATTACCGTTATTGTTGTCGTTGTTGTTGTTGTTGTTGTGTATGTAATAATCTGATTAAATTAAAAAGGTGATCGTAGCCATAGGCGATAATTTCATACTTAAAGTAATTGAGAACATCTGCCGTCACCATTTTTAGTAGTAGTAGTTTTTTGTTAGTCAATTTTAGTTAAAAGAGTCATTTAAGCTTAATAATAAGGAAATCATCGCAAGGTTCAGTCAGTCCTTATAGAAAAATTAGTAAGTTTGTTTTAAAAAGGATCACTTCTCATGAGTCATTAGAATAAATTGTAAAATTAAGAATATATTTAAAAAAAAAAACAGATGAAATTTCAAAGATAAACCACAAGTAAGAACTATTTTCATGATCACCACTACACGCATTTTTATGTTGCATACTTTTAGGATGAAATTGTATGCAAAATTTTAATATGGAAAAGAATCTGTAATACAAAAAGTAATCTAGTTGGAAATCCAAACAAATGTAAATGTAAATGATTCTGATGATTACCATTATACTTATCCACTTTCATGATATTTCGTTAAGAAAAATATCATTAAAAAACCTCATAGCAAAAAATATTATTCTAAACTAAAACTAAATGGAAACTATTTTCATTTAGGGGTAATTTATTTGCTATAAACAATTTAGATAGAAAATTTTTGTAATGTAAAGAAAGATTAAAATAGATTAGATTAGAAGGCAAAGTCAAAAGCTAGTCATCTAGTCACTGCGACATCAAAGCCGCTACTTGTTTTAAACCCTATTCGGGTGCCTTTCCGAGTTTGTCGTTGTATTTTCTGTACTCATTTTCGCAAGTTAGTGAGGCCATGAATATGTTTGCTACTTTTGTATTGTTTGTGTCCACCAAATATTTATGCAAATTACTTTCCAGTCATCGTTTGAGTTTTATTTTTATGGAAACGAAAGGATTTTAGCAGCTCATTTACTGGCAAGTTCATCTGCCTCTTGGTTCCCAAATAAAATGAATGAATGAATTATTTACTGCTAGTCGTTTTCATAATATTGCATCAAGTAATCCCAGGCTAACTTCGATTGATCTTGAAAGCATTGAGAGCTTCTTGTGCTACCTTGGTTTGAAAGCGAATATACTGATGTGATTGTAGGCAGTAACACTCTTAATTTCTTTCTTCCCTTAGGATAATTCTATTAAAGGTCTATTGAATACATGATCATTGGGTAAACTTCTACTCCAACACCATTCGTATTCGTATTATTGTTTATTATTCAAATGGAAACTATGTCTTTTCATAATGAAAGGCAAATGAATACTAAAGCGATTCATACTTTCAGGGTGAATCATGTAAGAGTTATGGCAATCAGAATATTATTACAATATTTTCAAATTTATTATTTAAATTTTTCCTATTAAAAAACCCCATAATTTTTATTTTACATTAATTAAGAATAAATTGCATTTAATTATATTTTTCCTGGAAATCTCAAATGAACAAGAAGGCAATTTTAAATCCTTAAATAATAAATTTGTTATATTCTTTAAAAATTGTTTTTCTTTCTTCTGAAGTTGCCTACTTGACTGACTGCCTGCCTGCCTGTCAGCCTCCTACTCACACTCTTTATCTCTTTATATGTGTATATTGTATATTTATAAACACATGTATGTGTGTATATGTGCATCTATGTGTGTAGCCATTTATTCATTCACATATTCATTACATTGAATATTTATATTTAGATTCTTCTGTATAACAAAATATTTTAGTCTTAATACAAACATTTTGAACAATATGAATAATTATTATTTTTCACATAAAATGATGCTAAGGAAGGAAGGTAGGATTTATGTAAGTGCGAGGGTTTGACTAAACAGAAATTTTATGCTCGAAGCTCATGTTGCACTTTTTATGCTTTGGGTTGGTTTCGTTTTGGTTTTGTTTTGTTTTCGTTTTATTATTATTAGAAATATTCATTCATATTCATTATTACTTTCTGGCTTTCATATGAATACATAAGTTTTATTCATTCCATTTTGCAAGACAATTTGACAAGACAACAAAATGTCAAAGTCTCGAGAAATGGGTATTTACAAGTAAGCTTCGACTATGCTAAAACTCATTCCGAAAATAGCTAGAGGATCACTTGTCCTATAATATTTTGTGTTGTATTGTAATACATGGTTGATATGGCAACAATTTTTTTTTTTTTTTTTTTTGTAGTTTTTGCTGTTATTCTTATTGTTGAAGGATATTAAACTAACAATGCCAATTATATCCGTCTGTGTTTTGTTATTCTTTCATATTTTGTTTGGTATTTGTTTTCCATTTTATTTCCTTTAATTGGAGTGATGCAAGAATATTAAGTTACACGTTGAAGTACATTTCCTTTCCATTAATTACAAAAAAAATATGAGGAATAAAATAGAAACTGTTTATAGATAAATTAAGTAATTATTTTTCCTTGATTATCAAATAAGCATTTTAATGATTAGATTTCAAAAAGAAAGTCTCTGCTGTTTAAAAATGAAATTCATAGAAATGCACAACAAACAATTTTCTATTAAAATATAAGAAAATATTGAAGATATATAGTTATATTAATATATACTCCTATATTTGACTTGTCGAACAATCTTGAAAGTTGTATTTATAGTTGTAGAAAAATGAAGAGAAAAGAAGGTCATTAGGCCTTACTTAGGAGGTCCAAGGTTTTAGAATCTCAGCGGCATAGCTAAACTATGAGTTAACTATATTCTAAAAACCGCACACTTTGCAAGAAACTTCTTTCTGAGACGAGCCCATCTCGTATTAATAGGAAGCGTAGATCTATTCCAAGTGATATTTGTAAATAAAATAAAACTTAAAGTATTTTGTATTATTATTTTACTGATGTCCATTCAATGTTTGGAAAGTAATAGAATTTATATAAATTTCTTTAATGCAAATAATGAAAACTGCATTCGATTGTTCACTGAACCTTCCTTGTATTGCCATCTTTCGTTCATTTTCATACAATCACCTTACATTTCCTTAGATACAGAATAATATACTCGTATAGAACTGGCAACAAACAATTAAATAGAATAAGTTTTGGAATGGCAGACAATAGCTGAATGATTGAATGAATGACAACAGAGCAAACTAAGAAACACATACTCGTACGTATAAACTTGTTATGTATTTAATTGCAATTAAAAAGTTTAGTCTTATTGTTTTTGTTGTTGCTCCAAGTTGGCATTTCACGAATAATACCGCAATAACTATTATCCTTTTGCAAAATTGTCGTCTCCTTGGCCAAAATGGAAAAGGTATTAAAGTTACTACATACAACTAAGTAAAACTAACAATGACAACAACAAAATGTATCTAAACGAACAAAATAATGACCAAAACATGAAGTCATTATCATGTAGCAGAACCAAAAGTAAACGAGTATTCAGAGAGAGAAAGTGAATTCACAAAAAAGAGAGTGAGTCCAGTAGAATTGTATGTTACAATAGAAATAAATAGAACCCAATGGGGTTTTACGCTTAATGATTTTTTGGTGTTTCCCCTAACCTCAAATAAAGATAGCGAAAAAGTAAGAATCATTTCGACTAAATTTCTCATTGTTGTAATTCCTAAGGATGCAAAATGTAATTTTCAATTTCAAATGGGATGCCCCTTCAAACATAGTTGTACAACAGTTTGACACGCGCCAAGCTCTTCATGATAATCACCATTTTGACTAACAGAACGCGAGATTTTTCTCCTTTTATTTTATTGTAATTTGACTGTATCTATGAGTTTAATAAAAATAGTAAAACCCTTTCAAAAATTAGTTAGTGAGGTTGACTCTTGACTTTCCCCTATTACATCGGCTGTGATTCAAAAAGTTTTGCCATAACAATTTTTGAGGTCAAAATGGGTAAAGAAGTTTGTTTCTAAAGAAGTAACTCGAAAAGTTGAAACTGTACTGCATATGATGTGGATGTGGTCTTTAGTGTTCTGTCTTATCTGATTGTATTGTGTTTACCTTCATTTAAATAATAATTGGCAAAACGCAAATTTTTGGCTGTAATTCGGTAAACTGGTATTCAACACAGTGGGATAGATTTCATAAATTTTAGAGAATTTTTTTTTTAGAAAATAGAAACCGAAATGAAGTTGTATATGAAAAACAGAGAAAGAAAGATGAGTCTTACAATTAATAAAAATAAAATAAAAGTTAAAAAAGGATATACAAACAGGATATGTATATGTTATATGGATTCAACTTAATGAGGCAACAGAATAATTTCGAAATTAATTAAGTTAACTGACAATTTATTTAGTAACTTAATATAAATCATGAGATACCTTTAGCTTCATATGAGATACTATTATTTATACATGGAAATAATTAAAATTTTTATAAAATTTCTTTTCAAAACCACTGTGCCACATCAAAAGTTACGTTGTTTGATTGTCAGCACAGATAAATGCTTTATTGTTACAATTATACTAATTTAACGGGAAAACGGGCTTATTAATTTTTTCCAAATATTTGTTACAAGAAAATTTACTCGTATGTAATTTTCATAATCATCATAAGATAAGTCGATTCTACTTATCCATCCATATTTGTTATAAAACCTTCCACATGGTTTTCTTTTTATATGAGTTTGAACATTCCTTGGAATAAAAATTGGAGCACTTGGTTCCAAATTCATAGAGAAATTGCTGAAACCTAATTTAAGTATGTAATATTTATATTGTTTATACTTCATTTTTGTTGAAACCATAAAATCTTTACTCAAATATAATGTAATGTCCTTTATTCTTAAATGTATCTACAACGTATGTATGAACAGAACACCTACGTAGACTAAAGGGTATCTGAATAAAGTGGATGCTTTACTTATTTATAAGTATTAGTATTTTTGTTTGTTTTTTTTTTTTAAAGAAAACTTCAATTTGTTTTAATTGAAGTCGCCAACAGTAAATGGCTCTCTGGTGGTAATTCTATTCGATTATTGCCATTGTTGTTTTTGGATTTATATTTTTTTCCATTTTGGTTTGAATTCTGTAATTGCATACAACTATTTCTATAGTTTTTATAATTTCCTTGTTAAATTATCTTTCGTTTTCTTGCTTTTCTTGATTTTTGTTTTCCTGTCTTTCTATATGTAAACTGAGAAATATTGGATGTTAATTACAAAAGTTCATTACTCACAGTTTTTGCTTTCATGTCTAATAAAATACTTTCATTTATTTTATTTTTATTTATTTTTTTCTTTTTACGAAGTCAAATACATAATGAGATGAAACTTTGACCAATTTACCTTGTTTTGTTTCTCTTAGCTTATTTTGCATCCTTTTAATTGCATTTAATAAGAAAAGTTTAGTTTTTATTACTCATTGGATATGTTGACATTTTAAACTACAATAAAAGTTTTTGGAATGTTGGACCAAAATGGACCAAACTTAAGCATTTAAAATGTTAATGTTAAATCACATAAATTTATAAAACAAATAAGCAAAAGTATTATTATGGTTTACAAGGAATTTTCATTTAATTTTAATAAATAAATCTTTTAATTTCTTCATATATTTTCATAAATAACATTAAATTTAATTTGTAACCGCGATTTATTTGATTTTAGTAGAAATAACCGAAACCTCCTTGTGGTTGGAATTGTTGCTGACCAAAGCCACTACCACCAAATTCTCCAAAATTGGAGTAGCTTCCAAAGCCACTACCAAATCCGCCTTGTTGATTGAAACCTGACTCCTGCTGCTGCTTGTTGTTGTTGTTGGGGTTGTTGCTGTTGTTGATCAAAACCATTCAAACTAAATTGTTGTTGCCCTTGGAAACCAGCAAAACCAAATGCACTTGGCTGCTGCGTTTGTTGCTGCGTCGACTGTTGCTGTACTTCATAGCCGCCACCACCAAATGCGTCATCGAAACCGAATTGTGGACCCGCAAAAACGAAAGTGAATAAAGCAAAGAAAGTGATCTGAAAACAAAGATATTATTGCAACGAGGAAACTGTGACAACAACCCAATAAACTAACAAAGAACTTCATTTTATTCAGTTTTATTTTGTAGTCTTCAGATTTTAGTTGGTTTCAATTAGCGTTGCGCTTCCGCTCCACAGTCAAAATTGAATTGTGATGAAAGTGACAAGTTCAGCTGGTTTTATATGCGATCAGAGATTGAAAATAAATGAATTTTGACAAAAACCCAAAACAATCGTAAAAGAAAGAAACCTTTGATGAAGTTATTGCAAAGAAAGTAAAAGACTTGTGAGTAATCATAATGAAAATATTTATCTATGCTTTTTGAAGTCACCATACCCATGACTTAGTAGGTAAAAAGTTCAAAGAGAATAAATTACAAAAAAAAAAATATTTTTTTTAATTTTTTTCCATTTTCATTACATCAAACCAAACTTTTAGCAATCTTCATCTCAAAGGCACCTGTTAACAAATTCATATGAGTGTTACCTTTGTATCAATATCTAGAACGACGTCTGTCTTTGTGTAAATTTCTTTTTGTTACTTTTATCTTGAAAGTAGAAATCAAATGAAATTTCCTAGATGCTCTTGTTCCTTCTACCTCTACTTGTTCTTCGCCTTTTGGTTTTCTATTTCGATTTCCATTTCCATTCTTTATCGCATGACATCATTTTAAATTTCTTACTGCATTTTGTTCTGCATCAACTCCTTCGAAGGACAATAAATGAAACGTTGAAAATAGTTCAAGTGTTGACAGCGTCATGCCAACGACATTCGCAATCAAAGCGACTTTCCCTCGCCTCTGGCGTGAAAATTGATTGGAGTGGCTACTTAGCGTAGATGAATGTCTTGGATTGTCGACAACAAGACCAACCCAGATCATCCCACTTCTACCTCATGACACCTGCAAACGGATAACCAACGTAAATTGTAAATGGTTTCAACACTTAAAAGGATTTCCAACAAAAAAAGAAAAAACACTTATGTATATGAAATTCATTAGAGCCAACGAATATATAATCAAACTGCATTGAAATGAAAATGATAGAAAAAAAACGAATATATATAAAATTATATTTAACAAGATTATGTTCTGGTATCATGAAATTGAATGATCCTTTGATTTAAAGAGTTATTTTATACAAAAGGTCTTAAATAAAGAGTTTGATCCAAATTATCATTACCATTTCAATTCGATTGTGTTCTCTCATTTTGTTGTCATTGCCTTAACTCCTGAGAATGTTTCAAAATCCTTGGACATCAAGAAAAATATTCTTTACATAAAATAGAACCCCAGGTCATCTATTTTTGTTTATTCCAATATTAAATACCATTTTTTTTGTTTTTTGTATAATCCAAATAATTTTTAAATTACAAAAAAATAAACCGCTTTACGTGCGACGAACTAATTGCATAATTTAATAGTAAAAACAAAAAATGCACTGAAAAAATGCATGCATCCTGACATGCATATTCAAGTCATGAATTATAGTGCAATAGATTTTTAGAAAGGGTTTGAAAAACGGCATTCAACACCTGCCAAATCCATCCATTCTCGGCACTGTTTGGATCTGACATAGCATGACACGCCAAGTGCTGACTGACATTCAACATTCAACACATTCGTACACGTGCCAAAAGTGTAGCGGTGCCTCATTCCACCACCCTCATTCAGTATATAATAGAATATAATTTAATAAAATTATTGAAAATTGACGGTAATTGAAATGAATTTGAACAAATTTTTGGTTACCTTAACTCAGTGGAGAATAGTGCAAGGATACTTTTAAATAGAGGAAGATGCCTGTCGTGCTCTAAAACAATCAAATGAGCTAGCACCGTCACCGATGGCGGCGCCTCCAAACTCAACACGACAAAATCCATGTGACGCAAATTTCCATGTGCCAAATGGGCGTCAGTGTGTTTTGTGGGCGTTCCTCGATTCAATAAGTGTTTATTAAATCAAAAGAAAAAATTCAAATTCTCCATGAATATTAGAGTTTCACTATGGTCTATGGTTATTTTGTGGGATTTTATGTAAATCATTAATAGGCGCTGAATTTCGAAAAGTTTTATCTTGAAACCCCTAATTCGGCATAAGAAAGTTTAAAGTGCTTTCAAAGTTTTCCATCTTGAGGGCGTTGCTACACATAATGTTGGTGGTTGGTTCTTTGGTATGAGTAGGTACAGTGCTTGAATTGTAGTGGGCTTAGGACAGAAGTTTCATGGTTACCATTTAAAACTTTGATAATAAACTGAGTTTGATTGAATGATGGATGATGAATAGGTAGGAAGGCAACAAAAGAATTTGTACAATATGTTCAAGTTAACTTTCTTCAATCGACTTGCGTTGTTGCATGCCATGAAGTTGTAAGAGAGTTTTATGTTAACTACTAAGCTACACATTACTATGTATTTATAAAGACTAGAGTAAAAAGTCTTATGCTTAACAAAATATCAACTAAGAAACAATAAAACAAAATTAAGGTTAAAAGCTAAAAGTTAATTAATTGTATAATAATATATACAATAGTCAGCATAACTAAAAGAAATATACCTACATAATTGATCTGATGACATATAAAGACTTTTGTTCAAGACGAGCAATGGGAAACAAGATTCGAAAATGAGTAGAGAATCATAAAGGAATATAGTCAGAGTAATTGATAAGACCATTTGCTACAAAATCAGCTAAGTGCGAGTCAGACTCGTACACGGAAGGTTCCGTACCATATTGGTCTTTGTATGGGAGGTACTCCCTTTAGTGGTCCGATTTAACTGATTCGAACAAATATACCGCACCTATATCAACAACTTATAGTGTCTTAATTTCAGTTCGAAAGGACAAAAACCAAAAAAGTTTTTCTAATAAGAACCTGAATTTTAATGGTGGGTTTATTTGGGAGCTACCCTCTCTAGTGGCCCGATTGAACTGAAATTTTGTCTATATAAGTTTCTAATATATAGCCACTAACTATCCAAATTTCAAGATCCTGAGGTTACTAGATCGTATAGCTGCCATACAAACCAAATTGTTTCTTCTATAGGGACCCCGATAAGTTTTTGAAAATATTTTAGTTTTAATACTTGTTGCTGATGCCCGGATATAAATACATATTCTGTGAAAATTTCATTTCTCTAGCTATTACAGTTCATGAGATATGACCCGTGGACGGGAGGCTGGGAGGCCGGACGGACGGACAACGAAGTCTCTGCAATAGAGTTCCGTTCGGTACCCTTTGGGTACGGAACCATAAAAAGAGTGAGCACCCTATATTAATTCTATTTAAAACAATCATCTCATATACTTTATACAAACATTACAATTTCAGAATAAAAATGCCTTTAAATACTTAATTCTCATGCACTCAAATCTAGAAACTTGATGATTTTTCTGTTTTTCTGGTAATGTAATTTAACTATGTTCGGATAACAAATCTGGGATATACATATGTAAGTGTAATTGATTTTGTTTTTTTCCCCTTTCCCCCTTCTCTTGTTTATGTTCTAACAAAAAGAACAACAAATCAAAACAAAAACAATCATCAGCATTAGAGCAACTTTAAAATTGCAAAACACAACTTCTTAAAAACATTTATGACTAAAGCTAAATGCATGGGGTCTGAAAGTTAAACCTGAAGAAGGGTTGCCAACACTATCACATACATATACATATATGTACGTATATCTACTACACAAGTATACATATATCTTACCTATCTATCTAGATATATCGTCGTCATACGACAAACACAAGGACAGGGCTTAAGCTTAAACATATATGATATACATACACATGGTTAAATAAAGAGGAACACGTTGAGAAATCCTTACCGACCTCAACGAACATTTAATTTTGAACTTTTAACTAAAAACTTTTGACTTGAAGCCCAACTCTGAATCTCTGCTTCTCTGAATCAGAATCAGAGTCGGAGGCTGCCTGAGTCTGCGGTTGAAACTGAGGTATTGCTTAGAGAAGTTGCTTACCTAGTTTAAGAGCAAAAGATACAGATGCATAAGACGAAGTGAACTGCAGGTGAATGAGATTCATGCATGCATGCATCTAGTTATGTAGGTTGATTGTAACACAACTCACACACTCTCATATATGAGTACACACACATCCAAATACAAACATAAGTATATCCTTCGTTTAAGCCGCAAACTTATGACTGTGAATGTATCTATGTGAGAGGAAAGTATGTGTGCTTCAAATCCCACGTTTTTCACCTCGTTGCAACCTCGCGTTGTTTTAACGGGCGCAACGAAATCCACCAACTTTGTTACTTTTCGTCACAGCTGTAATGGCAAAACCTTTCAAGCGTCCCGCCACCTCCCCGCTCCTAAATTGCTTCCATATACTCATACATAATATAGGGAAATGTATGTTGCACACAAATATGCTTAATAACACAAAATTTCTGGCATAGCGAAAAGTTTTTAAGTGTGTGCCTCAAAAACACACACAAACATAGAAAGTTCTATTTTGATATAAATAAGAAAGTTTTTCCCCGGATCATCGCCGTCCGTCGTCGTGTTGCATTCGCTCTCTATTCAGGTGAGTTGGATCTTTGAATTCTTTAGTTTTTTTTTTTTTTGCCCCATGTTGTTAGTTTGGACACATTGGTTACATTGCTTAGTTGCGCTTTCGTTGGCATTAAGGACAGAAAGATTATAGATTTATTTATATCATCATTAACATCATCATCATTCGTTCTGTTTAATATTTTATGATTTCACTTTTTATTTAACTTTATTCAATGGGCAAACAATGAGTAAACTATCCATATTTATGACTTTGGCAATGTTGCCAAACTCTCTCTCTCTCTCTCTCTCTCTCTCTAAATCCACTTCATATCTTTTCTTTTAAAAGCAAAAAAATATCCATCAACAAACTCTTTAAATACATAATTTCTTTTAGCTTGCACTTCTTATTTTATTTCCTTACTTACAAATATTTTTATGTATTCCTCATACAATCCAAACAATTTCTACCTTTTTATATTTCAATTTCCTGTAGCCAGCTTTCCAGCTCACGCATAAAGATAACCCCATTCCAATAATCAAAACAACTAACCTCAACTAAAATCATTTTAATTCACGTCATTTCCTTACTTGTCTGCAATGACTAATACTTAGCATCTTCATTGCATATTATATTCATACACCATCGACAATCATAACCCAGACTAAGACACTTGACTAATCCTCATGCAAAAACCCTTATAAGTTTCATTTTAATTAAGAAAATTTTAATGCTTGGCACTTGATGATTTATTTATAATTACACGGAAATCTAATTGAAAATCAAAATTGTAATTGCAACGTTGCATTCATACAAGTACACACGCATATACAGAAAATCTACCTATAAACATTTTCCACCTTTTAAAATACTTTTCCAAGTTTTATAGTTTCCTTCGTACATATGTATCTTTGTTGGCTTAATTATGGCAGAAGTGCGAGTACTTTTCGTCTTGAGAATTTCTGATGTCATGCCCGGCAAGTATGAGTTTCGGATTGTGTCACCACCAACGAAAAACGAAGTTGATATGTACGAAAATAATTGGTAAAGTTTTTAATGCCACGACACTTGAGGTCTCCTCACAAAATCATCATCATCATCATCACATCATCATCATCATTATCATCATTTTCATAAGTTTTTGTTATAGGTTAAGGAAATAATGTCGAAGTATTCTTGAATTAGTTTATATGACATAAATTATTTATTAAGCAAATGTTTAATCATCAGATTCCTTCAAATGTTCAACTATAAATGCCTACAGATTTGTCAGTTTTCCCAAAACCAAACAACAACAACTTTATGAAATAATATCACCAAAAATTTACAATAATGATTTTCATGAAGAACAACAATGTTGTTCTGTGACTTTTGTTATAGTAAATTTCTCTTTTATTTGTAACTAATCTAAAGGAAACCGTTTCTTTATATCAAAAGCTTTATTTACCCATTTCATTTAATTCATAGCAGACAATTTACTTTCATTGCATTTACATGCCAAATTAATTACTTCAAAGCTATTAATCAACAAAATGAGATAAACGAACAAACAAATAAATGAATGAATGAATGATAGAATAGAATAGAATAGAATAGAATAAACGAATAAATGAACGAATGATTGAACAAATGAATGGTTTTTAACCGCATTTTGTGGTACAAATAAAATCAAATTAAACCAAAATCAAGTGAAACTGAAAGTCAATTTATTTTATTGAGAAGAGTGTTTGCATACCATAGACATATATAATTTACTTTAGCTAAAAATGGAACGAAATAATGAAAATGAAAGAATTCAACTTGTACGAACGTACATCATTCATCACCTAGATGCTTTCATCTTACCTTAGTTTCCAAGACATTGAGGGTTTCACCAAAAAACTAAGCATTCTATTGGATCCTCGAAATTATTTTCAATAATCTAATTAAACTTAAATTGCCTATTAGATCATATTTCCATGTTTTACCCAATCTGTCTATGTATGTATTTTCAATATTTCTAAAAAATTTATTTATAAACTTAAATGATTTTATCAAAATTTGTATATTTTTTTATTTTAGCGGATATGGCAACACCAAACAAAAACTCTTTGCTTCCGTTACGCCATTGTTATGGTGGCGCCATTGTTGACGCGTTTGCTGATGCTTTTGTTGCTCCTATTATTGTATGAAGTTGTTGTTGTACTAATGTTGTTGTTGAAACTGTTGGGTGTCAATGGGGTTTATAACGGTATTACACTTGAATGATTTTAAAATGATTAAAATGTAAAATGATTTGAAATGTTTGATAATCACGTTGTATATAGCGAGACATACACTTATACATGTATATGTATATTTATATATATGCATGTGTATGAGTGTATATGTGTGTTTGTATTTGTATGTGTTTATGTGCATGTGTGTGTATTGTGACATGAAATTTTACGCTTCAATTGACCGAAAAATGGCCGAGAAGAATGATGATGATTTGAATTTATTTTTTTTTTTGAAATATCTTTAAATTATTAGAAAATAATTTAATGTGGTGTTAGTGGAATTAAAATTAGAATGGGTTTCCTCCCAATTCAAATTCCAAAAATAAAGCCTACACTACCCTTGGACATGTTAAGGGTGTCAGCTATCCTGTAAGTTTAAATTACGGTTTGTCAAAACGATTTTATGTTATATGTTTGATTTTTCCGGTATAACCGCTTTTGGGCCATTAGTGCGTGACGCAACACGTTAACATTTTAGCAAACTAGTCAATGATGTCCGATTTTCCTGGTACAGGGTCCGGATAACACTTATCAAGCCCTGCTTTCGTTTCAACGGTGTTTTTTCCCATCTTAAAATAATTTTAAATCAACACACGAAATTCGTTTTTATCCATGCTCTTGAAAAGAATAAAAGTTGCTTCATGAAAACATCTGTAACATTAAAGTAAATGACAGTTTTTTACGAAATTTTTACAACTCCCTTTTCAAACTTACTACAAAAATTTCTTACATCTGCATTTGTGGAACAGTCTATATGTCTATAAGTTTCCCGGTCACTTTAAGCAAATTTAATAATTCCAAGTTTTTCCTTTGACATGGAAGATATAAAAACTTGAATTGAAATAAAAGAAATTGATTCCATTTAAACAAAATGCAAAATTATTATCAATTTCGTCTGTCACCAAAAATAGTCAGACATGATGAAACAAATATTCTATGCCGCCGGCAATTTTCCCAATGCTATGTTCAATTCGAATGAAACTTTTGCCATAAGAAAATTTGGAATTTTCTTTATTGGAAAAGTTTTCAATTTTTTCAAATTAAACCAATGATCAATTTTCAATGTAAAAACATTTGCGTATGCTTAAATAAAGATAATTTTCTACGTAGATTCTCACAAATTAAAGTGCTGAAATGATAAACATTCCATAATTAAAACAATCTTTCAAATTCAGTTCAGAAAAGTCTCGAGTTATATAGGCTTTAAAACAGGACTTTCAAATTGATATGAATTACGAAATTGACCTATGTTTCAAGCGTACTGTGGGGAACTTAGAGCACATATTTCGAATTTGGTCATGGACTGTCACTATGAGCTGCTCATGAGCTTGGATTTTGTGCTCACGTCTTTCAATTTTTGGTCATGTTTCGTCATGAAATTAATGAATTCATCTGCGACAAAAACCAATTTGTCAAACAGAGCACGAACATTTTTCATAGCAAGAAGCTTTTTGTCTGCATACTGTGCTATAAAAAGCTCATTGATAGCTGAATGCAATGCGCCAACTGTCGCAAAGCTTTGCCTCACGAGATAGATGTTTGGTAGCTAATGTATGCAGCAAGATTTTGCGAAACATGCTGCGAATGCATGACCAATTTCGATGTTTTTTGTTTCTTTTTTTTTGTGGGATATTTCTGTTTATGGTTACTGTATTTTGCGAGGTGCAAATCATCAATTAACGTTAAGCGAAGCCACCAACACCTGCAATGTGCGATCTAAAATTAAGACACTAGTCCAAGGATACACCCAGGGATATACATCCCTGGAGATAGGATAGGATCCTCTGGGGAACTTCAGCCTTGTCAGACCGCGTCAATGAGCAGACAGATTTAAACGAAACCTTTGGGACAAAATGATCGTTTGTCTTGTTAGGTCAAACTCATACTTACAAATAAAATTCAATTAAGCACAATTAAAGTCAAATATTTAGAGATATGGAACTCTCACAATGGCAATCATACAACCACTGGTATAAAAATTCCAACTCTTTCAAAACACCTATTCACTTCACTTCAACTCACTCACCAACATCTCCTCGAAGGCAAAAGCCAACCTCCTTGTCCATTCTGTGGTGACTACTTGTCAATAACACACCTGCTAGATGATTGCTTTCCCATCGATAATATTAGCAATAAACAGTATCCTTCATCAAATCCTGTAATCTTAGTAATTTAATCTAATCTTTTTTACTTAAGACAGACGAGTCGAAGGCCTTGTAGCACTCATTAAAAAACTTAGGTTATATATTATAAGTAACTAAGTGTATATAATCTAATCCTGTAAATAAATAAATAAATATTTATGAAAACGAATGAAATTCAAATGTTAAGTATAATAGTATTGTTATCCTTTTTATGCTTAAGCTTAGTTTGTCATTAAAAAAGGAATGGGAAAAAAGGAATTCCATAATTCAAATGAGTTCGGTCACATATACAAGTAATATGTTGCATATTGTTATCTGTTGTATTTATGTCATCGTTAAATTTGGCTTCCAGCAGAGGCATTGTGCCATCACAAGTGGCTGCAAACTTCCAAACTCGTGAAAATTCACTTAAATGAGGATGAAGAATGTATCTGGTTGCTATACTAGTAGCAGTAGTTGTTGTCGTTGTTGTTGTTGTTGTTGTTCATATGCTGGAAAGGTGTGGCTTTCGATTCGTTGCAAAAACATATTTCAAAGACACAAAAAACAAAAAACATCAATAAACAACATACAAGCATAAGCCAGAAATGAGAATGTTCATGTATGTAGATACTTTTTGCATTATTTTTCATGTTGTCCAAGTGAGATTTTTGTTTGTTCTACACTCGTTTGCAGCATGCGGCAACATGTGTTACAATTTCCCGACGAGTCAGTAACTAAACTAAACTTAACTAAATTTAACTAACTTTCTGAGCTTGAAGTTAGCGCATATTATGTTTAATTTGCATAGCAAAAGACTTCAGGCGCAAACTTGGCACATTTTAAAAGACTTGGACATTGGTCCAAGGGAAGTCCAACGAAGACCTGCAATTGTTGCGGAAAACTAAGCAATTCAGTTAACCACAAAAAAAAAAATAAACATTTTTAAAGTAGTTAGTAGTAGAGTAGCCACAGTCAGGGTGGGTCCGCCGCTTATACTTACAATCGTGTATATTATGAGATTGATCTGGTTCTATTGATGTTGGTTGCTCTTGTTTAGTTTCTCAGTTTTTCATGTAGGAATTTTAATTACAAGTACAAAACAAAGTCAATATGAATGTTGGATTAGAAAGTGTGCTAAGGTAGGCAACGTTATGTTTTAACCTAATTTTCTTTGGTCAGTTTTTGTTGATAATTTCATTCTCTCTTTCCCATTTATTAATGACTTGTGCATTTTGCTGAGAAATAAATAACAAAAACTGCATGAAAATTGACGAAAAATGGTAAAGAAATTAAAAAAAAAAGGTTTTCTTTTGCTACTTGCATCAATCATCAAAGTGTTGACATATGATCATCGCCATCACCACCATCACCAGCATCATCATCAACATCAAAAGAAACTTTGTCAAACTGCTATGGATGATAAGCGAATTGCTTTGTTGCAGTTGTTGGCAATCCAAGTAACATTTGACATGAGTTGAAAAACTTAAAATTAAAGAATTTAAGCATAAAATTAGATAAATGTGAGTATAATTGGTGACTAGGATTATTTTAATGGATGGTACTTTCCCACAATCATATTTAGCTGATTAATTTAGGTCAATATTAGTGTGATATTTTCATTTCCTATAATTGTGTTTCCCTCTGTCTCTCTCTGGATTTCAAATGTGACACAAATTGAGTTAAAGGGTCAAGAGGGATGAGTAGCACAAGAAACAGTTGACAATGGGCACCGTTTTCAAAAAACAACATTCATGTGAACAATTGCATTAGATCTAAGTTCTTTGTAAAAAAGACTTTTACTAAAAGAAAAGCAAAAGAAATGAACAAATGTTCATCGATTAAGGTTAACAGTTGATTGAGTTCAGCTTCACTTATAATTATAATTATTCTTTGAAAAACTTTAACTTTACTTTAAAAGTGACTCCTATTTGATAATCTATAGATCTTAGTATCATAATCCTTAGAATTTAATTTTAGTTTGCAATAAACAAAATATTATATGAAGCCCTAAATTGTGTCTCATTCAATATCGTTAAAAAAAATTCATTTTAATGATGACTTTTACCATTCAATGCACAATTGGGTGCAGATTTGTATCTATAACTTTAACTAAGCCAAAGTGGCTTACTCACTTACACAGGCATACATAGTGAGTGCATATCCATAATTATAACAAGACAAAATCCCAAGTATTGCTGCCTGCCATGGTCAAATGATCAAGTGGATTACTATGCCAATTGGATCGTTCTTTCGTTAACCAAGTCGAATTCAGTCGAAGACACCAACAAGTGCACTCACTCAGTAGTGAATTATTTACGGGACAACGCCTTCGGACCAACTTTGGAATATGTGTATAGTTTTGCATGATGCGCATCATCATAATGATAATGACGTTGCTCATGATGATGTTGTTGTTCAATCTAAGTATCTTTGTATCTATGAATGTATCTACATTACGTTCAACAAGTTTTCATATGTTGCTGACTTGTTGCAATTACTTGTAATGGAAGTCAAGTGGAATGATCTAATTTTGATCTCTTTCTCTCTTGGTGTATTTCTTTTCATTCTGTGTCTTTCAGAGTTTTCCGATAATAAAAGTATTGGAAAATTATATTTTCTACACGCATAAACTTCCCATTGCATGCAAATATTGTATGTCAGTCACAGTTTTGTTATCGGTCTCCATCATTGCGTCTGCCGCTTTACCAAAACACATCTCTCATCACCGATCTACCAACTCTCATCGCCGATCTCTTGTTATGTTTGGTTTAGCTTCGCACGCCTGACTTGGCTCGCCTCTTGACTAAGACGAGAGATGAGTAGTAAGTCAACTGAACGCGGTTTGAAGTAAACCGAGTTGCTTTCTTGCTAGGCTTTCTTTCTTTAGTTCTTTCATTCGCCTTTTGACATTCGCAATTGTGTGAGAAGTTTTTTTGTTTTTTTTTTTTTTTTTTAAGTGGAGAACAGATTTGCATGGCTTGTAAAGAAATGTAATTCTTTTGGCCTCCTTGTATGCATTTATAATTAACGCAATTGCCATTGTGGCGCCACTTGACAAGATCGAACGAAACGATCAATCGATCGTCGATCGTTAGATCAAGCTATCGTTAATAATGGAAGATAATGGATGGGTGTCAATTACTTCTTGACTTACACTTTATCAACAAAATATAAGTAAATATAGAATAATATGGAAGACTAAAGACTAGGATTGTAAAGGTTCTTTTAAGGATTTGTGATAAGATCCAATCAAATGTGAGAATGTAATTGAATATGTTTCAACAACTTCTCAAGTTATCAATGAGAAGGTGAAATTGAAAGAATGTAAACATGACAGATTAAATTTAGTTTTTCAATTTTTTTTTTTTTTTTGTCTTACTGAGACTACACATTCTTATTTCTCATGCAATAGCAAATGTCATCAATTCAAATTGATATTCAAGGTTATGAAAATCACATATTGATTTACTGCATTTTTTCTAAAACTTCTTACATCACATCTTTAACCTAACAAAGATCGTCAAGCAATAAACATAAAACTCAATTATAATTCCGTTAACAATATTTTCTACTTCTTTTCCCCTCAAAGGGAGGAGGGTCAATTGAAATTGTAGAAATGCCTACACTGAGTAATAAATCTTCATCGAATCAACAGTAAATGAGAAAATATTGTTGACAGCATCAACAGTCAATGAAATTAAAAATAAAATTAAAAAGGAAAAAAAAAAATAAAATAAAATAAAAAGAAGTAGAAGTAGAAGAAGAAGAAGTTAAATATATTGTAAGCAGGAAGCTTCTCTCTTAGAATAATTGTAAAATGAAATTAAAATTGCCAAAGTCAAGACAAACAATTTGTGATTGCTTGAAGCGCCTTCATCTGTTTCATTTTATTTATTTCTGGATTTCTCTTATTGTTGGTAACACGAATTGACCAAGACGAGTCAATACTGTTGCCATAAATCAAATGCTCGTTAACAAGATTTTTATTTTAGTTTAGCTTTTCAAAAAAAAAAAAATAAAACAATTACAGCCACAAAATAATCAAATTTCATTTTAGATTAAAAATTCTTGCTTGCCATAGTCAGAAAGCTCGGCATCATAGACTAAGAACTTTGTTGTATTATTGACCATGACTACTGATTAAGATGAAGTTGCCAAATGGAAAATGCAATTTTATAAGCAAAGAAAATAAAAATAAATAAATAGTATATGAAAAAATATGCCAATTAAGATTAATTAAATTTATTTTCTATATTTTTGTTTGCAAAGTGAAAGAAAGACAGCTCGCTCTCCCTCCCAATTATTGTGTTGCGCTGTGTTGTGTTGAAATGAATTTGAACAAGTTTTCCAGCAAAATCAAATGTTGCAGCATCAGTAAATCTGTTGCTCTGTTAAACATGTGCATAACTCTGAATGTTGCCACTTGCTTTGAGCTGCTGATGATGCTGCTGCTGCTTCATGCATTTGATTAATACTCTTGAACAAGATAATGACACACACAAGCGGCCACAGCCATCGAATGAACATTAACTTCATATGTAGATCTGCAGATCTTTCTCTGTGACTCTTTCACTTCAAAATACTTACAACTACACTGTTTCTGAAGTTGTTTACAATCATATCATGTTCGTTGTTCGTTGTTCGTTCTTTCTACAATAGCTTGTGGAGCAGGATGCATCATGCCACATCAAGCGCAGAGTCATTGATTAAAACGGCAACTAATTCTTAGTTTCAATGATTTTACATTCGCATTTACAGTAAAATATAATTTCTTTCATGCAACTCAAAGCTAATGCAATGCAATACAATGCAATGTTGCATATTGCATGATTATTGCTCTAGTTAACAGCAAAAACAGCAACTTCAAGAAAAAAAAAAACTATCTACTACTCGTACATCAACAATAGTATGAGTATTAACAGAAGCGTGTGCCATACAAAAGTATAAATATGAATGAATGAAGTATATTCCAAGTTGCTATTTGATTGCATTTTAATAGTAATTGAATAAAACTGAAGTTCTTAAGAAAGGAAGAGCCCCAAGGAATCAATTCAAGTTTCTTTACATTTGTTGTTGAATTAATTTTTAAATCAATTCAAGCAGAAACATCTGAATGTTCACAAATCAACAAAATGATGTCATACTAAGACTTTGCAATGAATATTTTTGTAACCTCTCTTGATAAATTTATGACCAAGTTTTTCATTTAATCAAATACTGCAAAATCTTCTTTGAAGGTTGACAGACAGATAAATCATTGATTTTTAGTGTTGTAACAATTTCGCGTCTCTGTGAAGACAAATTCATAAATAATTTGATTGCATTTTATTTTCAACTCAAACATTTGATCAAAATGTGAAAATTGTCCATTGTCCATTGAAAAACGAAAGTAAGAAATTGTTTTTTTTTTTTTTTATTATTATTTCTTTTTGTAATTTCCGCAGCAATCCGCATTTGGTTAAACAACACCGCAATTTTTATTTTTTCTTTTAAAAAGTACATACTTTTATTTTTTACAATTAATTAAACACATAAATAACGCGCCATATTACAGTATTTCTACCGATTTCCCCCCTTTCCGATCCAAAAGAGTGACGCATGCGCTGAACCACAGTTTGAGAGGCAAAAATTATTTGAAAACGTTTGTCAAATGTTGCCGCAATTCGTTTCAATTGAAGCCAAACCAAACCAAACCAAACCAAATCAAACCAAACCCAAAAAGACCAAATCCGGGGGCCAGCGAGCGTATAAATTCAATTAAAACATTGGAAAAACGCGAAAGAATTTGAAATGAACCAAATAAATAAAGAAGAGAGAAAAATTTTTTAATGTAATGAAAAAGCAATGAAAAATAAAAGAAATATTTCACTTCACTTTCGCTCGTTAGAAGACACAGTGAACTGAAACCATGTGATCCAATCCTCCGATCAAAGCAAACCAATTCAATCCATGGATGCAATGCAACATAAGCTACCGCCCTGACTTTCGTTGTGCCCCACCTTGCATAGCTATGACTTTGCTCTACAACTAAAATTCATAAAGAAAACGAAACGAAAAAAAAAAAAAATATGTAGTATCTCATGTTAGTTTTTTGTTCAATGTTTTGTCTATTTATTTATTTATCTGAATGCATCTCATGTTGTTGGATTGCATTGCATTGCATTGCATTGAGCCCACGAAAGTGTTTAATTGCCGGTGAAAAGCACATTTTGTAGCGCGTTACTAATGCGCTTCACTCTGATTATTATTGTTATCATTATTATTATTATCATTATTATTATTATTTTTATTATTATTGTACAATATATATTTCTGTTGTTATTGCTGTGACTTGATCATTTAAATCCCTTCTCAATCTTCAAGTGTGACATTAAGTGAGTGAACTTTTTTTCAAATTGATTTTCTCTTAGAGAAGTTATCTGGAACTCTTGTCTTTTGAAATTACATTTATACAAACAAGTAAATTTGTGTGTGTTCCTGACCTCATTCGCCTTGAGTACAGTTTCAAATAAACTTTCAATCAAATTTAGATTTAAAACCTTTTGTAATAAATATATAAAATAATCTCCTTTCACTTTTCTAATTCATTTTTACCATGTCATTGGTAGAAGTAATGATTACAAACCATCATACCATTCCTTCCTCCCTTATGTGCTGGTATTTAAATTGTTTTATATCTCATATAAATTACTAAGATTTTAGAATAATCTCTTATTTTGTAACCACTCGGTGTAACTACAATATAATCAAATTTGTTGACCTTGTTGTCCCGCTTTTAGTCTAAATGACTTCAGAATGACACCGGTTAAGACCCTCTATTTTTATGCTAAAGCAATTCTCATGAGTTCTCTTTCTGTTCTTCTGTTTTTTGTTTTTCTCATGTTAAATCGTTTAATTATACAACTAATTATTTCTTTCGAATTCGTTTATTTGTTTATTTGTTTTATCGTTGTAAGTCTTAGAAGACTTCGTGGCTTTCAATCCAAATGGTGCTGACATTGATTAATTAATGAATTTACCACACTATTTTGGGTTTTGTAATGATCTTTGATTGATTTGTTTTGCCTCAGGTTGAGGTTAAGGCTAACACAGACAGGCAGAAGGCAGAGTCTGTGGCTTTTTCCGAGGCGGTGGCTATTTACCTGAACTTCAGACATTTCAATGTCAAAGTTATTTTATTGGATACTTACTTACTTATAATAAGAATAGAATTCCCTTGCTGTTGTTCAAAACTCGTTATTGACCCCTTAAGCTTTGCTTATTAAACTAAAGTTTTGTAGGTATATTTAATGAAAAAGCGCCTCAAATGAAAAATTTTCATACAAATCATGTACTGTAAAGACATGAATGAATGTATTATTTATGTGTGTACGAGTATTAAATATTTTAAATATATTCATGGTTGGTTGGTTCATGATATCCATGTATGAATGTGCTAAAATTTGATTGACTGAATGAGGTGGCAAATGACAAAATAAAAAAAATGCAAGTAGCTACCAGTATTGTGGATGTTGTTGCTACTTGCCACATGCCACACAATTCATGATTGACCGATTCATGGCACAATTTTAACACATTTCAATTGCTTTGGATTGCTTTCTTCGGTTTGTAAATGTTTTCTATGGTTGCGGAAGGTGTCCGATGGATTTTGATTTGTTTTTTTGGTTTTGAATTGTATGCAATTATAATTTTTACTAGTTGAATTTGTTTGTGGTTTTGGCAGTGAAACGTTTCAAACTGTCATAATATTGTCTTGAAATGGTGTGTTGAAGGCTAAAACTGAAAAACTGGGCTGGCTACGTTATAGTGAAATTTTGATTGAAAGAAAGTTAAAAATGTTGGAATTCTTTGAAAGCAAAACAACTCAAATAAATCATACAATATTGAAAATTAAAGATTGACAAAGGAGATTCAGTTTTTAATTATAGAATCGAACAATTTTTACTCTAAGTTTTGAAGACTTATGTATACGAGATCCCATAGGGAATTCATGTAAAGAATTTTTAATATTTTCGGCACCCTTTGGTCTCAAATTAAACAGAGATTTCCATCATAAAAACATAAATAAATAAACATTCAACAGAATAGTTCAAGACAATGGTTCTCTACTCTGATGAAGTATATAAATATTCTCGCATATGGTTACTACAATGTATCTATTTCTTTATAGGAGTAAGTATCTTACCATAAACTATGAAGACTTGAAATATTTTAACAATTCAATGCACATTATTCATATCAGCGACAACTAAGTAAAATAAACAAATGAATAAACAAACGAATAAATAAATGGAAAGATAAACAGACAAAGAAAATAATTATTGTTGCCAACTTGAAATGCAAACAACCTGTTCGTCTGTCTGTCTGTCTGTCTGTCTATCTGACAGTATCTCTAATCCGTCTAAACATTTCCCTCGTTTGACCATTTTTTCTTTCTTTCTTTTGTGTTGTTTTTTGAGCTTCATCGATCGTTGATCGTTGTCTTCGAGACTAGTACCCAGCACTGATAACTGAGGGCTTAGTTTAGCGACACTTTCCTCTAACTTAGTAGTTGCCACTCAAAGTGTCAAAGGTGCGTACTGGCGCATCGCTTTGCAGTTGAGCACAACATGGAGTCTTAGTTTCAAAAGCGACATCAGTCACACAGACATACAGACAAACAGACAGTCGGACAGTCGGACAGACATGAATACTAAGAGAGACAGATAAACTGTCAGTCTTAGGCTAAGAGTTGGGCTACGCAATGGTATGTATGCCTGGCGCTCGTTCCAAATAGACATTGTTGAGCCAAAGTCTTTGGCGCTAAAGACTTTTGGAGTGCCAAGACCGGAGACAATAACGACTGACTACTCCAAAGACAACGAACGGCACGCACCTATGAAATCTTAGGAACAGCAATGAAGAAACAAACACACAAAAAGAAACAAAAAACATAATAAAAACCTATTGAAATTGGGTGCGTTTCTGCAAAAAGTGACAACGCAAACAACAACAAAGTCAGTTAAACGCACCAACGACGAACAAAATATGAAGAAAAAAACCAATCAAAATTTTAATGCATAAGTGGCACAGTGTCATTAATAATAAGAAATATCTCTTCAATAATAATGTATTTGTTTCTCAATTCGATTAAAGATTATGTTATTTTAATTGAAAATTTCAAAAAATGGCCTCAGAATTGTTTTTACCATTCATCATCGTCATGTACATATATTTATAAGGAATATGGACAAGAAATTTTGATGGAAACAATATAATTTTTATACATTTTAAGAAGAAAAAAATTATAAGTTTTTTTATGTTTTCCGATATAAAACACAGGAATCAGTAAAATACCACAAATTAATCGACAGAATGTCAGTCATGTCATTTTAAGGTTTCTACTATCCAGAAATCATATGAGTTTGTTAACAATATTAAAAGATACACATATGTGTCAGACCGAAGAGTAATGTGTCACATAATATAAAATAAAATAAAATAAAATATATGAAATTTAAAAATTTCTCCTTCCACCTTGTTTTGTTCTGATTGGATTATATCTATACTATTATGTAGAATTGCTTATATGGGCTTTGTATGTAACTTTTTCTCGCAAAATATACTGAACCGAATTTAATATTATTTGCTTTAAAAGAACACATTTGTGCTAAAGAATCAAATAGTTTTTTTTATTTTTTAGATTTTTTAGTGTTAAGTTATTGCAAAACCCCCGCAAGACTAAGTACAAAAAATTTCGTACTTTTTTGGATATTTATGTTTTGCTGTTCTTGAATTTTTCTTGATTGTTTCCTCTTATTTATTAAGAATTGAGTACACACAAGATTTAGATATACTCGTAATTGATTTCAAAACTTTAGTAAATTATATGATTTTAGAAATAAAACATTTGAATTTTGATCTAATAAAAGTGTTTAAAATTTTTTATAACAAAGTCAATGTATATACTTACAATATGTTTATATGATCAACATTTTAAAAGAGGAAGCGATGGCCATATCCTTCCGGTCGCTAGTTTATGTCAGCGAGTATCTTATCTTACAGTTTATTAAAGCTTTGATTATATATTTTTCCTTGTTCTTTGAGAGGTTGGTGTCAATGCATGCAATTAATACTTGTGGGTTTCATCAAATGGTGAAACCAATCGTACCATATTTTTTAATAATGACTGTCTTCAGCACACTGTGCTTCAATCCCGTAGGTGAAATCGTTGGTGCGACTTGAATCGATGACTTCGTTCACAGTTCGCATTTCTTTTACAGCTTTTGATAAACTTTTTGATTTTCAGTTCTTTTATTTCTGTGGGTCTTATGTGCGTTTTGGAACATGTTTTAAATTTATGATTAAAACACGTGCGTGCGCTGTTTCCCCTTATGTCTTTCTCTCTTCCTTTCTTTCTTTCTATCTATCTATCAAACATTTATTGGTTTGCAGTCAATTTCTATCAATAATTTTTTTATTGGTTTTTAATTCTGATTTCTAAGATTTCTTTTTTTTTTTTATCTAATTTTTAATGCAGACAAATTTGTATGCAGATTCAATTTTCATTCCAACAACAACAAGTTTTTATGTTTGTAATATTTTTTTTTTTTTTCTGTGACTTTAAAGCGTTAGTAATGTTGCATTTTATAATGTATTTTCAGATTTTCTTCCGTCTAAGATTATAATTTTAGTGCATTTTAATGATTCTTATATTTTGTCGTAGGCGATCATGTTGACTTTGAGATTAAGATTTGCTACAAAGTGTCATAAAGTGAAGTGAAAGGTGTTCGTTTATGAATTCTGATTAGTGTTTGATAAAATTGTGTGGAAATGCTATAATAGAATGTTGAGTACCGAAAGACACAAAACTAAATTTGGAAAGTTTCGCAATCGAAAATCAATTATGTACTTTCATTTTCCTTTGGGTACAAACAAATCAACCCTAAAACTATTGCAACTCCAATCAATTATATTTCAAGACACACACCTGCCCTGGTTAAATGCAAAGCACCGCACAATTGTTTTATATAACTCCAAGACAATGGTCAATGGCCAAACCACAAAAACGGTACTTCATAAAAAAGGAAAATCACTTTTCATTTGAATACAATAAGAAGTCATTTCTCACTTTTCCCTTGAGCACCTGATGACAGTTTCAATTTAAAGGAAACAATCACCGAAACTAAAACTACACCTGAAGTAGCCGAATGAGTCAGTGAGTAAACGAGTGGAGTGCATAATGCAATCTATTATCTTATATAATGTTATGATCTTTTTTTTTTGTTTTTTTTGTATCTGCATACCTCATTGAACATATTCAATCAGTTTATTCAAACCATAATTTAATTCAAGTTTGAGATTGAAGCACCAATATGTGCACCAAATGCATTTGCTTGCCACATTTTACTCAATTATAATGTTGCAATCATACAAAAAGCAATAAACATTTTGTTAAAGCAATATAATTGATAACAATAACAACAACAACAACAGCATAGACAATATAGTATAATTTATAATGTTAAAATTATCGTTAGCGAGATACCGAAAAATTAATGAAATCTTTAATTGAAACTTGTTAAACAATAAAATTGAATTTGTTGTGCATTAAAAATTTGATATTTTTGAACATTTCTTTGTTATGTATTAACATCTTTATGAGGTGTCTCTGTAACTTTGAGATGGAAAACTTGAAACCTTAAAACTGGAATTAGATTTGATGTCATGTCTTATAATCAATGGATAATTTAAATCATCAAAAATTTGAATATTGTAAAACAATTCTTTAAAAATCAAATTTTTTTTTTGTTGCGTTCTTTATTATTTATTGCATCACTTTGCATACAACACAAAGCCTAACAATAATTGAGAAATCTTAAAAACGAACTAATGATGTTTTAAAAGTTTCTATAGTGGTGAGCTAAAGAAACTTTCCAGTGTTGCGTGGTCCTCCCAGGTTTATGGGGCAGGAAAGTCATTCCGACGAAGGCGCGTGCGACAACTCATATTAGATAGTGATCGAGCTAGTGGATTAGGATGTTCCGAGAGCTTAACAAGATATTTTTGTTTCATTTTGTCCAATTCGGTTTTAATTAGTAGGACGTTAAGGTCACTGTGGATATTCCCGTTCGAAATGTACCAGGGAGCACCTGTTCAGAAACGAAGTATTTTTGATTGGGCTCTTTGGATGACTTCAACGTTACTTGGGCTTGCTCAAATTGAATGTTATATTTTTACTTTAGAAGTTTCACTTATATATTGTATTTGCTTAAATAGCTCCAAAATCGTCAAAATTTTGATTTTCGTTACATTTCATTTTCATATTTCTTGAATTTACTACCCTTCACTAAAGAAGTATCACTTCAGAAACAAAAGGTGACTAAAAATTCAAAATTTATTCTCTGAAACTAAATATGCTGTGATTATAAAATAAAAATATACCTAATTTTGAATAACATCAGAAATGTGTACTATATTCCACTCCCCTGTGGGTCTTTAAATGTTAAGACACTTTTACTATTTTAGTCGCCCAAGTTTTTATTTTACTCTCATCAATAAAACTGTTGCCTTCAAATTGTTGTTTATGAGTTTTTGATTTTTATTGAAAAATTAAATTTTCCTAACTCACCACAACTGAAACTCATGCAACTTTCTCCATTTTTTTTTTTTTTTGCCGATTTGTCGTTATCGTTTTGTTGTTCCTGTTGTTGCACTTAACAGTTTTTTCGATTTGCAATATTAACCTTTTTTCTTTCTACTTATATCTCTTCATATTTTATGTTCATATGTGGCAAAATCATTTTTCAAAATCATCTAAAATATGGTTTTTCATACATTGAAAGTCAAATGTTTGACCCCAACACCTCATCATGTCGAAAAGTATCTGGTAATGTAGCACAAATTATAGCTTAATCGCGTGCTCAGCTCTCCTCCGTTGACGTTATTGTTGTACATGTATAACAATGACCATGTAGTCAGTCGCAAACTATTGTAAAACGACAACAATAAATTTAGATTCCACAACAAAAAGCCAAAGCTACAGAAATAAAAATATAATATAAAAACAAAAAGGCCACAAGACAACGACGACAAACTAAAGTCAAATGTCAAGTTCAATGTGACTGAACAAAGTCTTTAAATTTACTTTTTGAAGTTAAATCATTGACTTAAGTTAAGTTGTAAGATTGTTTTTTTTTTTTCTATTTTTTTTCTTTTTGTTCTATGGTAGACTAAGAGACAATGGGATCGTTTCTTGTCTGTCGACTTAATTAACACCATAAATAAAGTAATGAATGTGTCAGAGTGAAGTTCTAAGAAGATTCTAAACAAAAAATATATTGAACATACAAGTAAATCAATCATTTTTGTTCATAAATTTTCAATAGAATTTTATTGTTCAAAATTTAAAAAGAAAAACATAATACAAAATATACCTTAAGTCTGATCAAAACTTACAAAGACTTCACATGTAAAGTTTTTAAAAAGAAGATACTAATTCAGAATATAAGAGGCTATGCAAATAAAAAACAATTATGTGTTTGAATAAAATTTTAAATTTTAATAAAATTGTTAATAAAATATAAATAAACTTAAAATAGATGGGCGAATTGATGATGGGTGATGATGGCAATGACACTATATCGTACAGTGATCATTCATAAAGTTCTTATTGTCTCGTAAGACAGACAAAGAATAAAAACAATTTGAATTGTAGTCTTGTCCAAATTTAAAATTCAATATACCCAAGTGGCAAATTGGAGGGTAACAACTGAGCCAGTGTTTGCTTGGTGGCATTATCTATATATATTGATAAAGATCTTTCAATGGATATTTTATGGAGACGACCCTGACACCCTATATCATGTATTGTTGTAAACAATAGACTCTTTGGAATTCAAGGAACTGCTAAATATAATTTTCAACATTCATAATTCTTTGTTTATTGATATTGTAGGGCTTAAGTTTTAAGAAAATAAATTTAATTTAATATTTTGTATTAATATTTAAAATATTACCAATCACTTTATCTATACACATATCTTTCTATCCATGTATTGCATATTTTGAATAACAATAGAAAGATTATTTTTCATTGTAGAAACATAAAATTTTCTATGCTTCGAATGTAGTAGCTGTGTTTCATACTCATAAATATCAGAGAACATTAAAAATCTCCCGTGTCGTTTCAATTTATTTTCATGCTCATAATTTTTTCTTTATGTTTAAATTTATCACATTTTCTTTTTGTCTGGGATTTTGTTTTCAATGTACCTTTACCATATACCTAAGATTATATAGAAGATTATAAATATTTTATAAACAATATATATATTTTAAGAACACCTTTTTTTCTGTTTTGCTTTCGAAGTCATAACTTTTTCTTTTTCTTCTGCTGACTCAAATACAATATACTCGTTGTATTCTAATATATATTTGCTATATTCTTCATAAATCACTTTGACACATTAAACCAAGTTTTATTTCATTTTAATAGCATAAAAGAAGAACGATTAAAGAAACCCTTAACTTACTTTATTTAGCCTTTGGCAATTTTTAAATGTGTTTTTGGAATTGTATTTTCTATGATATTTTATTTTTTTATTATGAACTCTGAAAATAGTAAATAAATATTTTGATTTGATGATTCGTGTTTGGACGTTAAGTGATCAACCATCGGCGACAATTTAGATGCAATTAAAAATATATTAATCACTTCAAATTATTGTATTAGCAGTTTTTTATGACTCAAAAGATTCAATGGAATTTGCTTTCAGGAAATGTATGTATGTATTTACGTGTAACTTGGCGTTTATAAATTATGCCCATTTATGGTTAAAATGAAAGTTCAATCAACTTTTATATGCAATATAATAAAAAGAAAAGGATAATTTCCATGAAAGATATAAATAAATATATAAACAAAATGCTTATTTTTAGCTATAAATATTTTTTATAATTTTTTTTTTTTTCTTTTATTTTTAATATTTTCATTCATTTTTATTTTTTTTTTTTCGTTAAATTAGCATAGAAAGTGAAAGTTTTTTGTGGCCTACCCCAACAACAACAGCGGCATTGGAAACAACTATGAAATGTTGCAGCTGCGACAAAATGCGACAATAATGTAACTAATATGTAGCAACAACATAACATCAACAACAACTGCCACGCCAAAGATACACCAACATGCAACGCATACAACTTATTAAGTTGCCTGGTGAACCTTAATAGACTTCAATCGAGTTGAGTTTGAGGGGCAAGGTTGAATCCCCTATAATAGACAAGCGTAGGCCATTAAACATGAGAAATAAATCTTGGAAACCTGCATAAAAAAAAAACAAAATGTATACATTTAGCAACATTGTAATAGATACAAATTATCAAACTAAATTTTAAAATAAGTTTCGAAATCTTTTGTACACAAAATGGGTTTTAAACGCAATTAGATACAAAGATACAAAACATTATGTTGTTACTTTTGTCTACTATAAACCCTAAACAGACAAAATGATGTGTGATCATGTAGATACAATACAATAAAAACCACTCAATCTCACTAAACCAAAGAAATGATAAATTTCACCAATTTTAATTTTGATTTTATTGTACAAAGAAATTTATTGATTGTGGTCAAACTTCAATTAAAGTGAATCGATAAAAGATTTGTACATAAAATGTGTACATTTACTTTAATAAATTAAAAAAAAAAAAAGAAATCATAATTACCTATTTATAAATATAAAAAAATGTATATATTTTCATAAAAATAAAAATAAATCATTGCATGTCAACAGCATAAACGAAAATTGACTTGCAACGGCAAATGGCAAAACAACAACCAAAAAAACATGAAATTGCAACATTGGCAAAAAACAACAATTTCAGATACTTTTATTTTACTTAGCATGGTACAACAACCACAATAATTTCCTTGCGTTTGCGTGCGTTGAGTGTCAAGTTAACAGTTCAATAAGTTATTTCTTCTTTTTTTTTTTTGGTATTTTTTTTATTTTTATTGTTTTTTCATAGAAAAAGAAAATTGTCAAACTTTCCCACAAAAAAATTCAATAAAACAATATAATTGGTCTCACCAAATCTTATTTACACTTCATATATAAAACTGGATACTAGATCTTAATTTTTCCAATAGATCTTTGATGAGAATGTGAGAAGAAACCTAAAGGCATTAGAATTTCCATCTCAATTAAGATATTGAATTGGAACACCAATATCTCTAAACAGATTGAATTATTATATTGTAAAGCAGTGGTTTGTTATGCAAAGAGCGCTTCAATTGTCCTCCATTCTTGATAATAATTTACCAACACTTGTACTTGATATGATCCTCATAGCTTTGTTAGATTTGTATCCAGGGCCAATGGTTACAATAATCAAATTTAAGTGATTATCCTCTCTACCATCCAAAGCAGTACTATAAAGTATTCAAAATAAAACACAGATTGAAGTATTATATTGTAAAGCAGTGGTTTGTTATGCAAAGAGTGCTTCAATTGTCCTCCATTCTTGATAGTAATTTATCAACACTTGTACTTGATATGATCCCCATAGCCTTGTCAGATTTGTATCCAGGGGCAAGGGTTACAATCATCAAACTTAAGTGATTATTCTCTCTACTAGATCTTAATTTTTCCAATAGATCTTTGATGAGAATGTGAGAAGAAACCTAAAGGCATTAGAATTTCCATCTCAATTAAGATATTGAATTGGAACACCAATATCTCTAAACAGATTGAATTATTATATTGTAAAGCAGTGGTTTGTTATGCAAAGAGCGCTTCAATTGTCCTCCATTCTTGATAATAATTTACCAACACTTGTACTTGATATGATCCTCATAGCTTTGTTAGATTTGTATCCAGGGCCAATGGTTACAATAATCAAATTGAAGTGATTATCCTCTCTACCATCCAAAGCAGTACTATAAAGTATTCAAAATAAAACACAGATTGAAGTATTATATTGTAAAGCAGTGGTTTGTTATGCAAAGAGTGCTTCAATTGTCCTCCATTCTTGATAGTAATTTATCAACACTTGTACTTGATATGATCCCCATAGCCTTGTCAGATTTGTATCCAGGGGCAAGGGTTACAATCATCAAACTTAAGTGATTATTCTCTCTACCATCCAAAGCAGTACTATAAAGTATTCAATAATAAATACAGATTGAAATATTATATTGTAAAGCAGTGGTTTGTTATGCAAAGAGTGCTTCAATTGTCCTCCATTCTTGATAATAATTTATCAACACTTGTACTTGATATGATCCCCATAGCCTTGTCAGATTTGTATCCAGGGGCAAGGGTTACAATCATCAAACTTAAGTGATTATTCTCTCTACCATCCAAAGCAGTACTATAAAGTATTCAATAATAAATACAGATTGAAATATTATATTGTAAAGCAGTGGTTTGTTATGCAAAGAGCGTTTCAATTGTCCTCCATTCTTGATAATAATTTACCAACACTTGTACTTGATATGATCCTCATAGCCTTGTCAGATTTGTATCCAGGGGCAATGGTTACAATCATCAAACTTAAGTGATTATTCTCTCTACCATCCAAAGCAGTACTATAAAGTATTCAAAAATAAATACAGATTGAAGTATTATATTGTAAAGCAGTGGTTTCTTATGCAAAGATCGCTTCAATTGTCCTCCATTCTTGATAATAATTTACCAACACTTGTACTTGATATGATCCTCACAGCCTTGTCAGATTTGTATCCAGGGGCAATGGTTACAACCATCAAACTTAAGTCCATAGTCCATCCATAGCAGTACTATAAAGTATTCAAAAATAAATATAAAACAAACCAATGGATATTAAATTTGTTCAGAGGAAGTAACGATAGTGAAAATATATAAAAACGCGTATACGCATAGTCAGTACAATTTGACTAACGGAAGTGTTTAGATAATGATGAAGAAAGCAAGGAAAGGAAAAGGAATTTTGTAGTTTTCTCTTCAAATTATCAACAAGAAGATGACACAACTACTTACTTACTTACTAAGTAATTTCGGTGTCTCATTTTCAAATGTTGATGTTGATATTTTTCCTGTTAACCAAATTGAAATCAAATTCACCCAGTGCACCTCCTTGAGTTGCTATTGCGCCTGCCTGTTTGTCTGTCGTTATTATTCACGCGCTTATAGTCAATTACCAAACTTGGGAAGTCAAAAAAAAAAAAAAAAAAAAAAAACAATAACAACAACGACGAGACACAAAATGCAGGAAAAGTGTTTTTCACAACTAAAGAAAAATGGCAACAACAAAATAAAAATATAAATGCTGTTAAAAGATGCAAAAAGTAAAAGAAAAACCACCAAAATGTCGAAGTAAAAAGAAGAAGAAGAAGAAGGAAAAGAAGAAGAAAAAAGCCAAGAAAAAATACTCATTTTGCGACGCGTTGAAAATTTCACTTTCACAAAAGGTCTATGGACGTTATTTGGCATGGCGAGTTAATGTGCCTGTCTTCCAGTCCAGTCCATTCGCAATCGGTTTGACTGTCTGTCGGTTTGTCTGCTCATTCGGTTTGCTTGTCTATTCAAGTGTATTTTCTGTTGTTAGTTTTGCTTGATTTCGCGCGGCAGGCAGTTTTCCAAATAACAAAAAAAAAAAACAAAAAAAAACAACGAAACAGAAAAACTTAAGGAAAATATGTTGCATGCAACAACAAAAGCCAAAATGTTGCACACGCCATAACTGGATGCGGTAGTTAGTAATGCTTAGTCTTTTTGTTGTTGTTATTGTTGTTGTTGTTATTGTTGATGTTGTTGCAAGTACAAGTCGCATTTCTCACATTGCCACACGCTTCCCACTTTTCTTCACTCCACTTTCCATCCACTATTTACGTACGCTTTACCCTAACGATCCTCAATCCAATCCGATCCGATCCAATACCAAACATTGAACAACACAGACAACGTTGCGCCACGCCATGCCACACTGTATATCTTTTAGTAGGTATATTTGTAGTATGTAAAAAAGTGGTACCAGTCTCCATGGACTGTCAAGAGACGCTATCGATTTAGTAGTCGCATTCGTCCACCAATATTGTCGACGACAAACGGTATTTTCTTTTGCGCAATTTCGGGTTTTCGCTTTTCTTTGTGTCGACCTACACCGCTCATGATGATGGGCTCCCTTTACAACTCTACGCGTTGCTTCTATTTTCTTCTATTAACAGCAAATATTTGCAGGTGGTTTCCGTCAGGCGGTGGCAACAACTAAGACGACAATGATGATGATGATGACGACTATGGTGATATTGATGTTGATGTTGTTGATGATGATGTTGTTGATGATGATGATGATGTTGATGACGGCTTCGTATTCATTCGGCAAGGCATTAGCTTGTTTGCCTTAAACGACATCGTTGCCTTTAACGCTTACTGCACACCGATAATACCGACAACGCCTCCGACGCGACAATGACGCTTCAAGTCCAAATCATTGGCACCCGTTTGCCTTTTCCCTCATCCAATTCGGTTTAAGCCTGTCGTAATTATATTGGACATGCACGATTTTGGAATGGTTTTACTATTTCTTGTTGAATTTAGATTTTCCGTAGCACCCAACGGCATTTTTGGTGGCTCAAATTTAGTTTACTGGTTACCAAAGTTTTCGATTTAGCTCGTTTTTTGGTAGTAATGAGTAATGAGAGAGACCTGTAAAGGATTTACAATACCTAATTTGATACACTTTTACTTGCTGTCATGTCTTTTCATTAAGTTTGGGAATTCAAATTGAAATTTATATAATCAAAGTTATTTATATCATTTCGAGTTTCTTCTATCTGCAGGAGTCTTTTAACATGGTTACCAAATTTTTCAATAATCTAATAGACTCTTACTAGCTGGCACCAGTTAAATCTTTATTATTTTTATTTTCTTTCTCTGTATCATTTAACACACATCACATCTCACCTGCTCTTAAGAGATTCCTTTCATTTAAACCAGAATCATAGATTCAAATATTCAATTTATATGACTCAGCAATTCAATAAAACTCAATACAATCCATTTGATTTTCAACTCAAATCAATTCAACTCACACTTCATGCCATCATCATCCATGGTACTCCAACTTAACTTACTCATCCATCGCATCTTGATGCAACAACTCCGAGTTAAGTTAAATTTGTTATTGCTGTTGATGATGGTAAAGTCTTTTTGGTACAACACTTGACTCCTTTTCTTTTCTTTTCGTTTCGTTTCGTTTCATTTTGTATCTGTTATTGTTTAGTATCCTGCTGTGCACTTTTATTATATGATTTATTTTCAACTACTCGCTTCTCGCTCACAACGTATTTGGTTAAAGTGAGTATGAATCTTATGCGATGGATGCGAATGATTTCTTTCTGTTAAGAAGTACTACGAATACACACATCTGAGTGCAAAGAAGTGAAGCCGCATAGAAGAGTGGGTCAAGTGCAGTCAAAAGTGAAATTAAATGGGTTTTCTTTTCTGCTCTTCTTTGATTTTGGTTTCCACTTCAGTTCTCTCGGTTCGCATTAAGATCTCATAAAATCGCATGAAAACTTTATAATTGATTTTTTACTTGACTTTTACGATTGCTTTGATCCATAAAAATTGAAATGTGTACAGGTGTAAAATCTTGGATTGATCACTCTTCCTAGATTAACAAAGAAAAGAAATAAATTTTGATTGGTTAATCAAATTTATATAGAATATTAATTTTTTTATACTTTTGATAAGTGATCATATTAATAGGAATAGTATAATTTAAATAAAAAAATAGTTTCTATTCCATTTGACTTCATTTTCAATAAAAAAAAAAAAACAATTGAAAACAACCAATTTATCAAAAAGAGTGTTGAAATTTTTATAGAAATGAACTGTGATGATTATCATATAAATTGAGATTATTTTCCAATGGATTCTTATAAAGACAGAATTTTGATTTTCCATAATAATGTAATAATATTTTTTTAAGAAATTCTTCTTATACGAGTAGTAAGATAACTTAATCCAATCAATCTATTGCTCTTTTATTTAACAAAATCATAAAAAAAAATTCTATTTCCTTAGGCTGAGTTTAAGACAGAAACAAAAAACAGTTAAGACTGCCTCAATCACTCAATTCATTTTATATACTTTATGAATATCTTCCTAAAAGTATCTTATTACTCAACGAGAAGCAAAGTGAAGTCTTGTGTGCATGTTTGAAGCATTAAAACTGATTATTTATCATGAACGAATTTTGGGACGCCACAAACCTGCCATCATTATCATCATTAACTCAACAACGTGGTCATTATTAATATCAATTTCTGTCTCTTTGTCTCTTCATCTACACGTTTTACCTGACCATTTTATGAGGCGGCATCTTGCGCATTTGTATATGTTACATACTCGTATGTTTGAATCTGTGTGTGATGTGTTTGTGTTCATATTAGTGACCAAAGTATCTTATTATGCAATGTGGCATGTGATCCAAAGTTATTTTTTGCCCTCATATTTGTAAAAAAAAAAAAAACGAAAAAGATTCCCAAAAATGTAATAAGCTTAAAATCAATTTTTGCAACACTTGCAATATTGGGCTGAACTTTTTGTTTGTTAATTTTTTTTTTTTTGGATTTTATTCTGCCATAAAACTACTTACAACAATAGCCGAAATAACAAAAGAAGGCATTTGCCAAAAAAAAATAAACGAAAAAATATCGGGACTGTATTCGTGACTCAATTGACATTTGAATAAGTCCATTGAGTATGCGCTAATAGTATTCGATTACAACAATAGAAACAACACTAAGACTGCAACTGAAATTACAACAAGAAAGTTTAGTGACGCCACATTACATTCCATACCCTTAGAGGTAGGTGCTCGTCTAGTTATTGTTGCCACCGATGCAGCTACAGCTACCGCAACCAATTGTTCGAGTGACCTTTTGACATCAGAAATTAGTTTGTTTTGGCCAAAATGTGCAATGGCCAAATTAAACAGAAGTTCAAACTCATAACCAAAATGTGAATTGAGTAACATCAACACCAGTTGAACTCTTCTTCAAAGGGCCTCCTCCTTCCTCTCATAATCAGATCATCAGCCATAAAACCTTTACGTTCAAAGACCTCCAAAATTGCCCACACAATAAATGATTTCCAATAAGAAACAAACAAACAAAGAAAAAGATGGTTTTCCTACAAGATTCATATATTTACCGACATTTATTATTCTTATCATTCTTTCATGGCAGAAGATTCATTAACAAAAGAGTATAAAAAGGGGGGACAGTTGTATGGAAATTGATAAAGTATAAATGACAGAGAAAAAGCGAAGAATATAAAAATAAAATATACTTCAAAGAGCGTTCAAATTAACGCGGCTTAATTTAAAACGCATTAACGCAAACATAAATAACACAACTTGAGCTCAGCATCTGAGCTTCATCACCACACGCCACCTACCACATACTTCTCCATCAAAGAACTTAGAAAAATCCTCCTTCTTACCTTTATCAATGCAAAGAACACAAACAACGAAGGTCCATCCCGTGCACATCAAGTCAAAATATTTGATTGAGTGTTCTTTTTTCTGAGCACAAACGAGGTGTGCTCATAAAATAATGAGATTTACTTGCAAGTATTTATATTGAAAATACTTTAGTTTATATGTCTTCATAAGGGGTTGCCCCTTAACAAATTTCAATAATTTTCTATGCCATTTCAAGGATCTACAGCTTTAAAACACCTAACATCTCGTTCCCTTATATGCAGATTTGACCTTAGGGAAAAGACTTCAGACAGATGGTACCAAGTCAAGCGAATGATTATTGTTAATCGAGATGATCTAACTATTCATTTATTTCATAAAAATATCCCACAGTAAAATCGGATCACATTCATACAGTTCTTGAATCTTCTTCGTCATTTTGGATGTATTTAAACCACTCAACTACTCTTTTACATTATAAACAATATAAAATATTCTATGAATAAAAAATAAGTTTCATTTGAAATTCCTTGACAACGTGTTGCTTTTGATTAGACTTATCAATCAATGAATAATCGAAGAGAAGACTATCAGTCATATGAAGTTTTCCCATACTTAATTTTTCTATAGATCCATTAATCAAGTTATTTTATAACCACTCCTCGTATTTAGTCACATATACGTACATTTGTACAATATATGAGTTGCGCATGCGTTTGAAACAAAGATGAAACTTATTCTGACTATCTCTTCCCCTTTACTTTTCCTCTTTTAGTGCTCTATAATTCTGAGTCTGCGCCACACCCAACAACAGCAGCAGCAATCCTTTTTTGACAGGCGCACGTGTATTCAATAAAATGAGATGGAGAGGGTGGCAGAGAGAAATAAGCATAATTAATCAATTTGTTGTCATTGTTGTTATTGCTAGGCATACATACGTACATATGTATATGATGATGCTCCACCAATAACAATAACAACAACAACAACCAAAATAATGATCAGGTTGCCCTTTGCTTGCTTGCGTGTGTATCTCTGTGTGGGGTAAAGTGTCTGTAATCAGAGAAACAGAATAATAGCGATGTTGAAGTATCTTCTCATCTATTTTGATTAGTTTTGTTTTGATGTGTTTTCGTTGTTGCTGCTCTTGTTGTTGTTGTTATCGCATTTGAAAAATTATTGTCTGAGGTTCTTTTATCTGAATGTTGCGTTTCAAGTGGAAGTTTTTAAAAAGGGAATGAATAAATAATGGGACTTAATGCTAATAAGTACATAAATAGTTTTTTCCCCTCTTCAAATAAAAAATTTTTATCTTAAAATTTATTAAAAATTTATAAATAATAGATTTGTTTGTTTTGAATTGTCTTTCGTCCACTTATGCAAAAAAAAAAAAAACTTCATTTAACGGAAGTGGAAAGAATGGTGCAAAATGGTGTTAAAATTCAAAAATGAAGTGAAATTTAATTCACCTCATTTACTTGTCATTCACCACGAACCATGTCTCATGTCTATCAAACAGTTTCGAACCATTCAAACTCACCACGAACAATCTAAGAAGCTAACTATTTAAATGCTTTATGTCTCACTCCAGTTCCTTACGTATGGAAGTTTTATACATTTATATAGTTGAGGCAAGTGAAACGATTAGGAATGGAACGTGTTTCGATTGGGTGAATTGAAAACATTATTCAGGTTCGCTGCAAGTTTAGATAACAAATATAAGGCCCATCCAAATTTTTTAATTGATTTTTACTTTCATGAAACCTTAATTTAATTAATTAATTGTGGCAAATTATTAGTATTAAAAAAAGCTTAAATCTAAATTATTTGATTAAAAAAAAATAAAATAAACAAAATGGGCAAGACAGAAAGTATTATTATTGCAATTAATCTAAAGGCTATTATATTTAAATCAAATCGTCTCTGACCCGTTGGTGGAAATTTATTGTCAAGCTGTGTCTCTGCTCCCAGCTTCCAGCCAACTGTGGTCAGAGATATTAATCGAACAGTCAGGAAATAAGAACCAATAAGCGACATCCTGATCATCTAGGCTATAGTGTGTTCCGAAACCCGAAAGCAGCGAAGGACGATCAAATTAAGTGCTGTGTGTGAAATCTCTGGCGAAAAGATGTAATAGAATTTATTATATAAAGGAAGGATCTAGTAGAACGACTGGGTATGCATAAGTTTAGCTGATTTAAGAGAACGGTCCCCACCTATAAGTTTATGATGGTAACTAATCCCTAGAGATATCCTTATGGAAGACTGATGATAAGAAACTCTCAGAAACTTAAACTCCCTCAGTGATGGGCACCGGGGCGCCTTATAATAAATAACCCGCTCTACGCTCATGTCAATGGTGAGAGTAACTGATCGCTTTCGCTCTTGTGTTCCCCCAGTTTGCGTCTTTATTTTCCCTTCGGCTCAGAAACAGCAGAAATGAAACTTCCTCCCATCGTCACGATTTCCCTTTGCTCTATAGACAATTTCAAGTCGTCATTCGCTACTTTTCGAGATACTCAGGTACTCGCTACTTTGACTCGCCAGAATCACTCAAAATTCGACTTTTAAAGAAAGCACAACGACGCGCGCCGGTTTTTGAAATTAAATTTACGAAAGACGAAAGTTGGAAAATGGTTTTGCATGAAAATCGTTAATATTATTAATAATTCGATTTTTCAATTTTGACACGGACGCCGTTCGGCCGTTTTCGCTTGCAAATTTACAAAGTTGAAAATAGAGATTTGCATTAAAATTCTAAGCGGGTAACGGGAGCCTACTTTTTAATGTCAAAATCTCTGAGGCCAACCATCATCTCTCATTTGTGAGTTTCTAAGTTTCGTTCTTCCGGTTTTTTTAAATATTTTTTATTGCTGATCGTTTCGATTGTAATTCGCCGTTCGCCGGATGAAATTCATAACTTTGAAACAAAAACAACGAAATTTTGTCCATCTCAATTATTTCGTAATTGAGAGAATCGAAAATACAAAAAGTGAAGCCAAAATAAAAATGAATATTTTTGTATAAATAACAAAACAAATACAAATACAATAACTTTATTAAAGAAGAGATGAAACTAAATGAAATGAATATTTGACCGAGTTAAATGATGAAAATAAAATAAAAAAGAAACAATAACAACAACAACAATGCATAAGCAAACGAATACGAACAACAATAACAACAACATTAATTTTAAATACTAAACAATAAAACAAAAAACCAAAAAACAAAAAAAAAAAAATAAAAAATAAAAAATTATTCAAACGAAAATATAAAATGCAAAAAAACAAAAGAAAATGCTCAGTAAAGTTAAACAAAAAAATAGCAAACAAAAGCAAAAACGAAAACAATAACAACTTATGAATAAAAACAAAATAAATAAATATAAGTATGTATTTTTTTCTGTGTTTGCCGCTAACAAAAAATAAAAGAACAAAAGAACGAAACGAAAAATAGAAAATAAGTAGTTGAAGCAAACAGAATAAAAAAGAAGTATGTGTAAATAATAATAATAATAAAATAATAATATTAACAAAACAAAAACAAAATTATAATAAAATGCTCTTGCAAAAAAGAAGGAAAGGAAAACAAAATTTATTGTTTACAACAGCAACAAAATACAATAATTTTAGGCCATAAACAAAGGCAGCCAAAAACTGAGTAGAAACAAGAACATGAATAATAGAAAATTAATAATAAATTTCAATTATTTTTTTGATGATTTTATTTTTGATTGACAACTTGACAACAACAGCAGCAAGAAGTTTTTTGTATACAAAAAATATACATTTTGTTAATTTAAATATTAATTTTATTTCAATGAAATTTCAATCATCATTTTATTTTATTAATTTTTTGTTCTTATTTAAATGTTTTTAATTCTTACTTTGTTTATGAGGCTTCCTCATTCCTTATTCCTTATTCTATATGTATAATTTAAAATCTTATCAGACTCCCACTCTCTCGCTCCCTTGTAATATTTTGGTTTAGTAAAGCAACAACATACAATTTAAAACTCAAGGCAAACGCATTGAATAAAATACCGTTGCCCGTTGACTTTGTTGTTTACTTCTTGTCTTCATTTTAATGATTTTGTTATTCTCTTCATTTACTGTTTAACTATTCTCAATAATTTGTTGTTGCCATTTTGTGCTGCTCACTGTATTCGTTCGTTCTTCATATGCTTTTGCTCATCATCAAAAGCGCGTTCTTGTTGTTGCTGTTTGTTGTTGAAAATAATTCTTAATGTCTCTCCCAAAGTAACTGGCTTCTGCTTTTTTTTTACGCAAACTTATTTGCATAATAGCAAAATCAACAACAACAACAACAACAACAACATCTGCTGCATCATCAAAAACAACTTAAAAACTGTATTTTTCCTCTCTCCCAACAAATCTCAAGCACTCACGCAGCAGCATTCATGTCTTGTTCTCTACTACTCACGTGGAGGAGCAAGTTAACCGAATAAAAGCTTACAATTTTTAATGCACATTTATTTACATACATACTCATACATATGTATTGTATATCTGTTGACCGGCATTTTGTGTTGTGGAATGTGTGTGTGCAAAGTGTCAAGGAAAAAATTTCCAAAAATGTCGCTTTTCAATAAAATGATTTAAACGACTGTAAAACAACAACAGAAACAATAATAATTGTTCACATAAATCAAAAAATAAATCAATAAAAATACCGAAACAAAAACGACAAACAAAAAAAAAAAACATATTGAAAAGAAACGAAAATTTTGTTAAATAAAATAATGTCTTCAACATTGGCAACGGTTCCAACAGCCTCAGCCTCATCCATAACGATGACGACGAATTCAACTGCTTCTTCGTCTTCATCATCGGGGGCACGCATCTCGGATTGTCGCAAATTCTCACCAAATATTTTCAATAAAAGCAAATGCAGTCATTGCTTTCGCCAGAGGGAAGAGCACAGTGCTGCCGCCTTGGAATGTAATCGGGTAAGTTGGAATTGTCAATAGTCCTAAAAAGAAAAAAATCACAGAAATCACAGAAATAATTCCAGTTCCATCAAAATGAACTTGTCATTAAACAATGCTGCTACTGTAATTAATAGAAGAAAAATATACAAAAAGTCACATTTTTTTTTTTTTTTAAATATTGTAGATAAACAAGTTTTAAATTTTTGTCAAAACTCGATAAAAACAATTAAAAAATCACTGACCTCAGGCCAAAAGTTGATTTGATAAATTATGTTTTTATTTTTTCTTAATTTTTTTTTTTTTTTTTGTAAAAATCATAAACTAATGTGTATGCGGTTTCTCTCGGCAAGTCTCCAAATTTGACAACTGTTAATTATGTACGAGTTTATAAAAAAAATTATTTGTTTTCTTGACATATTTGATAGACAAAGTTAAATCATTTATGTATAAATTGAAACCTCACGATTGAAAATGAGATAGGCCTATTCTATTATAAAAATATTTAAATTGCTTTCTAATTATGAAAAGTTCATTTTTCATTTCTTTACTTCTATTTGCATTATAAAAGAAAAGGAAAAAATATCAAAAAAAAAAAAAAAAAAAAAAACCACCATAAAAAAGTCAATAAAGATAAATTAATTAAAAAAACAAAATTAGGTTTTTCTAAAATGAAACAAATTTTCACTTTTTTATACCCTTCAATGAATGATTTTAGCATTTTCCTCCAGTTGTTTGTAACAAATTCATAGAGATTTTCAAGAGATTATCAATACATAATTTGGGATAATTTGGATCAACATCGTATGTGTTCTTAAATAAGTCACACAAAACTAGGGTGTTCTTATTTAAAGGATCTTTTTATTGTTGAAACTAAAAGTACATTGATTCTGGTTAATAACGAAAAGAAATATTCTTTAAGTGACGTCCTCTGTTAGCATATCCAATATCTTCTATTTATAATCATCTCTCATTATCGAACGCATTGCCATTTGGAAATTCGAAAAAAATATGGTCCATTTATTGGCTTTTGAAACAATTGTCTAGGATTCTCTTCAGCCCAAAAGCGACAGTTTTGTTTGTTGAAAAAGATACCAATTTCAAAATGATCTTCATCGGTGAAGATAATTTCCTTGTTTGCTTTAAATGATTAGAAATCTTACATGAAAAAACATCAATGTACAAAGATATTGACAAATTTATAAAATTATCTCTCATTAAATTGGTCATACCATGTTTCAAGTGATCAATCAGATCAAGATGAGTCTAGTTCCTACCTATAATTTGTTCTCTAATGATCAACTTCAAAGAGGAATTAATCTCTTAGAATAACTTAAAGTTATATCAAAATTCTAAGTGAAACAAATATAAAAATTAAATTAATCACTAAGCAATGTTATAGTTTTCATAAAAATAGGTCAAGGAGAGTATCTAATTATCAGTGAAACCGAAGTTGTAATGATTTTGCTTTCTTTGGGAACAAAGTTTGAGGCGTTCAAATTTAGGTTTATAGAAATGTTTAGCGATTGATTGGTTTCTTTTCTTTTATTATTACTATATTTTTTTTTATTATTTTTTTATTTGGTCTTTTATGGTATATTTATTTTTTAATGGCCAAGAAAAAATAAATAGTAATTCTTTCTTGTTCGAAAAGAGAAAAAATCGAGAGTTTTTCTTTATTTTTTTGTATACAAAACGAGTTTTTTATTATTATTACTTTTTGATAAACTTTTGTTTTAAGAAACAAAAAATTTTGGGTTTGGCATCTTTACAATTTTGTTTTTTTTTTTTTTCTTTTTCTCTAAATTTTATTTTAAAATTTCTAAAACTAATGTTGGCCCATTAGTTGTTGCATTATTTCTAAAGACCTTGATTAGGTTCCGTTTATAATAAATATTTGCTTTTCTTTTCTATGACATATTTATTGACACAACTGTTGTATTGTACAAAGTAAGTAGCAGTTAATTCTATTCTGGTAGATGTTTCTTATTTTACAATTGAGTCATTATTGATTTAGTTGAGTTAAAGCTTCAGTCCCTTTATTTATTATTTAGTAAAGCGATTGATTACTTTTTTATTTCATAACATATGTGCGGCGAATCTTTATTTCATTTCACCTCATTTTAGTTCAATGAGATATACGAAGTTCCGTTTAATCAGGTGCCTGATCAATGCAATGCACTACTTGGTAGTTTTATGAGGTGTTCATAAATTGAGTTTAAAGTTTCATAATTATAGATATCACACTTCCTGATTATGTTTATGACAAAGAACCAACGATTATATTTTCTTAGAAACCTTGTTATTATTCTACAGCTGCAGCCTTAATCGATTTCAAAACTCATTCTATTGTATTTCAAAGATTTTTTATAAAACTTACGTGTACCAAACAAAATTTCTAAGAAATTCATTTGAAATGCCTCAAAACGTTGAATATTCTATAAGAAAATAAATATTATATAAGAAATATACAATAAAAAATACATTTTTATTTCAAAACCAAGACAAATTTGTCTTGTTTAAAATAAGATGAAGCAAATGAGTTTCATTTCGCATAAATTTTTGTTTGAAGGAAAAACACAAATTTTAATAGAGAAAATAGAAAAAAAAAAACAACCCAGACGCGCTTGTAAAATTGTCAAAATGTCATTATTTTTTTATTAGATATGCACTGCAAGTCTGTTTTAAGACAGACGAATTTATTAGGGTCAGTCGTTAAAAGTATATACTTGTACATAAAATTTCTGAAGCAAAAAACAATCTTAATTAATGTCGACATAGCCATACCAGACTAGGCAGATCAGATACATACGTACGTACAATAGATACAAATGCGGAGAGTAGCAAGGCAAAAAATAGCCCATAGAAGATGAGTTGTTGTGTTACACTAAAAATAGTATCCAGATACCCAGAGAGAAAAGAGAAAGAAAATACACGCAACATTGTTCTTATAAGTAACTACACAGATAGAAATGTATCTATGGTACATATGTAGCTTACATGTAAACTGTATATATTGTACATACTTAGTTTCTAAATGCATCAAGCATTTGTTGCTGTTGTCGTTTTCATTTTTAGCAGATTTTCCTTGACAGCAACTTTTGTGGTTTAGTGAGTGAGTGTGTATGCCATGCCGTGCCGTGCCGTGCCGCACACGTTGCTTCAGATACAGATACATCTATAGCTTCAGCTGTTGTCTCAGTCAACTTGCCATCGTTAAGGCCTCAGACTACTCCTCCACACCCTTTGCTGGGACTCAACTAAAAACTAGACTCCTGTTCTACTCTGCCTGTCAGTTCTACTTCCTCTTTTATTCTTTTAGCGCCAACTTCAACACTCTTTGATATGTAGTATTGTTGTATCTTTTGTTGTTATTGCTATTGTTATTGTTGTTATTCTATACGCCTCATCTCTCCCACTGTCCCACTATGGTGTGTAGCTATAGTTTTGGCCCTTAGCATCGTCAGTCAAATATGTAAAAATAGGCTGACAAGGCAGGCAGGCAGGCAGGCAGGCGTCCTCGATTGGTAACAACGACAACCAACAACAATGCCGACAAATGCAGTAAAAGTGTTTTGAATATTGAACAACAAATACAACAACATATAGTATCTGTGTGTGGTTATGAGGAGGGAATAGTAAACCAGTGGACGGATCCATTCAATTTGCCGCCTTTTTGCTCTGATTCTCTGATTTCGGGGTCTTTGGCCTGTGTCCATTTTGCGGTTGCATTTTTCAATATTTGCCACTTGAGGGCCTTTCCTTTTGTGTCTCTTCTCCTCTTCTGCTCTTCTTCTCTTTTCTTATTTTGCTATTTTTATCTTCGATGGCATAATTGTGGCAATTATGCTTTACTTGAATTGACAGTTGCATTCTGTTGAACTTTTAATGAACTCTTTGAATGGAAGATGGTAGATGGCACTTGACTTCTTCTTTGCTTTTATCATAATGAAGTGTTTCCTGTTTCCTTAATGATGTTTCTTCCTTGCACTTCTTTCATATTTTCTAACTCAACCATAGTTCATTAACCCTTTTTACTACACTAATTAACCCAAAGACACAAAAGTCAAGTCAAAGTTTCTTAACCTCTTTCTAAATTAGAAATACAGGATGCATACTTACTTTTCTTTTAGTGGACACCTACAAATTGCTACAAATGTCTACTTGAACACGGCCCACTGAATAATGAATGCTCCATAAAAATCTTTTTAGCAGTAGGATAAGACATTGTAACTTCATAGATACATACATGCTACATGGATTTGTGTGCGTGTCTGACAAAATGATATTTATTTTATGCAATGCTTGACACACTCACCAACACAATGGGTGGCAGAATGTTTTCTTAGAGGGAACTAACTTAACATTAACGTCAACATAATACAGTGTAAATCTAGGGAGAATAGATTTACTAAAAGAAAGGAAATGCTTACAACAAAGACGAGATGGGATGAGATGAGATGAGACAAGTCATGATAAACAAACTCCAAAGGGCAACTTGGAACAACTTGCAATAAGAAGGTATAGCAAGATATAAAAAGAAATAGAATAGAATAGAATAAAATAAAATGATGAGGTGACGAGGACATAGGTACAATGCAATAACACCTTTGGGATCAATTGAGATCACTGCCTCATCGAGTTTATTTGAATTTGAAAAGCAAAAGACATTAAGAATATAGTGGGGCAATGTTCTAGTTCAAAATGATCTTCAAGTGAACTGTTAACTTAATTGAACTTAACGATTTCAAAGCCTGAGTTTAACCTGTGTAAGTACACAATAAAATTTCTGACATTAAAGGTTCTCTGAAAGTTGAAGCGCGCATATTTCTATCAAAAACTCTTTGCACCCAAGTTTGAAGTTCATGATATTAAAGAGAAATAAAAAACTAAATATAAACAAAACAAATTGTTTACCAGTATATGTTTTTTTGAGTTTTTCATTTTTTTTATTGGTATTTAATGCATTTTGAGTTTGAAATTTGTGGGTGTGCTGTGTAAAAAGATACTTATTTCTCTTATGAAATCACAGCATGGAAGACAAATTTGTTTGAAGTTGTGTAACTTGAAGGTCAAATATTTAATGTTTTTCATCTCTTATTAATCGATTTCGGTATGGTATTTGTTTTATTGGAATCTTATTTATTTGTATTAAAGGTATCTTTATCTTTATTTCCAATTTGTCCAAACAAAAACACAATATGAGTCATACATAGACTCCACTCAACTTATTTATTGTGTGTTTTAATGTGTTTAATTATGATATCATGAAGAGTGAGTGCACTAATTTAAATTCCTTATTATACGATTATGTTATTCTAATCTAAGCAAGAACACTTAAATGAATAGAAAATAACAACAAGATAACTTCATATCTCTGTTAACAAGTTAGCGCTAAGATCTTTATAAACAATACAAATTCAACATGTTCTAAAGATATATGTATATGTTTGTATGTATCTTTTGAAATGTGTGATAAAAACAAAAAGTGTGGTCTTGAGATACATGAATAAATAAATTACTATGAAGGAGAACCAACCTTAAACATTCCCTGCAAGTTTTCACTTGTCTCTAAATCCCGTCTAACTTCTATGCAAATACTTTTATTTTTATTTTGTACTCTTCTAGTAGAATACATAGAACAAATTGCTTTTGTTATACTAACTATGCATATCTATAGAAACAAAGTTTTTTCCTAGCTCCTTACTATTGTCAGATAGATAAAGCAAAACACTTTTCAGAATGAATTTGTTTTTGCGCTTAGATAAGCATGTATGTATTCATATTATGAATCTACATAGCAAGTACAAACAGAAGATACGACGAGTACGAGTATCTCTAGTATTATTGTACTATGAGAGTGTCATGGAAAGCGGTAACTCAACTTATCTTGTTGGATCTCAACGTTGACTGCAATTAGAAGCGCCCATTGTAGATACTTTCATATCAGATAAACAACAATCTGTTTTCTTCTACTTCTCTCTTAACTTCTCTTACTGCTTGCTTATAATGTGTCGAAGTTTGCATCTTTTCTTTTTTTTTTTTTATGAGTTTTGTTTTTTCTCTTTTCAATATTATCAACGTCATCATCAGCTTCATCACAACACAATATCTACAACATGAAGCAAATTTTCCATTTCTTTATGTGAAACTTACTTTAGAACAATTATCAGCACGAAGGTTGCCAGTTAAAGTCTTTCGGTAGAATGGAAAAAGATCTTCTTCATATGAAAGAACACTCAAAGTTTTACGGTTTCCTTTGTTCAGGTAGGACTTTGAAAAACTTGTGATCTTAGGATTGTAAATTAGTTGGTATCAATGGACTAGATTTCCTTTCCTTCCCTCCTTCCTGAAGGAATGCAACTTCACATCAAAGACTTTATTGTTGATTTCTTCTCACTTCCATTGCTAAAGAAGCTATTAAGATAATAAAGATAACAAGCATAGATAGTTTTCTAATGGTGAAATCGTTTGCCAATTAAGCAACGAAAGTCATACCGTCTCAAACCAAACTAACTCACTGCAATTGGAAATAACAATAACAAGATAGATATATATATATATATATATATATATAGTAGAGCCGAGCCGACATTGCAAAATACAATAATTATGAACTAATTTGAAATCAAGATGCCCTTCTCAACACAACATTATTTAAAAAATGCCACAGTCAATGATGTTACGTGAAGATGTTGGGGCTTTGAATAGGAGTGGCGGAATGGTTAAGGGTTCTCTAATGCAAGAGGCAATGAGGAAGCCTGCCAAACTCATGCAATACAAAAGGCAGGTGTAAAGATGCCATAACTCAGTTTAGTGCAGAGAAGGCAAAGCCGGCCCAGTCCAAGCCAAAGCTGCTGATGCCGGCGTGTGCTTTAAGTATGTTTATAAGTATCTCAGCCTAGAGCTTCAGGTCGAAACGATAAAAACAAAATATGTATATATATATAAAATGTGAGTTAAAATGTGGAGCTCACATCATCATCGTCATCATCATCAGCAGCAGCAGCTCACATCTCTACTCGTATGAAGAGGGACATTATTTTCTGCGCTATTAAATTTAGTTATGCATTGAGTACGACAAGAAATAGAATAGAAAAGAAAAGAAAGAAGTACACACGAGTATCTGTAAAAGTATGGTAGTGTAGTTAGATAGATATGAACAAAAATACTGAAAGTCGGCAACTTATTTATAATGAAAGAAAAATCTACTCGCTTCTGAATGACGATGATGAGGGGTAAATAAGAATTCAATTATTCAGCAAAATGTCACACAATGATAATAAGAAGATAGAGAATTGAAAGATATACAAAGCTCAAGACGATACTCAAACACACATAAAAATTTATAGAACAATGAAAAACAAAAGCTGTCTTTGTTGGTAATGGTAAACCAAATGACTGACTGACTGACTACCTACCTGGTATCTACCTTGCTTGAGCTACCCCAAGATCAGCTCAAGAGATCTTACTTTTAAAGCTTAGCTACTTCTTCAGTTAGTTAGTTAGTTGTTGGTTGTTGCTGATGATCGCGATGATGATGATGATGATGTATGAAGTGGCAAAATCATTGCAACAGCAGCAGCAGCAGCAGCAGCAGCTGTATACCTTAGATATATACTATAGACTACAAGATAGAATTAGCCATTGAGTTGTTGTCGTTGAATAAGTGAGGGATCAGAGTTCTTCCGATCAGACTTCACACTCCCCTTCGTCATCCTCATTCATTGAGTTTTGCGTTTGAAAAACGAGACTTAATTAAGGCACAACAACAATACAAAAAAGAACAAGAAACAAAACAAGACAAAGAAAAGGAACTACTACTCTCATCAGTTGTGGTAGTCAGTAGTAGTAGTAGTTCATCAGAAAATCCAATCCACATTTCAAAGTTTCAGAGTAGACCGGTTGCTGATCGTACTACTGTTGCTGATTCTGCTGTTGCTTGATCCATTCGCTGTAAAGAAATCTAATGATCGAGTGGCTTAAGAGTGCTAGATACATTCCTTGGTCGTTGTCTTTGTCGTCGTCATTGTTGTTGTTGTTGCTGTTGTTGTTGTTGTTGTCATCATCATCATCATCTTCATTTTCATTTGCTCAACTTCTTAAGGTCTTATGAAGATATTAAATTTTATGCGCTTTAGAAATGTTACAGGTTTCTTTCATCTCTGTTAACTTGTAGTTAGTCGTAGGTAAGGTATTTGTTGCTGTGATGTTTGAACTTGAAACTGTCGCAACACGATACAAGAAGATGTATCTATTTTAGGTTTTTGGGTTCATTAAGATCTTTAAGTGATGATAATAAATTAACATTGAAACATTGGCTTCAAAGCAAAAGCGCCCTAAAAAAAACTTAATTAGGCTTAAACATCCAAGATGATCAACATCATACTAAATACATACATACTTGCCATATGTTACAACATAAATTGGAGATTAATTTTTTATATTATTTAATATTGATATTAAAATTATAGATTTGTAAAATGATAAGCCAATTCTTGATATTAAATTGTATCAAAAAAAAAAAAAAACAACCTAAATTCATATTAATTTGAATTTCATTCAAAAATTATGAATTTCTCTTAAAAACTTTGTTTATCGCCAAATCAAAAACCATTCAAATATTTTTATCATCAAAACACTTAAAAGTTCTTTTAACTCACTTCAACGAATTCAACTCAATTCCACTCAAAAATTAAGCCAATAGTTTTCAATCGAAATTATATTTAATCCGCACACTTGAGGCTTTTGTTCTCTTTCTTTTAAACCCTATACTCGTGGGTAAAAATCTCCGAGTACATTAACCTTCTGCAAATATTTGATATAATCCCAAATATGTTTATTTTTAGGTTCTTAAGAAACATGACAGAACGTATCGATCTAGAGATATCCAATTCCGTCCAATCCTATAAAGTTGTTTCATATTTGTGACAGAAATATTGTACTACAAAACTTTCTTTTTACAACCTCATTTTTAAAATTAAACAATAGTAGAATGTTCAATGAGTTTCTTCCCTTACATGAAAATATTATCCACCCTAATACTATTTAATATTTACTTATTTCAATTGTAAGAAGATGTGTTCATTAAGGTGTTGTGATTAAGTGCTAGAAATTTGATTTATACCACCTGATTTCAGCGTGTTTTGCTAGATTAGATACTCCCAAAATAAAATGTATGTATTAAATGTGACAGTATTTCCTTTCCATAAATTTTAGTTATTATTACAGGGCATCTGAAAGTCGATTAAAGCGCTGCGACTTGTCTTCCTTTTTCAGTCTTCTTCCTATTTAATCAATTCTTTATGATCTAACAAAAATATTGTATTAAACTCAAAACGCACTTCTAAGAATTACAAACAAGCAAATCACAAACAAATAAACGACATAAAAAAAATAAAATTTTGCGTGAACAAGTTTAAATTTATTTTAAGAATAAAATGAAGCTCCAGAAAATGTATCTGCGTTAAATGTTATTTGCATGCATGATTTATGGCTTCAAAAGATGTTCAGCGAAGCAAAATGAAAAAAGTAAATACTTAAAATAAGAGAAACGAAACAATCGAACTTCTTCTTTTACCTGTGGAAGTTGTTAAATTATTTACAGATGAATTTGTTGTTATTTCATTTGATTGCCTGCCTTGACCAGTAAATTTACATATGTATTTCTTTATTGCAAGTCTTGATTGTATACAATTTTTATATTATTTTTCTTGTTTTTTGATTGTCAGATAAAATTCATTTAAAACAAAATACCTAGCAACAAAATATTATGAGTATATACAATATATTAATGACTCTTTCATTTGGCATGTGATTTCATTATAAACACAAAATCATATTTTGTTGCTTCTTTATATTTATATTTATTTATATATTGAATAATTTTTCTATTGCGAACTTGGCAGTAGAAGTCTTAACATCTTTACTGTGTTCCATTCATTAAATTATTTTCATGTTTACAAGACTTAAGATAATCCTTCAAATTAGTTTAGATATTAATTTTGTTTCAATGAAATGAGATTTCATTAAAATTATCAATAAACGTAGATGGTTAACACATGAGATGCAAAATACTTAGAGTTTTCTAAAATTATTTTTAGTTTATTGTTGATTTATTATTTTCAGTTTTGTGTTATTGTAATTTTCATCATTATTTTGTTTTTTTTTTATCTGAACATTTTTATTATTTAATATTTTTTGAGCATAAAAAGATAGACATAGCATACTCGTATATGGGAATGTTAATATTTTCTTAAACAAATTATAGAAAAGATTTCTTATATAAATTTTCAAACAAAGTTTAATGATGATCAAGAAGGATGAAAAATTATGTTTAAGTAAATTATAGTATTTTGAAGTTTAGATAAACAACAAAGAACGTTATGTTCGACTATGCCGAAGATGAAATACTCTTCACGGGACGCAGTAAATGTTTCAATGTAGTAGACAAATGTGTTGCACCTTTCTTGGAAACTGATAGTTTCCAAGTTTCTGTTTGATAGGACAAAAATCAAAAAGGTTTTTCTAATAAGAACATGAATTCAAATGGGTGGTTTGTATGGGAGGTACTCCTCCTAGTGGTCCGATTGGGCTGGTTCTGACAAATATCCTACGCATGTATCGGAAACTGATAGGGTTCAAGTTTCAGTTCGATAGGACAAAAATCAAAAAAGTTTTTCTAATAAGAACATGAATTCAAATGGGTGGTTTGTATGGGAGGTACCCCTCCTAGCGGTCCGATTCGGCTGGTTCTGACAAATGTACTGCGTATGGTAAAAAGAATGGTTCGTGCAAAATTTCAGCTCTCTAGCTCAAAAACTGAGGGACTGTTTGCATACATACAGAAGGACATGGCTTAATCAATTCATCTAATCGAGCTGATCAAGAATATATATACTTTATAATACTATTCACTTCTGTGAAGGGAAGAGTATAAAAATGGCATAGAAAACAATCAAGAAAGCATAACAAACAAAAAATTGATTTATTGGTGAATATTGAAATGAATGTGAAATGTTTAAGGGCATTTTCTTATTGACAACATATGTATCTCAATTAGATGTTCTCACTATCTAGCCTAGGATTGTTGATTTAGGCTGTCCCTCTTAATCTATCATCATTTATCATTTATTTAAATGAAATTTTACAAATTTTAAAATTCTTTAAAATATTCTATAAAAAGTACACAATCTATGAAAAAAGCAAAGTGAAAAATGTTTGTCGTTTTATTTAAAAATATTATTTGTCATAAATTAAGACAATTTGTTTGCAAGTCACGTTATGCAGAGGTTTCTTTAAGTTTATGATTTTTTTTTTATGATTTATAGGAATGAATAAAAAATTCTTCTTTTTGCAGAATCCGTGTGGGAATTTCAAATTCACGTTAATGAAACTTAAATCATATGAAACAATAAATTATAATTATTATGTGGCTAACGCCTAATCCAAGCGGTAATCTTAAACTTTAAGCACGCCCCAAGCGGATTAGTCACTTTATAATTCAAGACAGACAAACTAAAACTTAAAATGCAAAAAAGGAAATATACAATAAAAGAAAAATTATAAAATAAGAAGTGAGGATAAAATTTACAAAATAAATTGTTAAAAATCAACACAAAAACTAATTTGAAATATATTTTTCATTCTTTTTTTTTATTTTATCTCAAATACTAAATAACGTAGGTGGACATGATAATTTCATTCATTCATTGACTTTTGGCTAAACATAACAGCAACAAAAGTAACTTTGATGGTATGAAACTATGCTCACCCAGCCAGCCGCCTTAGTTACACCCAAAAAATGCTTTAAGCCAATTTCATTTAAATAAAAATGGCATATCTTTTTTTGGTTTGTTGTTGTTGTTATTGTTGTTGTTACCGTTTAACCAAGTTTGTATTTTGTGTTTTTTTTTTGCTCAATTTAAATTTTTTTTTTAACAAATAAATTGCCACTCAACTTAGTAAGGAGTCTCTCTGCACAATAAAAAAACAAAAAACAAAAAACAAAAAATTGTGTGCACAATTATTGTCAATAATACAATTTTTGCACTGCATAACAAATGATTGTTTAAACTTACTGCATACATATATACAAATGTATCTAGATACATTGTTTCCTACATGTAACTGCATGTTGCTATTGTTGTTTTTATTGTTGCATACTGTATATCGTTTATTATTGCATAGAAAACAAAATTTGTTGTCAACGCTTGTAATTGATGCTGTTGCTGTTGTTGTTGTTGTTGTTGTTGTTGTTGTTATTTGGATATAAAATGAAAGCGAAAACTTCAACATCATATGTATCTAGATACTGCAGCAAACTATTTTGTAGTTCGTTACCTTACCCAGTGTCTTTACAGTTCTTTAATTTTCATTTATTTTTAGCTTTTTATGGTTTTGCCAAAAATGAAAAATATCAAAAAAAAAAAAAAAAATAAAGTATTATAATTGCGACTGTTTTTTCCCTATCTTGAAGTTCCATATAAGGTATTGCATTATAACAATATGTATGTTGTAGGTACTCCATACCATAGATACAAAATTATTTACTGGAGTTGAGTGGACTCAAAGTGCGCTACAGTTCAAGTGTCAGGCATTTTTGTTGCTATAAAAAGAACTAATAGGACAAAATTTATTTAGGCGATTCCTAACTTCAGTAGATTGATATTAAAATAAACTATAAATCTAACTTAAATTTAAATTTCTATTAAGTGATCTATGTTAAGTTTTAAATGTTAACTTTAATTGATCTATAGAACTTCTTATATTTCACTAAGCTTCAACACAAACAACTTCACCTTCCGCAAATGTATGTACGACTATGTATTTCTTGATTATTTTTTTTTTTTTTTTAGCTTCACTTCAGCAAAAGATATGTACAAGTATGTCTTTGATAATTGCTATTTGTATCTAACAGACGTGGGTAGCAATATTCTGCAATTTTTTTTATTCAAACCCAATCCCATCCTCCCCTGCCCTCATTCCATACAAATGTTCAAATACAAAACTTCACAAATAGCAAATAAATGTTGGCATTAAAGAAAATATTTCATTTTTTGCCATATATGAGCACGTCTTGCATAATTTGTTTGTACTTTTAATTAAAGATTTATTTCTAAATGTAGATATTTCTCATGTACACTCAGTATTATTTTTTTGAAGTTATTTTTGGTTTGTTTTGACATTCCATGTTAGTATGATTATTTGCTAACGATAAAAAAAAAAAAAGAAGGCAAATATCAAATCAAAAAAGTATTTGAACACGTTTTTTATACTTTAGAAAAATGTTTGTCTTTGTATCTACTACAGATGAATACGCAGTCAGTCGTCTTAGGTGTGCTTTTGATGATGTTTGTGGTTATTAATAATAACACCATATGCTTAGTTGATTTGTAAATTTTTGGGTTCATTGGCTGAGAATGATTCTCACATGCTAATTACCCACAAAAGAATGATGTGTACGTCCCCTTGGCCTTCGTTTAAGCCTAATTTGTTTGCCAATTTTTCTTTTTCTTTTGTGTATATTTTTAGGTCATTTAATAAAAGAAATATTTACCTCATTAATATTGGTTTTGTTACCTTGTATCTACATAAGTATCTACAATATGTATTTTTCTTTTTGTATAAGTATGACTATTGTTGTTTTTATATTGTGCTTAATTAGCTTAAATGATTAGATGATGATTTCAATAAATTTTATTCCTTAAGGCAAAATTTAAACTCTATTTGATTCCTTGGCTCTTGTGGAGTTTTCGTTTAATTAAAAGACCAACAAACTTCATTTAAATCTATTTACTTGGCATGAGCTCTTCATGTAAATGAGTTCATGATTAGAAATGTAAAAAGAATGAAAGGTTTTTAATAAGAATATTGTGTAATAAATGAGATCAATCATAAAAATAATTGAATTTAATTGAATATGTTATGATTAATTAATATTTTTTTTTTTTTGCATCTTTTCATTTCAGGTATGTAAATACTTTTTCTTGCATTGTCATCTTAATACTATCAGTACTTAATGAATCGGTTTTTGCTTTGTTTTATGTAAGTAAAGAATTTATTCATTCTAATATTCTCCACAATTGTACAATTATATTGTTGAATGTTTGTCATTGCCTCATAGTAAATTTTAGGCGAAGTCCAGTAACTGGATGAGAAATACTACTATAACTAATAATTAACAATATATTATAGTATATATATTTAAGATATATATTACATGTGTTTCCATATATCTAAAAGTTATGTAAACTTTTGTTGAACCCAAGTTCTTTCTGTACTGTTGGTTGTTTGATTTAGACAAATACGAGTATGTAAGTTCTTTTTCAATTGTAATTAAAATTAAATGAAAATAAATTACATGTTCAATGATTACGTCGCATTTAAATACAATAAAAACACACCACAAAGAGTCTATAGACGAGAGATCTCATGCTCGATCTTTAGCTCCTCGCCCACTGAGTGAGTGAGTAACTTTTGAACATTGAAAAACCAACGAACGATCAATTGAATAAGAAAGAATGACGTTAAACAGAAATAACATACAAATCTCAAACATAAATGAATTTCAAATCAAATAAATTCCACAAAAAATAGCAATAATAATGAAAAATAAAAAAAAAAAATAACAGTCAATCGGATCGTTGGTTTTTGTTGGGAATCGAAGAAAAAATCGACATCAAATTGAATAGAAAAAAAAAAAAGAAAAAGAAAAAGCCCAATCCATAGTTATATACATGCGAAAGGCAATCAATCGATTTTGAATGAGTGTAAAACTTTGTTCAAAACTTACTTCAAAGTTACCTTTCCAACTACCCACCTTCCTCCCTTCTTGGCTTGTCTACTTTGCTTGCCTGACAAATGTTTTTGCTGCGTTTTGCGATTGTTTTGCTGCTTGGTGGCTGGTGGATTGGTGGATTGGTGGATGGTGGCTGCACCTAGACCTTGTCACACCGAATTGTTGTAAAAACAATAAGAATTACTTTTTAAAAGTTCAAATTACTATGCACATAACAATTTTTTATTTTGTTATTTTGTATGCGAGATACTAAACACAGAAAGCAAAAAAAAAAAGAAAAAAATCAAATCATTTGAATTGAAATAAACTGGGGCATTCAAATGGACAGATGGATGGATGGATGGATGAATGAATGGATGGACAGACAGACAGACAGAAAAACAACCAGACGTTTAGGCATGGATGGGGATTGAGACCCGTTCGTTCCATGATCTAAAACTGTTACAAAATACAAATACACGAGTCGATCAATGCTCGTGTGAGTGTTCTAAATGTAATAATTCTTCGTTTGTCAAGTCTCAACGCATTGTCACACAATGTTATTTGTTGTCTAACTCATGACCACCCCCTCTCTACCCCTCTTCCTAATATATCAAATGTATCTCATACTATTTTTCACAGTGTGTGGCACACGATATGCATTTAAATTAGTTCAACAGACTTACATATGGAAATTTCTTCTTCAAACACACATCAAGTCTATTTTTAAAATAAATTGTATTTACAATATGCATTTTTTTCATCTATTCAACTCTCATTGACAGCTTGGAAAATGTCCAGGAAAACTGACTGAAAGACTCTTGTTGTCAACTATGTAAATTGAATTGAATTGAATTGATTGAAAGCATTCACTTATTCATTCACTAAGCATGATTGACAATCTCCCCCTCTCTCAATGTCTATGTAACACATTTAAAATATAAATTAAAACAGAAAAAGAGAAAAACAGAAAAACATATTTAATTAAATAATAATAAGAAGTAATTTTCATGAATTAAAACCCTCATTTGTGTTGACTAACTTCATTCATAAGTACCATGTCATATATTCGTGTTATGATATATTGTAGAACTTTCACACGTCTTTTAACATTAGCCTGGTTTTCTTTTCTATGCCGTTTGTTTGAAATTTTCGTTTCGTTTCTCTGCTGCAAAAATAATTTTTCATAATAGAAGTAGGTTAATAACTGATAAATCCAAATAGAACAACTTAACTCACATCCACAACAACCAAAAAATAATGTTCGCGCATTGAATGAATACCACCAAAAAAGGCCAATACAACAAGTTGATGGCTACTACATATGATAATCATGAATATGATATGATGATGAAGCGAAAATTTGTTTGAAAAAACATGATGAAAAAAGAAAAAAACTAACTGGTTAAAGACACAGTTTACAACTACTTAAGTAGCATGTGCTATAAAATGTTTACCTATGACCAAATTCATATAGAAATTAGAAAAAGTAAAATACAAAACAGAACCCTAAAAATGGAAAAAGATAATTATAATTATAATTACTTTGACTTTAGTCAAAGGTAAATTGTTCTCAAAAATGCAAATCTTGAAGTTATTTCAGATTAAAATGATTGGTTTACTAAATTTAGATTTTCAAAAATTGAATGAAAATATATAAATATTAATCAAATGAAGTATTTTCATAAAGAAAAGTGCAAAAGAAAATAAAAGAAGTTTGGCTTTATTGATAAATCATACTTTAATTAAGATTATTATCGTTTCTTAATTATGTTGAAGGCAAAATTATAGCAAACACATTCTAATTTTGGAATAAATTCACTTTTCTTCGATGTGGTTTCTTGTTGTCTAACTTGTGGTTTTGAGTGGGGGAAGAAAAACCGTTGGACGCTACAGAATATGAACCTCTGGAATGAGCAATAATTCCCGGTAAAATGCTTAATTAAATGCCACAACACTTTGGTTCTTTAATTCCCACTTTATTCATCAATCCAAATGGTATACGGAATAGCCAACTTTTGTTATTAATTGCTGCCGGTTTGTGACGGAAGAGGTATGAAGGAGTCTCACTCCAAACAGTGAAAAAGCTATACCCATAAGTAAAGAGTATAATGTTCCAAATGTGGGTTAATAAATTTACATTATTCTGGGGAACTAAAAAAAACTGCTTTGTAGTTGAAATTAGTAGTAAATCGGTTCTAAAGTCAGTCTAACCAGAGACGAGTGTTAAGAAGGACCTTGCTACCGTCCTCCCTAGCGGAGTATATATCTTAATGGGAATATCAATGTGGTTGGGTTTGTAACTCAGATGCCTGCAGAGTTTTAACTCGACTTTGAGTTGCGTTGTATAAGTGGATGCTGTCACAGCTCCAAACCCATCAGGAATTTATATGCCCATTTCAGTATGATTTTAAATTTGGTACCTATGGCTATAACTGCAAGGGTGCGTTGATTGACACTTTTGCTCGGCAATATGATAGGCGTACCCGTTAAATCAACTGGACTTTAATGTCCCCGTTGTCTTAAAGAAACAAACTATTTAATGTTGTTATGTGAAGTCTTCAATACACCTTCCAAGATCTAAACTAATAAACAATATTGTATAATGAACTATAATTGACATAGTATTCAGCGCTTTATTATTATTTGTTTGATAAAAAATATATCAGTCAAAATTTTGTCATAGTCCTGCATTAAAACTTCTTATTGCATTAGGTGAAAGCAAGATTCTTACTTTATACTAAACAAATAGTAAAATATAAAATCAAATGACAAATTTATTTATTTCTGTTTTTCATGGCAGAAAACTATTTCTTAAACTTTGAATATGCAATTTTCCAATAGTCTTCTACATACTTACAATGAATTAGGAAAATAGTCATAGAAATCTTCAACAACCAAAATAATAATAATAATACCTTTTAAGCCGAAAAAGAAGAATCTAAACAACTTTGACACAGTTTACGCGATACACACACATCCACACACATAGTCTCTTTCAGCAAATTCCCATAGCAACACAATATAACAACACCATTACATGAATAACATAATAAGTAGATACAAAGATACTAAAAATAGACAAAAAAAAAAAGAAAAGAGAAGCACACTTGCAGTTGAATACTCCTTTAGTAGTAGATACTCGTACACTTACTTACTATTATGAAAAGAAATACGAATATGAGTAACTTTACGCAAACGATGAAGTCTTTGTCAGACAAGTGCTCATGACTTTATGGTCATTGAATGTTTAAACATAAAAACCACAACAACAATAAAGAATAAACTACAACAATGAATTTGTTATTGTTGCTATTCTTCTTATTGTACTTGTTGATGTTTTTTTTTTTTCCTTAAACAATAAAAATGACGACAAATGTCTGCTTGAGATCTCTTCGTTTTTTTTTTTTTGTTACATCTTGTTAATTTTATTTTATTTTATTTTTGTTTTTTTATTTTTACTGTATTTTTTTCAAACTATTGTATTACTTACTATTTCCATTTCTTTAAGATCATTTTAAAGTATTTCGTTTCTGACATTTCTTCATGACTCGGTCAAAAAAGATGAGTTTTATGTGGGTGTTCAACGCCTTAAATCTTCACCCATATTATATGATTTCATATGGTTGTGTGACGACTTTTTTTTTTTAGTTTTTGTTTTCTTTCTTTATTTTTTTTAAACGAGGGATGTGCCAAAAGTTATTAGGTGTAGCCGACATTTGGTAGTATTAAGACCCCTTTGAAAAATATTCGTACAATCGCTAAAGTATTGTAGTGAGGCGATCAGTGATCCACTTTGTTCTAGTTTTCAGCTCGTTGATGGTCGTTCATATTTACTGTATTTAAGGTAAGGGTTTTGCATCAATATTTTAGGAAGCGCATGGTATTTTATTCGTCGATTAACTTGAGAAGAGAAGAACCATCAGTAGGGAATATTATATGGAGGTATTGATGTTTTTGAATGAAAAAATTGTGAAAAAATTACCCCAAATGATGAAGAAAAAAAATCCTCTTTCACCGTGTCACAAGTTGATAGCAACAATGGCAATATTGTACGAATTGCGCTTTGAATTGCTTCCCCATCCGTCTTAGTCTCGGGATCTGGCTTCCAGCGACTACTATTTGTTTACAGACCTAAAAAGCATGTTCTAGGGAAAGAAATTTGGTTCCCTTGAAGAAGTGATTGCCGAGACTGAAGGGTATTTTGAGGCCTAAGGTAAATCTTTCTACAAAAAAATGCCTCTTAATATTAGAGAAGCGTTGGAATGAGTGTATAACTCCTGAAGGAGACTATACTGAAGAATAAATTTGAATTTTGTCTAAAAATTGTTGTTTTATTAGTCATCCTACGAACATGTTGAGAGACATGTTTTTACCTCTACTTCATTTCCTTTTGAGATGTTTGTTATATCAACTCCTACTATCTCATTTATTTGTATGGAAGTATTAATTACACATTAAGATACTTTTGCACTTACCCTCGTGATTGATTATTATTATCGTTCGCTAGACTTGTCGCATGATCTTTTTGCTGCCTAACGATTGTACAATATCTTTGGTTTGGCTTAAATTTAATGGTAAAGGAAATGAAGCAATGCGTTTCCCGTATTAACAACAATAACAACATAATGATGATGATGATGATGATGATGATGATAATAATAAGTACCAAAGATGCGCGTAAATGTTTATAAATTTTTCATTATACTTTTTTTTTATTTTTTTTTTTTTGTGTAGGTTTTGTGAATTTGGAGTATTTTTTGTTGTAGTATTTTATGAAATTGACAAATTATTTATCATATTACATATTCTTTTGTTTTTTGGCCTTTTTTCTTTTTTTTTTGAGCTGATAAAATAAATCAATTTTAAAGATGAGATGAGCATTTAACTCACTCACGCACTTTAAAAGGCAAAAAAAAAAATAAGAATAAAAATACAATTAATATAAAAAATAAATTAGTTAATTTGTTTTCAATTTTATGATTTTTAATTTTTATTACGCATTCACTTATATGGAGTTATTAATTTACAAAAAACCTGTTTAATAGTTACAAATTTGTACATATATTTTCGGCTTAATTTTAAGCTTATGGAGGAGTTACACTCACTCACTGAAAGATACTCGAAGTGTTGTATTTAGATGCATACATCCGTTGATTGTTGTTGCTTAATTGATTTGCTTTGAATTAATTACAAATTTATTTTCTAATTTAATCTTCTTTGAACTACTTTTTAAATTGGAACTCAATGGGTGGCCCAGTCAATATTTTGACTAGAAATTGAGCTAGAGAAGTTTACTTGTTTTTTGTTTTTCTTTTTTTGTATTTTGATAAATAATTTAAAATTTCATTTGAAAAATAGAAGCAGCCAAGTGATTTTATATTTTCTACTTTTGTTAAAAAATTATCTTAAGCTGATAGAAAAGAATGAATCATCGACACAATTATCATTTATTATAAGATATCAGATCTATCAGATTATCGGAAGATGAAAAGTAAAAGATTTCACTTTACTTAACCAGATTATTTAGATTTATCTAGCTTTATTATGTGATCAATGCTTTTGCAGGTAAAGATTTAGCAATTTAAATTTAAATTTTTATTTGATTATTGACTAAGAGTAATGGGAACAGTTATTATCTAGTACAACAAGTGGTAATCGAGACAACAGATATAATCTCTCAGTTACTTTCACAAGAACAGGGGGGAGTCAAACAAATAATTTATAATCAAAAGCGAACAACAGAAACCCAAATTTGTGTTGTTTTTTTTTACATATTCGTACATAGATAGATTCAATGAAGACGCACACTCAATAATCAACGACAGCAGTAACAATAACATCAACATCAACATCGATAAGAATAACAGATACAGTAAAAGCAATAACAACAACAACAACAACAACAACGAACGACATCATGAGCATGAACATGTAAAAAAATATCAGAGAATAAAAGATTGAAAACACAAAATAAGAGACAAAAACCTAAACTCCTCATTGCTGCTGCCACACAGAACAACAAATACAGAAAAGTTCAACAACCTACGTGCGTTTGCACACTTACAGATACAAAGATACCCTTTGGCGCGCGAACCACAGAATGATGGAGAGAGAAGAGACACAACATACACATGAGAGTAAACTGAAGCTGGCGCTGACTGACTGACTGATGGACAAACAGACAGACTGACGGAGAGACATATAAACTGTGTTTGTTGTTAGTGGTTGGTTGTTGGGGCATGGGCACAGCAACAGATCGCTAAAGGAATGCTGTAGTTGTTATTTGTAAGTATTTGTTGGTGTGTATTTGTGTGTGTGTATATTAAGTTAAGAAGTAGAAGACTGACTACCGATTACTTCACTCGTGCTTGCACATTTACACGATTCAAAAAACAACAACAAAATCTTAAAAAAAAACCACGAAAAAGAAAACAAAAAAAAAAAAATAAAGAAAAAGTAATGAAAGATTGAAGAAATGGCAACGGTCTCCAAGACGTCTCCAGACATCGTTATCATCATCATCATTATCATTATCACCATCATCATCGTCATCATTTTAAGCTGGTGGTGAAGTGCATTATTCCTTCTCCTGTTGCCACTTCACTGAGATGTTACTGATGATGCGCGAATTGCAGAAAAAAATCTTGTGCAGATACAATAGAACACCACCCCCTTTACTCAATCAAGTCATTGGCCTTTTACCATAGAACCGCTTAGTTCTTTCTTTTGATTATTTCAATATGCAACACGAAAGACACAGAAAGAACAAAATGGAAAAGCATTAAGGGAGAAACAAAAAAATCAAATCAAAATACAATTCGATACAGTTGAAGTTACTGATGCCCTTTACTCCTTCAGCTGATTCTAAGATTCTTCTTCAAAAAGATTTTCTTAAGTTCATTCTAAATTGATTTTTATTTGTTTTTGGTTTCTTTTTCTTGGTCTTTATATCTTCTCTACACACCTTTTCTTTTGTACTATACCCTTGCTTTCTTTGTGCACCAACTGATATTTGTGGATTCATCGTCGTCGTCATCATCGGTTTAACAGTAGCCAGAGTTGGTCGGTCAGACTTTTGAGGTGTGTACATTAGATCTAAAGATATGATTGATATTAGGCGGTCGGCCGATATTGTGAATGGAGTTTGAGACTTCACTTTTTTCATGTACCCACTTGTGTAATACATGTTGTAATTGTAGTTGTTGTTGTTGTCTGTTGACCGTCCCCCTCTTAGGTACTATCAGTCAAGAAACATCTGTAGACACTTGTAAATTGTGTAAAAGAAACCTTTCATCAGTTTGAAAACTCAATAAGAGTAAAGATCAAGAGAAGATGGTGGTGGTGGTAGATATGTTGGCAGCGGAAGTTGATAGTCGTCGTGTATTTTTTTAGAGTAATCTGTATTTACTCTTGCTACATACTGCTGTACTCGTATATTGTGGGAAAAAGTTTATGAGTTTTCTTCAATGGGTTTCTTTCTTTTTATCTTTAATTGAATTTTCGGTAGTAAGTACTTTCTATTTTTTGTTTGATAAAGAACAAAAGGGAAGGGTTTCATAAAAACTACTCAGTATTTATTGGTGGAAACATACATATGTGTTGGTTTAAAAAGAAAGTACACTTGTACATACAACATCAAACAGGAAGAAGAATTTACTTATCAATATTTATTTTATGGATCGCATGAAGTTGATGGATTTAATAAGAAGAAAAGCGCACGACACTCGGACAGACAGGAAATGTATAAGTGAAAATAATTTTTATAAAAGAAAGAAAATGAGATTAATCTGTTTACATTTCCAGTTCATTTATTCAACAAGAAAATTAATTTCAATTGACATAAAAAGACACTAAACTGTTTCATTTTTATTTCTCCAAAAATCAACAACAAAAATCACAAAAGCAAGGAATTTTACCTCTCAATATCTTTAGGCATTGTATTGCCCTTAAAGATGCATGTTTTTTTTTAAAGAAATTCATTGAATCTAGAGGAGACAAACAATACATAAATTCGAAAAACTGCCAGACTTCAACAACAAAATCAAACGAAAAAGAATCCAGACAACCAAAACAAAAAAAAAATAAGTAAAAAATTGATATTAAAACAGAGGGCCGCCTTTAGGGCATATTCAAAATTAGAGGTTAATGTTTTATTTTTGGCAGCGAACAATATAAGATACAAGATGCACACACTCACACACACGCACAAGCACACAGATACATACTTGTATATTTCAAGCAAACCCTGATTGATACATACATACGCACATGCACAGAGGCAAAAGCTAAAGGCGCATTTATAGAAAGATTCTTATAAATTTAAGTTCAAAACAACAATAACATACTTAACACTCTACTCAACAGAGAAGATACACAAAAGAACATACAAAAAAAGGCTACCGCAATCTTTATGTTTGTTGCATGTTGTCGATATTTTTTATATTTGTGGTTATTCTTTTCTTCTTATTACTTTATTCAATCTTCAAATTAAAACAAATTAATGTCTACACGAATTCTTTGAACCTTTTTTTCGGGGGAAGACTGTTAAATATAATTAAAGAATTGAACAAATGATGACGGTAAAGGGTTTGTTCGATCGCTCGCTCGCTTATCTTATCAATAAAAGTTGGCATTCAATTAGCAGTCAAATAATAATAAAAAAAAGAAAAAACACATAAAAATAAAATTAAAATTTTCATTAAATTTTAATTCAGTTCACTTTTTTTTTCAATTGGTTGTTTTGTAATGAAAAAATATTGTCCTTGGGCTCACCAAAATTTATATACCCTTCACATAGCTTAGCTTTTTTATATGCATATTAATAAACTATTGTAATAAAAATATAGATATATTTTATATATTCTTAACCCTTTCAAGGCCGAACTATTTATTGGTAGTTTGATCGTTCCAACTATTCAGTAGATTGAACTAAGACTTCTGCAGAAGTTTAATGGTTCTAACTTTATATTTTATGATTGTGCACATCTGCGTTTTATACAGCAGACTACTATATGTATATAGTACAGATATCTTATCGAACATATAAGTTCTTCAATTCACAATTCTGTATGTTCCAATCATCAGACTTAAGTCATAATACTTTTCATACCATTCTAAAGTACATAGAAATTTATATTTTTTTTTCCATAATGTAAATACACAGTAAGAGTATCTTATCAATAATAGCGAAGCGCCAGTGACAAATACAAGTATTTCAGTGAAACTGATAATTGTCACAGAACAGAACAAAACAATCGTTGATTGGAAGAAAGAAATGAAGGAAGGAGGAATGATATCATTATTTTGAAAATACATTCGTGTTGTTGTAATAAAATGTTTGCTGCTCTTTTCGGGTCAATGCTTAATGACTTTTTTAATGTGACCTTTTTGGCATTTTTGTCTTGGTTTCTTTTTTTTTTTTTTTTCTTAACTTCATCTCTCAAATATAATATTTTTGAGTAACCTGTCGTGTCGTGGCTTTTGTTGTGTTGCTTTTTAAAACAGGTTTCTTTTGCTAGACAGCATGAAACTATTAATTAAAGTTTTGATTATGATATTGCTCTCTATCTTTCTTATTAACTTTCCTACTTTCCTAGCCCTTCCACTACTCTTTCGATCTCTAAGCATTTGTAAGTTGTAAAACGTTTTAACGCATTTTAATAGCTAAAGGTAAAGGTTCGGTTTAGCTTTTGGTTAAAAAAGCCTATCCACAATACTTGTATAAATGTATATGAATATAGAGTTCAGCTTTAGAAAGATAGAAAGTCTTTGAGATAGTTCTTGAGAAAATCGGTTTTTAATGTTTGATAACTTCAAGTTGAAAAGGAGAGGGAGAGAGAGAGAGATAGAGAAGAGAGACTTGGTTGCAAGTAAGAAAGTAGGTATGTTTCTTTCTACGGAAACTTGTTTGCAGGGCATTCAATTATTTGTTTTCTTTTCTTCCCTCTGAGTGTTAATATCAGTATCTATGTATCTCAATTAACGTGCCACTCAGTGTTAATGTGTTTGTTATTGATCTGCTTTAATTAATGACACCAATTAAAGTTTTGAAGAGCAAGAAGTGTCCATCTGTGAATCGAAAGAGGACTTAAGTCGTTAGAAAGTCATTAATATAAAAGCATTTCCTTTTAAGGTTATTAATTCTTTCTGTTTTATTATTATTATTACTATTTTTTTTTTTCTACAATAAATTATTTGCTGATTTGTTAAAGTTATTATTATTTCCTAGTATTTGACTTTATGTCTTTTTGTATTGTATTTTTAGTGAAGGTAGCTTTCTAAAATAAGTGTAAGGCTCTCTTAAAATTATAGTATGTTTTTTTCTTGACAAAATTATTCTTAATAAGGAAATTTGTTTACTTAAAGTGATTGTAAATACTCTTAGATACTTTCTTAACGGAAATGTATGCAAATTGTATGCTACGCACAAAATACAATGCTGCTTATTATCAGATGATGATGATGATGATGATGATGATGATGATGATGATGATGACCTTAAAAGGCTATGTTTTTGTTCAAAGAAACATAACCTAAGCAAACTCAACACAACTACTGTAATGACTGCATCCAGTTAACCCACAGTAGTAGATGTAGTATTAGCTCACTACACTTGTTAATGCAACAATGCTAATTAGCTATTTAAATATTGTATTTACCTTCAGATCATTGTAAAATTATATTAGATCTTTTATTTGGAGTGGAAGGGGGCTCACCATGAGACCCACTGGCGTTGCCTGTTGTCGCCATCTAGGCGAATGTACAAAAGTGTACTTTCAATTGACTACAAGCCAACCAGCCAACAATAATAAATTAAATATAAAAATGCAAATAAATAATAAATGAAAAAATGGAAATAAAATTTGTATATTTTATAACAGAAAATGAAAAAAAAAAAAAAAACAGAAGTAAATAGAAGAAAAGTTGAAGTAGCAAACAACATTCACCAACATTTGACTATCTTAGCTTTGTTTTGTTATTGTTGCCGCATACTTTATTTAGCAATTGAGAGAAAGAAGAAAGGGTTTTCCTCAATTCCCTCTAACATGCTAATTTAGCGCAATGCGTAATAAGCGTTTAACTCGTTGAAGCAAGTCACAAGTTGTTGCATGTAAAAAATATTTATGTAGTTATTTATCTACTTATGTGTGTGGCAAGTACACAAAAGCAATAGCAATTATGTCTACCCACTGGGAAGCAAAAGAGGGCACGTAGTATCTAGACAAAATCACGATGATGATTGGCTTAAGCTTCTTCTTTCTTCAAGTTTTTCTTTCTATTATAAGAACTTGTACTTGTAGAATGTAAATTTCTTTGCAATTATTATTGTCTTATGCCACGCATGGCATAGAAATTGTTGCATTTAGTTTGCTTTTGAACTTATGACCGATGAGCGAGTGAGTGAGTGAGGAACTTGTAGTTCTACATTGTTGGTACCGTTAAATAGTATTTATTTTTTTTTGTTTTTGTTACATAAAATACTATTTGCGTTAAAGTTTGTCTGAACATAAAACCAGTCAGTCAGTTAGTCAGTCTAACTGTTAGTCATTTAGTTTGTTAGTCGTTCGCATTTATTAACATCTTTTCTTTTAAGACTTTTTAGTTCTTTTTTTTTTTTTTTGTTTTTTTGGGAGGAATTTTTACAGATTGTGTAATTCAAAACGTTAACCATAACCACGTGTTATTGCAAATTTTCTAAAGATTGGCAACAAAAAACAAGCGTTTGCTTTGACACGTTTTCTGTGCTAATAAATCATTTTTGGGCCGTGTTTGTGAAGCTTTGGCCAGGTTAGTTTATGCTGGGCTCACTCACTCACTCACTCACTCACTTTGTATCTCTTAACTGTTCAAAAAAAAAAAAAAAAATATGAAAAACACAACAAAATCTTTTTACATGCACAAAGTCAAACGAATAAATCACAGTTCAGCTGTCAATTCTTGTTAATTTTCACACAAACACACATACACAAATAAACCACATAGGTAAAAATGTACTGTACGAGGGAAGTTTAATGAGTATCTCGTCTAACACAGAATCCAATATTTTTTATTGCATTATTTTTCATACTTTATTTGGCTTTAAGCGATGTTCCAATCTATTCAACAATTTCATTAAACAAAATTAAAATGAAAAGTCAAAAGAAGTTTTAATTGATCTAATCCTGAGCCGAAGGGACACCTGCAATGAATTGAGATGTTATATTCTAATAATTCTATCCAATAAGCCTGACTATCCTTTGACCAAATATCGATCATCATAACATTTCCTTTGCTTCAACAAGTTCACCTTCCTTTAAGTTAAAAAATTGTATCTCATTTCATTTCAATTTCATTTTCATGTAAGCTTAGAATCCTATTATTTGACCCTCGAATAATTTGTTTTAAATAAATACATTATTTATTTATTGCTTAAAATAAAATGTCAAACAATAACAACAAATAGTTTTGTATTGTGGGAATTTATTGGAAAAAATGAAAAAGTTGTTATTCTCACTTCTCTCCTTAGTTTATTATTTGATAGTTTGAAGTTGACAGTTGTTAGTCACATTCAATGAATGATTTATGAAATTATCTATAAAAATTATTAGCGTTGAAGGATACCAAAACAATCTGCATATGTATATGTATGTCTATATAACCTTGGCTGTTGGTTATAGAAAAATCGAATCTTTTCGCTTTAAAATAAACAAAATACTCTCACTTAATTTTCACTTCACCTACTTACTTACTTTCGTTAATTCAATAGAATTCAACACAAATTGTATATAATCTTCTAATCACGATCTCAGTAGAAAGTATTGTATATATTTTTTTCAATAACAAAAATCAAGATTAAAAATAGTATCAAGAAAACAATGAACATTATAAATCGAAGTAAATCAAAATTTTAAGGCCAAACTCTTACCGATAAAAATGGGTCATGGCTAAATGCAAACAATTGAAAAAATAATAGAAAAACAAACCTTTGATCAAACTCAATGCAACAATATAATTATGTCAATACACAGTTGGATTGGATCAAAAACCAATCGGCGGCGCGGGTCCGGTTACTTTGCAAAAGGGGCGACGACGACGACGACGACGACGACGACGACTTGAGGTCAAAACGCACACGCGGAACCAAATCTAACCAAAGCAAAGAGATCATGAACTCAAAATATCGAAAAAGATATAAAATACAATAATTGTAGAGTAAATGAAATAAGAGAAGTAGTACATAGTTTTTTTTTTTAATAAAAAATACTCTAATAATTCAATTTGATTCCAAATGAGTGAATTCAACTTTGTTGTTAGTGGGAGTAGTTTGTTTTTTTTTTTTAATTTAGGTTAGAAATGAGTAAAAATCGAATTCGAATTCAATTTTATTTGAATAAAAGAAAAATGAAATCCAAAAGCAACGGGAGCAAAATGAAACAACAAATCGAAGTGGTAGATAAAAAGAAAAAGATACAATGAAAATTTGATTGAATAATGACTGATGAATGACTGAGTGAATGACTGAGTAAGTGACTGAGTGAATGAATGTAGTACATATGAATAAACAAATATGATAAATAATGAATAAAACGCATTTGATGACTGCATTTAAATCAAGGAAATTATGTAATACTAAGTGCTGCTGTTACTTTACTTTGATGTCTTATTGTTTGTAGGTTTTTTTTTTTTTTTTTTGAAATTTTGTGTATTTGTTTTCGAGTAATGCAAAGTCATCTCATCTGGAAAATGAGTTTTGTCATCGGCATCAACATCATCATCATCATCATCACTATTATTATTATTTTTGTTGTTGCTGTAATGCGGAAAATTAATGAAGTGAAACGTAATAGTATTTCATGATGTTTTTCCATATAACTCACACAATGTAAATGACAATATTTCTTTTTTTTGTGTTTTCATCATTTCTTGTACTTAAGTATTATGGAAATATTGTAATAAAGATAAAGAGAAGAAAAAGTAGTAAAATTATATGCAATCATATGGGAAATTTTAAAACACAATCTTAATTAAATCATTCATCATATTATTTTTAAAATTTAGATTAGATTTTAACTATTCAGTCAACGAATTTAAGGGGGAGTTCAACACAACTTTACTCATTTACTTTAGTTTTAATTTTGTGTTTCTGCTTGTTTTAACTTCATTTTCATAAGATTTTATTATTGTTTTTTTTTTTAATGTTGTTAGATCGTCGTTGGAGTTCTATTAAATTACCTAACAAACAAATTGCTAATTTTACACTTGTTAACACATCACAACAATTCGTTGGGTTTTCTTTCTATCATTCCTTCATTGTCATTATTTCGGTTTCCATTTGTTGAACTAGAAAGTGAAATGTACATATTTCTTCATATGAAAAAAGAAAATTGTATTTTTACGTAATTTAAAATTTAATTTGCCATGAAGTTTGTTATTGTACTTTGATGAAGACTTACTTTGGTTTATTATTTGTTCATATTTCATAAATACTTATCGCATTAAGGGTTATTTTTAATTTAGTAAATTTAAAGTCATTGACTTTAAGTAAAAGATATTTGTTATATAACTTATTAATAATAGGAAAATGCAGTTTTGGAAATGAGCTGATGATATGAATTTCTAAATTGAGCATAAGGTGATAAGAGTCTTAATGAGCTTGGAAAATCGATCTTGGAACTCTTCCTTGATTATATTATTTTCTGAAGATTTACGGAAAATCTTTGTGGTTAGGTAACTTGAAGATACTATCCCAGTTTCCCATAATAATAATGATAGCAAAACCGATTTCGAATGTATCATTAACAGTATTAAATCTTCATCATTATATAAAAAAAACAAAACAATATTTTCATTAAAAAAAATAACACATTTAACTAATTTATTTCTTTCTTTTTTTTCTCTCCCCCAATTTTCCACGCTCATTACAGGTAAGCAAACACTTACATCATGTGTAACTAATTCGTATTTATGTTATGAATTTGGAGTTTGGAATTAGAGAAATAAATATTGTAAGCACAAACATTGATAGTTAAGATAAGTACAAATAAACGTAAAAGATTGCAAGATGAAAAATAAAACAAATGCTGAAAAGCACAATAAATTTAATTTTCAATACAATCATTTTTTTTTTTTTTTTTTTTTTCGTGATTTGTTAATATTTCGCGCTTTAACACAAAACAAGTAACATTACAATAAAAAAAAAAAAGAAAAATAATAACAACAGCATCCAAAGTAAACGTAAAGTAAAACAATTATTTTGTTACAGAAAAATTATTTTTATTGTTATTATTATTATTATTATGAGAACAACAACAAGTCGAATAAAAAATATTAAAAAAAAAAAAGAAAAGACCGCTTTGAACAATTTTTAAATTTGATACAATTTATGAAATGCTTGAATACACCTGCGCCAGTCGAACTACTACTCCATGATCCAGTCTGACAAGCAGCCACATAGCCAAGCAAACTGGTCGTCAGACAGGCAGAAAGACAGTGAGCAGACCAAACCAAACTAAACTAAACCTGACTTCAACTTGTGTTCGCGCTCGAACGATCATTATCAATAAAGCCCAAGTAACAATAATAGAAAACTCTAAATTATTGTTCAACCAACCACCAACCACCAACCACCGAACGACCAATAGTCAACAATGGAATAACAACAAAACATATAAAATATCTAAATAAAAATATTAGAAATAATACAATAGTAAAACAAAGTATAACAAAATAATCAAAAAAATGAAAGTAAAAAACTATATAAAATACTAATTTACAATAATATCAACCACAAGCCTATAAAATTGTTTTAATAAAACATATAATACTACTCTCGTTCATTATGATGGGGAATTTGAAAAGTTTTGAGCCTCATTAATAATTTTCAAAATTACTATTCTACTTTATTTGGTCACTCAGTTGGATCATTTGATGTCAGTACTTACCTTGGTTAATGTTGTTGAATAGAATATATTGTATACACAAGATAAAAGATGATGTATTTATAGCATTCCCACGACAAAAGATTGCTGATAGGAGTTGCCAAACACAGAGACTAAGGTGTCCCTCATAGCTCTAATCATCGTAAAATTGAAAAAAAGAAATGTTTTATATAACAAGTATTTTTATATTGAATTTAAAAACTTTTCCGACATCCCATCTAAAATTTTAATTCACTGTATTGTGTTTTTAATTTTATGAGTTTTTCCCTAGCAAAATAATGGATATTTTAAATAAATTCATAAATAGTGTGGTCCATGAACTTTCACAATTTAAGTAAATTATGAAAATGAATAAAGTTATAAGAGTATTTAGCAGAATTTAAGTCACAAACGATACATCCCTTCATAGGGTTACATACCAAACGGAACCCTAAGGCTATGCTGTCCGTTCGTCCCTAGGCTCTATCTCATGAACTGTAATAGGCAGAAAGTTGAAATTACAAATCGTGTAGCTCTATCGGGGCTACAGCAACAGATACTAAACCTAAAATAAAGTTAAAAATATACCTATATACATAAGGGATACTGTCCCCTACTGACCCTAGTCCTTGAAATTAACATGGTTGGTGACATATGGTTTAGAAACTTATAATGTTCAGTATGATCGAGCTATTAGGGGAGTACCAACCATACAAACCACCCATTTGGTACGGAACTCTCCCAGTACGAGTCTGACCTTATCGTCTTTTCTTCTGTATCATAAAGATTCATTCTCCATTCAAGAGATTCTCGTATTTTACATTGAAATGTTTTGATCCTCTTTTAAAAATCCATAAATCGTAAAACCTCATATATGCAACTATTACACTTATAGTATAATCTATTATTTGAATATCAATTCAATTTGGCATTAATTAAAAAGCCTTCAGATTTGTTTTATCCACACTCTCTAATCTATAGGAGCCATTGCTACTTACTTACTTACTTACTCTACCTTACTATTGTATTTTGCCTTGAGGCATAAAATCACTTGTGCTCTTTTGTATTTCTAAGTATAAAGCGATACTTACAAATAACAACCTGACTTAATTTAAAGATACTAACAATCAATGAATGAATGAGTGAACGTATGAATAGAAATAAAAATAAATACAACAACAATAATGAAAAACTAAGAAATTCACGTAAAAAAAGCCCACAAACTGGTAAAAATTCAAATTAACACGAATTAATTAATTACGAATGCATCGCGCATTGCTTAAAGTATATTTTGTTTGTTGGTAAATTGTTGTTGTAGTTGTTGTTATTGTTGTTGACTATAACATTTTCTATTGAAACGTGAAGGTATCGACAAATGTATCTATGTATAGACCAACTTTTCCATTTCAATAAAATACCACAAAGAAAAAAAATAAAATCGACAGAAAAATAACTAAACAGGTATTTCTTTATTTTAGCCGAAGGTTGTTTTTGTTGTTGTTCATTGCAGGTGAAAATATAAACAAAAACAACAGCAAACAGATACTTTAAATGACTAAGATTGCATACATCATTCTCATATACTCGTATGTGGCTAATAAAATCAAATTTTAAATTAATTAAAAAGAGAAAAGAAAAATAGTAATTTGAAAGGAAAGCAAAAAGAAAATGAAATGATGAAAAAACCAAACGTGTTTTAAGATGCCATTTCTTTTATTGAGTTTTGAAGTTACTTTGTGGAGTTGTGAGTGAGTTTTGTTTGGGTAAAAGTAAAGTGTTTAATTAGATTACAAATGCATATGCAAATCAAATGAGTCGAAATTTCATCACTGTGCTTTCAAAACAAGGGACATAATAAAAATGAGATTCATTAGTCAAATTTTAATACGAACATAGGTATACTGATATCGAGCATCTATTTTGAATGTGAGTGAAAATTTTAAGAGAAAAAGATAAAGTTGAAATTGAAGAAATTGATACTGTAATCACATTTTTGATTAGGACTTTTGATTAACTTCACATTTATGCCATATTGTGTATATTACTTGCGTACAAGCGAAGACAATTAAAAATTAAAGGTACTGACATTCCATTAAGCAATGTGGCAAAGCATGCATATTGATAGTAAACTGACGTGGAAACATCATATCCAAAAAAAAGAGATCAACTGATAATAAAATTTAAGCAGCTATACCCGCTTCTTAACAGTAGATCTAAGTTATCAACCAATGGGAAATTGGTAATATACAATAGTGTAATTAAGCCTATATGGACGTACGGCATGCAATTATGGGGTACAGCCAAGAAAACTAACATTAACATTATTCAGCGTCAACAATCGAAAATACTTCGATCAATAGTTAATGCGGACTGGTTTATATCTAACTATGAAATTCACAAAGACCTCGGCGTAACTATGATTCAGGAAGAAATCATTAATGCTAGCAGGAGGTACCACAAAAGATTAGAGCGACATACCAATCTAGAAATAACAGACCTTCCATCTCACGAATTGTCTAGACGTAGACGCTTAAAACGAAGCAGACCAGTCGATCTGACCTAACTTAGGTTACGGGTGGCGCTGAGAGGCATCTTGCGGTTGTTGGCCTGCCGCAGGTAGCTCTCAAAAATGAGGCCTAAGACACCCAGTATCATTATTCAAGAGACAATTGGAAAATGTTCGATATTGTCCACTGCCTTTTCCCCTCTTATTGTTAAAAATGTGCTTAGTGTTTTCTTTTATATTTAAGATATAAGATGTAGGAAAACAATAGTAAATATCCAATCGGGAATTAAAAAAAAAAAATAAAAAAATTGATGCCAAGCATTCAAATATCTCAATTAAACTTGTGATATATTTATTCAATGTTAAAGAGAATATATTGCATTCAGTTGAGTTTAAGCATTATAAAAATTATGGAAAATTAATTAGAATATATATATATATATATATTTTTGTTTTGTTTTTTTTGAAATCTTTGTTTGTTGTTTAAAATAAATTATGTTTTATATTCATGAATCCGCATCAGTGATGGGACTAGTTTTATTTTGTTAATTTATGAGTTATTATGAGTTTTGTTACATTTTCTTATAATTTTTATACTTGGTATTAAAAAGTTTATTAAAAAATATGAAGGCGATTGTATGTCTACAGAGTAGACCACAGTCCACAAGTGAAATATATTTTGTACAAAATAAAATAAAATAAATATAAAATAATTCCAATAATCAAAGTATTAAGTACAAAGTTATTTGCAGCTGTGGAATCTTATCATAATTTCCAAATCTGAATTACGCAACCATGGATTGCAGAATATAAAATTTAATTTTTGTTGTCTTTGTTTTATTATTTTTTATTTGAGCAGATATTAATACTTTATCATGATGTTTGTTACGTTCATTTCGATGTATATATAGTCTCCCAGTTTTTGAGTTATCGGGCTTAAATTGTACAGATAAATATTCCATTGGCTAACACAAAGGATATCTCACATTATTTAGTGACTTTTAATGAGTTTTTATAAGTTTTAGTATAATTTTCTTTAAATTTTCTTCGGTTATTAAAAAGAATCGATCGGACTAATATTTAAATAATCGGATATATCTTCTATATACTGCCAGCAGTATATATTCTGTTTAGGCAAGTTTTTCTGTTCCCCAATCACTAAGTAGCATATCTAAGTTTTGTTGAATCAAACTCATTGTTTCTTTATTATTTTGGTATTTATTTTTTATCAAATTACATAATACATAATTTCCTATATGCTGTTTTTTTTTTTTTTTTTTTTTGTTGTGTGCCTCTATGATATTATTCCTTACCAATAACGGCAAAGGCAATGACAACATTTAATTGGGGGGATTAATAATGACAAACTTATTTCTTGTTCAAGAAAGTCTCTTACATCTTCTTCTCTCTTGGATTACAAAAATATATGTATTGTAGTTGCATCTTGAATTTGTTATTGTAATAGTTTATTACGTATACAAGTTAACAAACAATACAACAACAACAACAACAACTTGCAACAGTGGCCACAATGACACACAAAAAAAGAGTCTGCAACAATGAAAAAAATGCAATCAATTTGGGTTAACATCAGACGACAGACAATGAATGCAATTGAGAAAGATACAAAAAAATAATAAAGAAGAGAAACATTTAACAAAAGATTTTTTTTTTTTTTTGTGTTACTTATCTCTTTAGGAACTTGTGAGACTTATGAACTTTTAATACCCTACACGTAAAAAAAGTCTAGTTAGCATAAGTCACAAAGTACACAATTTTAGTATCTTTTTTTAAGTATCCAAATTATATTTTATTTTTATTTTTAGATACTAGATAAGGAGGTTAATGAGTTCCATACCCACTCATTCATTCATTCACTCAACTCACTCAGTCAAAGGTTTTCTTCATTTTTATTGCATTTTCTTTAAAAAATTTTTGTCCCAGATTTTTTGTTTCAATATTTGACATTTCATTAGCTTCAAGCCCCCACCAATTGATTTTTTTCTCTTTATATATATATATATATTTTTTTTTTTTACTTTAACTTTAGGCGATGTTGCATCAATGGATGATGCTTCTTTCATTTAGCAAAAATTGAATTTTTTCTTTATATTTTCCTTTTCTTTTTTTCAATTTTGCATTGAATTTTTTGTTAAGATTTTTCGGTAGATTTTATCTGTCTGTCTGTCGGTCGGACGGTTTCTCTGACGGTCTTTTAAATTGTTTGTGCTGCTTTTGTTTTAAGTGTTTTTTCATTGTAGTTTTTTGTTTTGTTGGTTGTTTCTTGGTTTTTATCTTTATGCAGCTGTAATTTTTTACTTCTTACAAGTTGTGTTTTTTTTTTCTTTTTTTTTTTTGTAATATATATAGTAATGTTGTTGTTTTTGTTGTTGATTTATTGATTTTTCCAAGCAGATAATGTGTGATTTTTCTCATAGTTTGAATTTTGCTGTTGTTGCTTCTCGTGTTCATGGCGTTTTTAATGTGAGAAATTTTGTCTATTTTACTATTTTTATTTGTTGTCGTTGTTTGTGTTGTTGTTGTTGTTAATGTCGCGTTTGTTGCATAAGTTTGTCTGTCTGTCTGTTTGTCGCTTTCCTGTCGCTGTCGTCATCGTCGTCGTCATATGGCATGGCATAGATACACGTACAAATAGAAGTCTTACCAGTGTTTACCAGTTGCCGGTAATGTGACAAACTTTTTCGACAGGTTGTCTTTCGACTTGAAAGGGATATAATTCTTCTTGTTGAATAATGAAACCAAAAAAATCTGGCAAATATAGTAATTTGATTTACATGTGAATTTTTATATGAATTTGGATATAAAACTTCTTTAACTGGACGGAACCTTAACAATATGCAATAAATCTTAACTTGCAAAAGAAAAATACAAATTAAATTATTAGTTTTTATTAGGAAAGGTAGGAAATTAATATAATAAACTAAAATTTTTCTCTTAATTTTTGTTAGAACTGGCTTTCAATAAAATATAGTATACTTACATACTAAGAAAATGGTCACAGTTCCTTTTTGTTAACCTTTCCTTACATAAAGATCTTACAAACTAATTAAAACTTCACAATTTTCAAAATATTTTAATTATGTTTTTTATGTGTTTCACCTTAAATGTTTTTTGTAGGAACATAGTATAAAATTGGTTGGCTGTGAATGAAATTGGAAGCATCTTGAAAGCGTCTCTCTGTCTGTTTGTTTTTCAGACCATTTCGTCGTTGTACATTTCAATGTATCATCTCTTTCGTTCCTCACTTATTTTTAGCAACATTTTTTTTAATGCAATTTTAGCAAATTTTTTGTACTTCTCCCTTCATTTTTACATATTTTGCGCTTTTAGCAAGTTTTGTTTGTGAAGTCAAACTTGTTGTTTTGTGTTAATAAAAAAAAAAGAAAAAAAAAAAAAAGAAAAAGTAAGCCAAGAAAAGATACATACTACTTCTTTATTATAATTCTCTTTTTTCTTTTTAACATTTTACAAAAATTTAGCAAATTTCCAGAAAATGAATCAAGTCAGTTAAGAATAATGAGTAAATACCGAAAAATAAATAAACAAAGTGAAAGAGAGAAAATGAGTTTCTGTTCAAATTCGCTGTATTTTTTAGTTTTGACATTGCATATAATTATTTATTATTATTATTATTCTTATATTTTTCATTCTTTCTTATTTGTCTGATATTTTTAATACGCATTTCGGAGGCAAAATGACGAGGGTGGAGTACTCGATCCAAAAGATTTTTGGCAAAACTTAAATGATATAAATTTTTCCAATTTTATTTTAACTTGTGTTTTATATAACTTTTGAGTGGCTTTCTTCAGTATTTTTTCTATCAATATTTTTATACGCAGTTATTAGTATTATACGTTTGTTTTGAAGAAGAAGGATATATCGCTGACATCAAAAAGTATATTCATCAGTTTTAGAGCACAAAGATTTCAGTTCACAAGACGCTACTCATTTGTGGGAATCACCCGAATCGGCCCACTAGGAAGTACCTTGAACTATTTAGATAAACTAACCCAAATTTATCAACCATGTAAATTTCAAGACTCTAGAATTACTGGATCACTGATATTTCGGTATCGGTGTATGATGTACATATGTATATGTACTGACTCTGTCTGCTGAATTACAGTAGCGCAGGCAAGAAAGTTTTCTTGGGGTGCGTGAATACAACTGACAACTTCGGAATAACCGAAAATAACAATATTCTTTCTTATTTATACTTTTTCTTTCTGTTTTCATACATACACTTCACACCAATGTGTAAATTACTATCACTTTAGGCAGATTTTTGTAACTAAAGATAACAAAATAAATGTAATTGTACAAATCTGACTTACTAATTTAAGGGTAAACAACTGACCAATATTGCCATCAGCTTTGTGAGGAAGTAATGGATCTTTTAACTACATTAGTGAACAAAAATTCAAAGTATTTTTATAGAATACTATAAAATATTATCTGATTTGAGAAAGGCTCTGAAAAAATATATGAACTTATGAAGGGCTTGTTAGCTTTGGTGATACTGAACTTAGTGCGTTTTTTCATTTGTACCATATTTATTGTTCTCACTCTCAGTTCATTATTTTCACCTCTTTCAGTTGCGATGTTGATTTGCATTTGTTTATTAAATTTTTTAGCGTTGAAAGAATGAAAATATTATACGCTTTGCAATTTTTTTGGGGTATCGTCATTTATTTTTATTACAAGTCCAACATTCATCTGTCTCTCTGTCAGTCAGTCTGTCTCTCTGTCAGTCTTACTGTCTGTCTCTTTGTCTAGTATTCTTGGTCAAAATTGTCATCATCAATGTTGATTCTTTATACGAGTATATGATAGACGTCTCTCAACTGATGACATATTTAAAATTGTAAATTAAATGAAAAATTGACCTTAATACAATGTTTATTTTGTATATCTGATGAATACAAACAATATACATACATTTACTATATTGTGTTCAATTTGAATATATATTATTTTTTTTTTTAATTTTGTTTTTAAAACTCAGAAAATGTAAATATTTTTCCTTAGTGATTTTGATCTGCAGAGTTTTATAACACAACTCACATGGTTATTTTTATTCTGAGTTCATAAAAATTGTAAAATTTCTTCACCGTAACTCATTTATCAATATGTTTTTGACATAATTTACGCGACTAAAAACCTCTTATGTCAAAAAATATTTTTTATGGTGACATAAACCAAAATGTCAATTAACGTGTTTAGCATGTCAAAACTTGAATGGCTCAGATAAAATGCTGAACTGACGGAGTCAGAGTGAAAATCGTGTTAAGTAATCATGATCAAATGCATAAATATAACAGCAAAGCAAAGTGGGTTTGTGTTTAGTGGAAACTTACTTACTACTTATAAAAGACCAATGAATACTTGGGCACATATCTTTGTCATCTCATCATCATCATCATTATCATCATCATCATCGGCAATTGACATTAACCGCTACTTTAGACACTTTGATATGATTAAGAAAACGGGGCAAAGCTGCAAGCTTTCTTGACTTCATTTATTTATTCAAAGTCAATTGGTTTAGGCCAACTTAACTAAACTGAAACTCAACTCAGATTGTGTTGCAGAGTAGAGTGGACCAAAACCAAGACAGACAATGTGATCCCGCTTTTTTAGACTCAGACGATTACCTACTTATCAAGGCAGAAAATCTGCATTTCCGCCAAGTTCCAAACTTAAAATAAAAGCCAACAACTTAAGACTCTAACTATGTATGTATTTAGCTGTGTATGGTGTATGTATCTGTGTTGAGTCTGTGTGTGTGTGTGTGTGTGTGTGTGTGTGTGTGTGTGTATCTGTGGAGAAATGGATTGAGAGAATGAAACCAATTTGTCTGCTTAAATAATAACTTTAGACAGTTTACCGCAAGTGGAATCGCAAGTTAAGCCGAATACAAGTGATCACTGATAAATATCTTTCGCTTGATGATAACTTAGAGCGGTGGTGGTGATGATGATGATGATGATGATGGTGATGCTGCTGCAAGTGTTAAGTGAGTCTCAGTTGCATAAAGCGATAAGCGATCGCTGAGTATCTTTCAGATGCAAAACAGTTAGGCAGTGGTTTTTTTCTGAACATCGCTCACTCGAACGTCCGTTGGTTCATTTCGCCGTTTAATTGATTTTCCTGCATCTGAGTGTAGTGTGTCGTGTTATCCATGTGTGTTTTATGGCATAATTATTGCATTAATAAATTTTAAGCTTGTTATATTTTATGATTGACTGATTTATGTGGCAGTTATGGAACCATTTTTGGGCCACATTTGGCTATTTGCAGCTGCTGCTGCTGCTGCGGCTGAAGCTTTTACTGTTGGATTTCGTTGCACTTCAAATGTGAATGACTCTTTGTCGTTTGTTGAATGTTTCTTCACCTCTTAATACTTAATTCCATCACCCTTTCTTCTTTTAAGTCTTTCGCTTTTTTATTATATTACTATTTCTTTAATACGCGATAGCCTATTGACCTGCCGCATGCACATACATGGGTACCATATACATACATATGTGGGTATTTGGAAAGATATTTTTGTATCTTATTTGACTGCGTTTACTTTCGCAATAAGTTAAATAGTCGCCATGCATCAAGTTGGTCATAAATTTTTGCCACACACAAGGGAGACTCGTTTTTTGTCGCTTTTCTTGTATTGTTTTTTTTTTATTTTTTGTTTTTTTTATTATGTTGACCCAAGTTCAACATGAGGGTTTTCTTCTTCTTCTTCTTCTTCGGTTAATATTTATTTTGTCCTCGCAAACTTGAAATTTTTATTTGTTGTTGGAATTTGCGCAATCGCACTAAGTTGCAACAGTGAGTGTTAAAGTTCAAATGGAATAAAAAGATGTGCCTCAGTGCAGTTTTGTACTTCTCTTGCCCACAAAATCTCTTAGTCTTTCTCTTCATGTTACAGCATCTTGTATCTTAATCGGCTGCTGTGGCTACAATCGGATTATTGCAATCATAAGTGTGCCCTTATACTTTATTAAGTTTTTCTTTAACTGTTTTTTGTTTTTTTTTTTTATTGTTTTCTCCCTGAAGTTATTGATTAAAGCTACTGACTTTTACTTTTATTAACAATATAACAATCGATCGGATTTGACCTAATCTGGTTTATCAATATAAATTATATAGGATTAAGCATCTTTATATTGACCTTTCACATTTCCAGATGGAGTAAACTGGGAACAAAGCACACCAAAGCCCGTATAAGTAAGGAATCTATAACAAACTCAAATATTGTTTTGATGGAAAATCTCAACAAACGTAAAATAAAAAGTGTTAGAATGTGGTAGAGAAAACTTTCATGCCACAAAGTTCTCGCAAAAGAAGTACAGACATATTAAGTTGAAATCGTATAGAAATCTGTATATTTTTAGGGTTCCGGACCCAAAGGAACCCTAATGCAGAGACTTCGTTAACCGTCCGTCCGTCCCCGGGTCATATCTCATAAACCGCAATAGCTAGAGAGGTGAAATTTTAACAGAATATGTAGTTCTATCCGGGCATCAGTAACAAATACTAAAACTAAAATATGTTCAAAAACTTAAAGGGGTCCCCATACAAGAAACATTTTGGTTTGTTTGGTAGCTATACGATCCAGTAATCCCACGACCTTGAAATTCAGATGGTTGATGGCTATACATTAGAAACTTATATTATCGAAATTTCAGTTTGATCTGATTGCTAGGGAGGGTACCTTCCATACAAACCCCCATTAAAATTCTGGTTCTGATTAGAAAACCTTTCTTGTTTTTCGTTTTATCGAACTGAAATTTAGACACTATAATTTCTTGACATAGCCGCTACACATCTGCTGCAATCAGCCAAATCGGCCACCTAGGAGGGGTACCTCCCATACAAACCCATCATAAAAATTCTGGTTCTTATTCGAAAAACTTTTTTGTTTTTTGGACTATTGAACTGAAATTTGACAATATAAGTTTCTGATATAGACGCTGTACATTTGTTGAAATCAGTCAAATCTGACTACTAGGGGGAGTACCTCCCATACGAACCCCCAAGACTGGCTCGCACTTGGCCCATTTTTTTTGGTTGCAGTCAAATATTTCGGATATATTCCCGTTATCCACTAATCTAAATTTCTTTTCTTATGAAATGGTTTTTTTTTTTACATGGAAGCCTCCATCAATCCTTTACAGAGAGAGCCTCAAAAAAAGAATCTCAATTCGATTTCATAATCTTAACTTGTAATGTTTATGCAGAATTGCTAAGATTTCGTTTGCGCTTTTTGTTTTTAACCATTTTTCTTTAATTTTACAACAAAACAAAACATTCGAAAATTGCAAGCAATCAAATATCTATGTGGTCTCAGATATTCCCTTGCATCTTTCTATCTATCATAGTAATTCAACAACAGATCAGTCTGGCACGTTGTCTGTCAGTTAGTTCATAGACAATCACAATCTTTCGGTGAAGAAATGTTTTCCTTCATGCATGTGATGTGTGATTTTTCATCCAATTGATTCAGATAGACTTAGTCAGATAGACTCATTGCCAGCCAAGATACATGCGAATGTATTCCTACGTCGTCATAATGTTCATTGAGGTACATTTTACTTTGAAATGCAATTATTTTAATGATTTTTCATTTAAGTTTCTTTTTACATGTTTTCATGTTTGTTTTGGTTATTTGCTTCGAGTTTGAGTCCCGTCGCGATTTGCCGTAACTTTGAAAAGTTACAAATGTTCGTTTGCACATCTATAAAGTTGCATTTGCTTTTCTCGTTAATATCTTTGGCAGCTGTTTTTGTTTGTTGCTGTCACTATTTTGACAATTCAAAAGAATAGCTGCGGCGGCGGTGGCGTCATCATCATCATCATCATCGTCTCTATAACTAAGACAACTAACTCTTAAGTCTTTAAATTTCGTCAGTTTCGTTAGTTTAAACTCAAAACCAATTCATCATTCCTTCATTCCCTGACTGCTGTCATATGTTCGTCGCATTGTTTGAGAAAAACCTCCAGAGTGATTTGCATTGAATTGCAATTTTCTATTTTGCTTTATTTCACTTAAAACTATTGTATGATATGCAAAAATATTTTGTAATATAATTAAAATTGTATGCGAAAATAAAAAGTATCTTAAGTATGTATTTTAAATTGTATTGTGTGTTGACTCTTAAAAAAATGCCATCGAACCAAATGGGTGACTGAGTGAGTGTCTGGCTGGGTGCCTTTGAGGTCTCCATTTAATAATGATTCATGGTTTCTTTTCTTTCTACAATGTGGTTAATATTATACAAATGAACTTGAGTACAAAGGCAAAGTACTCTGTTTCTTTTGTGATAAGTGAATGTACTTTGGCAAATGGTATTAGTGATGATTAGTAAATTTCTGAATGGTAAAAAGAAAGAAAGATGTATTTAAGATACTAAAATTAAAGTTCACTATGAAATTCCATTATTAGAGACAGTTAGATAAGTTTTATAATGAAAAATACTCAAGTTAAATTCAGTTGCTGCAACAGCATCTACAAAGTATCACTTTGTCTTAGAAAGAAAAATAAAATCTTCGTCATTGCTGCTGATTCTGATTGCATGTAGGCACTGTTGCTACTGTTGATATTGATGTTGCTGTTGCTGGATGCGTACTAGTAGAACAAACGAACGTCATTTGAAGATACTTTGGTGGGCGAAGACAGACGACGTCAGAGCAAACTCTGGCAAACAAACCATATGTAGCTACAACGATTCGACTTAGTTGTCAATCAATCGATCCAACAAAATGTACCAACAGACAATCAGCTGGACAGACAGTCACATATGAAAGAAAGAAATGGGGAGATGGAAGAGATATTGAGAGCGAGTGAGACAATCTTATAATGATGATATCTACCGCTTAGTAAAGGAACCCAATAAAGCCAACGAATGCAGTTTTTTCCTCATCTAATATAGAATTTCAGTGCATTACTTTTGTATTTGATTTTCTTTATACCTTTCACTTATATATGTTTCTTAATGGTATCATCATTAGGTTGTGTTGTTTGCAACGCATCGAAGGAGATACCACAGACCTCGTTAAGGAAATTATTACAAAGTAGCAGTACTCGTATATCTCATCTGTGTGTTAATTTTTATGATTCCTAAAACATTTCCAAGTCTTAGATCAAAAAAACTTGGAATAGTTTTAATATAGTTTAATCAAAGTTCCCCGATTATTGAAAGAGGTATCCCATTGAAGCCTACATTTGGATAATGTGTTTATATCCGATAATATTAACATACTCGGATTTAAAAATAATCTGAAGAGCAATGGAATTGTCTTTCATTTTATAAGATAATTTTAATATTACCATGGATTTGTAAGGCATAAAAGATTCGATTTGAAATGTTTAATCTTTTTCTCCACAGAGTGAAAATTCAGTGAACGAGCAAAAAAAAAAAAAAAAATTCTGAAAACTCTTAAGAAATCTAACTGTTGACTTGTGGAAGTTTTTTTTTTTTTCTTCTTCACATCCACTACTACCGAACGTCCCTCTTAGTCCGTCCAAATGTTTCGATCACTCGATCCTTTGCTAAGTGGTAAGCCAACTGCGTAGAAAAGCTTGCTCTCTAGACTCAAGACACTCATCCGCTGCTGAACAACTTTAACTATTGTAACGTATTTGTTGTTGTTGCTGTAGTTTTTTGTAAACAAGTTGCAAGTTGATTCTCAATAGATACCAGAAGACAGGAAGAGATGAGACAAAGAACAAAAAAATTAAAAGAAAAAAAAAAAAACTTTATCTTACCTAATTTGGTTTAAATGGAAATTCCGTTTTTAGCTTAGACTATCGAACCTAACCAATATTGTACTACTACAACGCAATACTATGTGTGTTACGTTAGAGTTCTCCATAGCTCTCTATATGTAAGTAAGGAAGGAACGTACAAGTTGCATACCTTTTGTTGAATTGTACAATATATTGATGAAGGTATTGGATGGAGAACCCAACTCAAATCAAATCGAACTCAACAGAACTGAACTACACTAAGCTGAAATGAACTGAACTGAACTGAACTGAACTGTTCTAAACTGAGCTGATGATGATGATGATGATCATCCAAAAGGTACACAATAATAAAATACACTTTTGAACGCATTAAGAATCGAGTCTATTTTTGGTATTGAGTGCATCAAGTTAGTTACTTTTCTTGTTGCTGTTCTTGGTGCATTAAATGTGCGTGCTTGCATTTTTCACATGGTTTCTAAATTATCCCAAGTTAAGTTCTTATGGACATGTTTGTTATTGTCATTTTCAATGAGTTGTTTCAGGGATTTTTCTTATAATGATATAAGAAAGAAGAATATCAGATGAAAAGCAGCGATTAAAAATATAAATATATACAATATTTTTTTTAATGTTTGTCTTGAATTTGTTATGAAAACTATAGTTAAAGATATCTTTTAGTAAAAAGGCAAAAACATGAGAAATATCAAATGGAATCGTGGTCTAAGGATGCCACAAAATCGCAAGGATACGGTCCCGAAGTCTGAAATTATTCCTAAAATCCACAAAAGTAACTTTCTCAGCGTACACAGTTTCGTTTTGCCAACCCGGAATGGCTGTTGATAAACCGTAAAGGTTGAACACGAAGCGTTGAAGCGTTTTAATAATCTTCTTATGACGAATTTCAATATTTAAAGAAAATAATTAATATGGTTCTTTATCACATATCGAAATGTTAAAGATATGTTCTAGGTTCAGTTTTGTTTTGTGTTTAGTGGTTGTTTGTCAGAGCAAGAAATGTGAACTTATGGTTCAATCTTTTAACAATTTATTGCACTTTGCATTTACTTAAGCAAGAACTTATTCCTTGCTAATCATAAGTTAATTTTAAACAAAAAATAAATGAATCTATGTATTTGTAATCATGGAGTTTCCATTCATGATCTTGGCTACATTTAGATCCTGTAGGTGGTGCTGTTGTCCAGATATAGATAGTGTTATGTCATTTGTATAACATTTTTTCATTTGGCGCAAAATATACTGAGCCGATTTTGATAATTTTTTATTTAAAGAACAAATGTATCTTAAAGTTGTTTAGGTTATAATAGAATATTAAAATTCATTTACGTAAATTATGAATTAGACATTTCACAACAAAGCTTTTTAGAAGAAACACCCAATTAAAGCATAGAGGGTGTAGCAACGCACGCCGGGTAACGCTAGTAATAAATAAATCTCTTACATGAAATAAAAACAGACATAAATGTAGCTAAAAGTACAGAATGACGATTTATTTCTTTGTTTTTTATTTTTTTTTTTTTGTCTTTTTGTTGTTTGATGCAAAATAATTTCATTACAAGAATTTCTATTGTGAATTTAATATAACATGATTTCAAATATCGAAAAATGTTTTCATTTTAACGAACAAATCACGAATTCATCTGGAATTCAATAAAATTAGTTTCGCTATAAAACTGTAATTTTCATTAATACTTGATTACTTCCCGAAATATTGGGTTCTGTTTTTATATAAAGACACAAAACAATTCATCATAAAAATCCCAATGAGTTTTATAGTAATTTTTAATTTTATTTATTTTTTTTTTTTTTGTATTTGTATTTGTATTTGTTAAAAGAGAACCAACAAATAACAACAACAAGTTTCTTTTTATATGTAAAAAGTGAGGAACCTACTTATTCTTGGCTAAAATAAGTAAGCAAAGTAAAAATTACCAAACAAGAACCTGCTGCTAGATACATGCCCGTATTAGATATATTTGTTGTTGTTGTTGTTGTTGTTGTTGCTGTTGTTTCAATAGCCATTAAATGTTTCTATATAAACAACAAAATAATAGAACAACATCAGCAAGCAATAGCAAGAAGTAGCCATCAGTGCAGCAGCATCAGCAGTAGCAAACAGCAACAAGTAGGAGTCATTGCTGATTGTTGTGGTTGCTGCTGCTGCTGCTGCTGCTGCTACTTTTGACTTGAATTGCTCAATTTGTGTGTGCAACAATAACACAACAACATCAGAATAAGCGACATCAGCAACAGAAGCCACAAGAAAGAGACAGAGAGAGAGAGAATTGAATGAAGTTGAAGCAACACTTTTTTGCGGACAATAGCAACACCAACAACAGCAGCAGCAGCAGCAGCAGACAGCAGACAGCAGACAACCACTTGCAACTGCAACATCAACAAGAATATTGCAATTGCCTGCAAGTTGTATAATTTTTCGTATTTTTTTGTTGTATTTTCAATTTTTAAATTGAATAAAAAAAAAAAACAAAAACAACAGCAATGAATGATCCAAACGAGTCAACAACAAGAAACGTTAGAGATCGATTCAATGAATTTCAAATGCATTTAACTTGAAATTTGGGTCAAAATTGTAGCAGCAGCGGCAACAACAACAATATTATAGCAACAACAACAACAACAACAACAACATCTAATGCTGTTAAATGAAAAACAATAACAACAACAATAGTGGCGAATTAAAACACAAAAAATAAATAAATAAATAAAAATTCTTGCGTGGCATTTGAAAATGTTGCTTAGAATTTCATTTTGTTGGTTGTTGGTTGAATGCGTGAATAAAACAACAACAACAGCAACAACAACAACAGAAACAACAATAAAATTGGAAATAAAAAATCAGAAAATCTAATTGGATATTTGGCAATACTTGTAGGCTTAGTTGGCCACTCAAATGGAACGAGTTATTTTTAGTGGTTTTTCTTTTTCGGTTTTTTTTTTTTTGCCTATTTTATTGCAACATTGAGATTTTGATTTTTCCAAAAAGGAAAATTTATTATGATTCAGTAGCTGCGTTATTGAGTGTTGAGCGCATTCATCCGAATGATCTATGATAATGATGATGAATAACAATAATTATGTATATAAATAATAATACAAATAATAAGTTTCACTACAGATTTCATATTCTAAGTGGTAAACAATTTGGTATTTGAAGGCTCTTTTAATTTATTTTTAAAGAAATTTAGCTGCCAGAACTATGAGTATTGTGAGGAAAAACACGAGGCCATAATTTTCTATTACGTTTCGCATATTTACTCGGACGTAAACATAAAACAATGGACCTAAAATTAAATATTGTATATGCTTGTCTCATACAACAGCCAAAATTTAGTCTGATGATTTGTGATGTATGACAACCAAAAGATATGAGTGAGTATATAGTAAAAATACTAGTGTACCGCCATTCTGATAATTCAATAATATTGTAAGACGAGTAGCATCATGATCTCTTGGCCCAGCCTATATACATAAGAAATTAAATATTGTCTTGCCATTCCATAACGAATTAAGTGGCCTTTGTAAGGTAAGTATATCAGGAATGGATTAGAATGTAGGCAGCAGATCAGATGGTTGTATCTTTTAACAAACTACTTCCCTAATGTTCAAAAGGCAAGAAATTATAGAAAATCCCAATTCAGATTAAAAAATTTTCATTTCCTCTTAGATTTTTCTCATTCATATTTCATCTGTTACCTCAAAACTCATTAAACTGATGGTTGTAAACCAAGACCCAAAAAAAAAAAAAAAGAAAAGGAAATACACTTTCACACTTTCCATTTTAACAATTCTTTTGAAATAAATCTAAATGCATGGTTTTAACAAATTCATTTGGTTTTTTCTCTCGTTTTTTTTTTTTTTTTGAAAATAAAAATGTCATATATTTATTTATTTTTCGGAAATGAAAAAACAATAGGGAAAAATATGCATCACCATCACCATCAACATCAAATAAATGACAAAAAACAATTGTAAAACAATAGTAATATACCAATACACCAAAAAAGAAAATCATTTATTTGTTATAAACTTTTGTTGTTTGTTCGTTTGTTCATTCGTTCTTCTTTGAACCTTTTAGATACAATATGATGGTGATCCCCAACCTAAGCATGAAAAAGCTTTTATTTTCTATATAAATGTACATATATTTTTTTTTTTTCTTTTCATGAAAATCTATAACCATAACCTAACCATATGAGAAATGATTCCACATGCTGTTAGTATTATTGTTTCCTAGAATTTCATTGTCCATAGAAATTTACTACTACTTTCGTTATTATTGTATTGTACAGTATACAAATATACTTATATTTTTGGGACAAAGGTTCATATATTGATTGTACTACTACTATACCTTTGTTGTACATTTGAAAGTACAAGCGCAATGAAAGTGCATCGAAAGAATTGGGTCAATTAAAGTCACTTTTGATTTAGTTTGGTTTGTTTTTGGATCTATTTTTGGATACAAAACAAATAACAATAGGGCGTTACTTTCTATGGAAAGTGAGATTTGATCGTGGTGGGTGACTATTTATCTTTCTTTTGTTAATATTTCAGGTCATGACTATTTATTTTATTTCCTGAAATGATTGATTGCATTGATTTCGAATTAGAATCAAAGTGCTAATGTTATATGAAAGAAAGCACAGATTCATCTTATGTATGTTTAATTTTTCTCATACGAAAGACATGCATTAGATTCTTCTGTAGTTTTTCTTTTTAGCACAATAAGGTTATTCGAGTATTAAAAGTCAACATTTTCTTAACACCAAATTCAACCTACCCACCTATGTACTTACATATCATTCATCTATGCTTGACAAGATTTATCTTTGAAAGAAGTCTCTTACTAACATAGTCGACAAAATATGTTTAGAATTCTCAGCAGCACCAATAGACTTCACTCAAAGATTCATCGTTGATAATCCCCACAACCTTGAGGCAGCAGCATGCTTTGCAAGCGCCAAAATCATAAAAATTACACAATATTATGTAGTAGTAGTTGTAGTATATACAACTTTCAAATTGCAAAATGAAGAAGATGCAAAAAAAAAAAACCATATTGCAACATCAGCAGCAGCAACAGTAACAGCAACAGCAACAAAATGAAGCAACATTGTTGAGGATAGAAGAACAACAACAGCAACAAGAATATATTGGACGGAAAGCGGCACACAGCAATTTGATGGTGCAGCACCAAACATTGACACTGAATGAAGAGTCAGTCGAGTCTGTGTCTGTGGCACGACAAAACTTTAAATGATTATTATCATCATCATCATCATCATGATGATCATCTTTACTTTGAAGCGAAACTCCTTAACTGAACTTAGAACATCAACTCAACCCAACTCAACTCAATTCAACTGCATAAAAACTAAAAAAGAATCTGAAGAAATAGAAGATAATTTCAAAATGCACCGCATGTTGCACGTTCTACCAAATGTTGAATGCCGCTGCATGTGCCATTGTTTTCTTTTTTGGCTTCAAAACAAAAATTGATTTTTCCTCTATTTATGTATTTTTGTTGTTGTTTGCTTTTATTTGATTCAAACTCTCAAAATGATGGATCGCAGTTGTTTGTGACATTTGGCCATATTATCAATTGCAGCATGACTCCACACTCGACAGCACACTAGTGAGTGACTAGTGTATTACAAAAATTATGCGAATGAATAAGAAACACAAAACAGATACTGATGCTGATGCTGATGATGATGATGAGGAAGATGAAGCAGCAGTAGCAGCACAAGCATCAGTTGCAGATACAATTGCTGCTTGGCCAAGAAACAATGTTTGACATCTCATATGGTGACAGTTCGACCGGTTCTAGGAAAAACAACAAACACACACACACACACAGTCAATAGTAACAGTAGTAGACATACATAAAACACACTCACTCGTACTTCACTATTCGCCTAGTTGCAAGTTGCAACATTTTGTATTTGTGTCTCGTGTGTTGTGTGTATTGCGTAGTTGAACGAATTGCTTTGCTTCGCTTTGTTTCACTTCGTTTTGTTGTCGTAAAATTCTCATCAAATGATCATCAACATAAAAATAAATTTCAATATTGTACCATTTAACGGTTTCGGTTTCGAATATCTCGAACAGCAACAACAGCAACAGCAGCAACAACAACTGGGAGACATTCAGGAGTCATCGACAAGTCCAGTGCACTGCAAATCGTCATGCCGTCGATGTCTTTGGTCTACTATGAGCAAAAAGTTGTCACCGCGTATTTGTCGCCGCTATTTATTCTGTTGTTCCAAGAGCTCTACCAACTCCAAACCACTGAACTCGTCGACGCAATCGCCCAGTGGAAAACTAGTGTCGCTCTGGGGCCTATTCACATTTGAGGTTGATGGTGCAGTTGCTGAGTTGCTGTTCTTTCTTGTGGTAGGCAGACTGCTCTAACAGCAGCGCCTCCTTGGAATATTTATTTATGGTATTTATTGTATAATTTTTGCTCATTTTTTTCTATTTCTGTTTAAAAAAAAAAAAACAAAGTAAAGTTCGAAATTGTACAGTTGTAGTTTTCTAAATACACTAAAAAATAAAATTATAGTATAGAAAAATTTTCTTTTTAAAGGTAATTACAATATTTTCGGTTACTATTTTATGGAATTTTATAATATAAGTACACCTTCCGGTAAATCCAACTCTCATTCCGATAATCAGTCTTGAAGATTTGTTCTTATCTTCAACAAAAACGTAACCTAATGTACACGTCATTTGAGGCTCAACTTTATAGTCCTTACGTCCTTAACTTTTTTAATGGTTCCATACCATCTATTAAAAGAGTCCTTGTCCTCATTCAGGGAAACCATTTATATTCTTGACTTGTTTCTTTAAATGCCCTTTCTTGGGGGGTTAAAGCTTGTACATTCCTTTTTTGGGGGGATGTTTCCTGAAAAATTAGTTCCTTTTTTTATTTATTTTTTTTTTTTTGGGTCATTACTATTAGGGTACATTTCTTGAATTTATAATTTGAGAAACGTTGTTATTTTTTTAAGTGTAAATCTCCTACAGAATATTTTCCTTTGGAAACTTACTCGAATTGTACACATTATTGCAGTTGTTGTTGTTATTGTTATTGTTGTTGCTGTTGCAACTGCGTTTTGTTAAGAATGCAATGGGATATGACACTTTACTTCTTCTTCTCTCTCTACTTCTTTTTCTTTCCCACAGGATGGCTTATAAAAATTTATTGAGAAAAAAGCAACAAGAATTGAAGTTGAGTGAGCAAACTCTAAGGTTGAAACTGAAGTCAAACATTGTCTCGTCTCATCTACAACAGAATCTTCAGAATCCTTTCCGTTTTTTCGTTTCTCTGCCCCTGCAATTCCAATTGGGAATGCTGCATTTGGATTCGGAATCGGGTTGAGTTAAGTTTTAGTTGGGTTGAGTTGAGTTAAGTTTAAGCTTAGTTCGGTTCGGATCGGATCGGTTCAGTTCAGTTAAGTTTGGTTTGGTTTCGTTCAGGCGAGTTAAAGTTTCCCCACATGACAGTAGTAAATTCTGGGCATAAAATACAGAAATAACTGTCATGTTGTATGTCAATACGGAAGTCATGCGAATTTGTTTGTTTGTTGAGTTTGTTCGTTCATTGGTTTCTTTCTTGCTCCTTCTTTGGTTTTTTGTTTTGTTATTTTTCTTATTTGTGTTTTGGTCAAATACTGTTTTTGTTTTGTTTCGTTATTTTTTTATTTTGTCCCAGTCAACATTGCGCTTCCATGTTATTTTTGGCGGTTTGTGACTGCAAACTTATGCTGCTCGCTTCTTGAAAGACATTTGGATTTGGTTTTGGCTACGACTATGGCTTTGGATGGCTTTGATCCTCATCCCATTGTGGATTGCGTTACTTGTAAATTTTTGTCGCATTTTTTTGTGTATTTTTCGTTTATTTTAAGTTTGCTTAGCTGTTTTTTTGGTTAATCTTTATTGCTTTTAAGATTTGAAATTAGTATTTGGTCGTAAATAACAGCGAAAGTATCTAAGTATCTTGGTTTATGTTATTTCGTTGCTTTTTCCTCTGTTTTCTTCAACACTATTTTTTTTTTCTTCTTTTTTATCTATCTTTGTATGCGCACGCGCCACCAAATTTGGTTCGTCTTTGAGGCAGGCAACAACAGAAATTTCATTTGCCAGTTGCAACTAGCATTTTTGGATTTGTCTATTTGACTGTTCCATAAATTGATTGGACCGCATTTTATTATAGTAAAAAAGACTTTATGCTTTTGATTTTCCATAATTGAGGGTATAAATCTAAACTTAAATTTGTTGATAACATTGCTATAGGTAGATATCAGAAAGTATTTGAATTTCATCATACAACAAGACAAAATATACATACAATTTTATTTGAAGATTGTTCTTTTTAATATTGTATTAAATACATAAAAATTATAGCGATTTAATGGTGAGTTGAATTAATAGAAACGCCTTATTGTTGTCACATTTTCTTCTATATAATATAATAAGAAAAAGTAGCACAAATGACTTTATTTGAACAACACAAGAATAGTCACTAATCTCTCCTAACTCCTCTTCATAAAGTACTATGTATATGTGCAATATTAAGTATTTAGAAAAGTATTCAAGCAACAATCCGCCAAGAACTCAATTTGGGAAATCTTATGACTCATATATGGTCTACGCCATCATTTGTTCGATTACAAAATTGGCTCTTCATTGAGTAAAATGTATGACTTGCTGATGACCAATGGATATCAGACAAATGACCAGCCAACCGAATGATCAAGCGACCATATGTTCATTACCAACTATTATTATACTGTTTACTTTGTTAGATTTTTATGAATGAAACTTAATACTTATCGACGGACAACTACAGAACGTGCATCCGCACTACCTTTTTTATACATTACTATATTGTAAGATAAGTCAAGAAAAAAGTATGGAGAACAAGTGAATGAGTCTTTGAAACTATGCTATGCTACGCAGTCTTACTATATTCGATGCGGTTTAGATTTCATTCATTAGAAAAAGTTTTCTTTTCAAAAGAGTCGTTTGACTGAATGAAACTGGGCCGCAGGTTTTTCCAAAGACAAAAATAAAAACAACAAGGTATGACATAAATATAAGTACAAAGACTGATGAAAAGCAAAGAAAAACAGGTCACACATCATAAAAAATATGTTTTATTTTGCGTACTTTAGATAATGAAATACTTAAGTCTAATTTTTATGATGATTAGTCAAGCTTGTTGGCCATAAACCATTGACATTGTTGGTCGAGCCCTCATAAAAAGCATTTGAAATGCTCAAATGCGTCCAGACCAAAACAAATATGTTTGTTGTTGTTGTTGTCACATAATTTCTTAAAAAAAATACTTGGGCACGAATTTTGTTAAACATTTGTTTTTCTTCCTTTCGTTTATGGTAAAAACACTCATACGCCATGTATGACAAACAATTAAAAAAAAAAAAAAAAAAAAAACAAAGTCTACTCATATTCTTGATAATAGCCCACATTCATTCATTCATTCATTTCTTCATTCATTCACATAGCATTTAGTCGTCTCTCTGTATATCCATTGTTGGCCATATTTGTAATGTCTTCTGCTGTAAGTTAGTTTTGATGGTGTCTACTCACTTCTACCAAAAATGATGAAGGTGTGCTTTACTGTTTAGTTGTGGGTTATTTTGCATTTTCTATGTTAGTGGGACAAGTGAAATGAATTAAGTAAAACTTAAGAAACAGGAACACGGCACATTAACTCTAAGAAGCCAAAAACGTGCAACACAATTGACCAAGTCTCAACATGAGACTTCTTTGCCTATTTCTTCTAACGAATTTAAGAATAGTTTGGGTTACCATATAAAATGCTTTAATACTAAACATAGAGTTAAGTTTATTAAATTTGATAATGTGTTTACTTATTTGTTTTTGTTCTTTTGTCTTTACAGGTAAGCATTGGTTTTATGGCAAGAAATGGCATTCGACCTCTTGAATACATAATTAAGTGTCTAATGTAAACGTTTTGTAAGTTTGATCTTAGTAAAACTATTTATGGAGTCTATAAAATAGGTTAGTAATTTAATCAATACAAATTACTTACGATATTATCACATATTGATATACAGCTTCGATATATTATATCGGAATAAATTTCGATATATATTTTTAATGAATATATAGAACTTATATTCTTCTCCTCTATCAAATCTATTTCAACGCACATAAGGAGTTTTTCACTTCATTTTCTACCTGTTTATAAAGTGAGATATAATTTTCGTGCTAATGAGAAAGAAGTGAACTAAGATATTACAATTTATGAGTCTATAAATTTATGATAAATATCAATCACTTATTGGCTATTTATTTCTAAAATGAAAATTGTATAGAATTTGCCGGAACACACAATGTACTTCTTTCAAGTGCAAAGTTCCTGCGTCACCCTGTTTTTAAAAAAAAAACTAATTTCATTTAACTGATATTGTACAAAATACATAAATTGTATATTAATACTTCTTTTCACTATTCCGGAAAGCACATCTGGGAAATATCTTGGACTAACTCTCGATAGAAGACTAACTTGGCAGCCACACATAAAATAAACAAGAAAACAGCTCCACCTAAAACTTTTAAAAATTTCCTGGCTTTTAAAATCAAGCTCGCAGCTAAGCCTAAAAAACAAGTTATTACTCTATAAATCCATACTTAAACCGGTGTGGACTTATTGAATACAGCTATGTGGCACTGCCTCCAACTCAAGCATTGAGATCCTTCAACGGTTTCAGACCAAACTACTGCTTAGACTTATCGGAGCTCCCTGGTACGTGAAAAATTCAGTCCTACACAGAGATCTACAGACTCCCACGATCCGTGAAGAGATCTTAAGAATCAGTAAATCATATATCTCCAGGCTGGAAAGTCATGTTAATCATCTTGCAGTCAACCTGCTTGACAACAGTCAACACACCCGAAGATTGAATCGGCGGCATCCACTGGGTTTACCGTTCAGAGTTTATCATTAAAATTAAAATATAAACGTAATAAGAGTGCACAATCAAATTCGCTGAATATCGTTTATGGTAGATTACAAATAAAATATGATTTCTAAAAAAAAAATTACTGCGAAAAGTACCAACGCCAAGACCAGTTTTTACTATTATTATTATTTTAGGAATCGATTTAAGATTCCACATATCCCAAATCAAATACATTCTAAATGCAGCTTTAATAACAAAAGCATTTAAAGTTATCAATATTTGTGTGTCTGACCATATTTATTTATTATATTGTTTATGAGACAGTTGATTCGCTGTTTAGTCAGCTCGGGTTGACAATTTTTTTTAGGTGCACAGTCAATCCGAACTTATTTTAACCGAGTTTGTTTGTTTACAATAATTTCACAGTTGCCATATGTATAAAATATAATGTGACTTATCCATCAAAATATTTTTTATTTAAAAAAGACAATGCAGTTAATAAAATATAAATTTATAAAGTTAATCTAAATTTTTTTAAATTTTTACAAATATTTTTTACTCCATAAAACGAAAAAAAAAATAAAGCGAAATATTTTTACCACGTGGCAACTCCGCGCAAAACACTAAATGAATATCGAACCACTTAGTGTGTCAACGACACTTTAACTCGAGTTATAAAAATAAAGTCGCATTTCTAATGTGCGTTTCATCAGCTCGGCTCGTGTGCTTAGCTCGAGATGAAAAGTCCGTTTATACATGCGTGCTAAGATTACCCGAGCTGTTAAAAATCGATTTAGTTATCGTATAAACATATATTGTATGTCTATTGGAAATATAAATCAATGGAAGCAAGTAGACTTGCGACTAATCAATATGTTGAATTGCTTGAATGGTTGACTATTCGATTAAAGTATCATGTATAATTTTGTTCTAGAATTTCTGTATTTTATAAAAAAAAAATTGAAACATCGTATTCCTGAGACTGTAAATTGGGAGTTAATATTTCAAAAATGGAAACACTCCATTGCTTCTATCTCAAAACTACAAAACAAACTTCTGTTGAGTGATTTATCAACCTTATTTCATAGTGTTGATAAAACTCTCAGGAAAGTTTTCAATTTTACGTTCATATAGTACCCTTTGAAAAGTTGCTAGTCCTACATAGTAGTTTTTGTTTTTAGTTTCTTCATAATATTCATTTTCACAATTATAAAAGTGTAGAGTTATAAGCAATAAAGAAACGACCTACAACGATTTTATTTTCTCGCAAGAATACATTTGGTCTAAAAAGTCAATCAATATGGAAAGAGGTAAAACATAAAATATTGAAATTATTTACAGTATAGAAATTATAAATATATATAAATATTTGATTTAGATGAACAACCGGCATTGTTGCAGCCTCCTCGGATGCCCAATAATAATAATAACGAGAGTGATTGTGATAGTGCTTATGAAAGCTGTGATGAAAGTGAGAAACTGCTACTAGCATCATTGAATTATTTTCCTTTCCACTTAGTGATAAATGTTGTACATCCAAACAATGAAGCAAGCATTTAAACGCAGGATTGATCTAAATCAAATATTGTAATTTAAAAAAAATGGTCCTAGAACATCCAATCATTTTCATTTAAAATTTCTATTTTATATTAAATAGTTGTGAAATTTCTATTATATCTTGTTGGCATATGCCGAGGAAAAAGGGGGGTATGAAAATTGTGTATAAATGTTATGGGCAACAACCTAAACGAAGAACAGTTGGAAACGAAAGGTGCTTGTACAGAAATATTTGATAAGCATATCAAATCATCTACACAACGCTTTCATTCTTTGTTTTTTTTTTTTTGTTCTTTTTTTTTTTTTGAAATTATCAGTAAAAAAACAATCCATCAAAATAACCTCATGAAAAGTATTTTAAAAAATCAGAATTTATCTGGTTATAAAGCTTAAACTTGGATTGTCTTTGCTTGCAAAATTTTAACCAAAAATTTATGATACAATAACTTCTACTAATCGCCATAATTTTACAATAGAAAACCCAGTTTTTCATAAATATTGTATGTACAAGTATTTCGTTTATAGAAAACTGAATGAGAAAAATTTTTCTTTCACGGTAATATTTCATTTTTCACTATGCTCTGCTCTTCAGTTGCTGTCAAATTCAATTGGAAAATACGCGTTGCACAAACTCAAATTGCAAGAAAATTTCATTTAAATTGTTTGTACCGCAAACGCTTGGGCGACGACACTTGCCAATGCGCTCTGGGTTAAGTGTACAAAGATGTTTATGCCGTTTATTTTTTTTTTTGTACCCGCAAAAGTAACTCATATATAGATACATTTTTAAGTTTATTGTAATTTACTTTCATTGCGCAGTGCGCACATGTGCGCTTGGCTCATTGAATTATGTATTTTGGATCTCATGCTTTCTTGTGTGTGTATTTATTTCATTTGTTTGAAAATTTTTCATCTTACCGCAAGATAAGCGCACCAAATGTTTAAATAATGTCAGATTAAACTGAAATACATTTTGTGCAAATACTTATAAATAAAATGCAATTGCTTGGTCATTTACTATTTAATTGGGTTGCGTATTTCTGAGATTTTGGCTTAACAACTGATGGCATTAACCCATTTAAAATATTTTGCAAGTTAAATAAACAAATAAATATTTTCAAAAATGTTTTTAATTGAAATCATTTAGCATACGAGATAAACAAGTCAAAATTACAATTACAATTACAATAAAGACAAGAGTGATCATGAATACTTTAGTATTGTTGTTGTTGTTGTTGTCATTGTTAGTATTGTAGTTCCTCATCAAGTTCACTTTCACTTAATGTCGTCAACTGCAACCATCGCAGCAATTGCTGAAATATTGCAAGTAACTTAGCATTGCTGCGCTCTGTTGATGTTGTTGCTCTTTGCCATAGCTTCAGTTGAATGTTGAATGTTGCATGTTACCGATGACAATCATCGATCTTCATCTCCAAACTTTAACTCAGGTACATGCTACCTGCTCCCTCTTCTCATTCTCTTTAACTTGGCTTTTCATCTCGATCTGTGTCTGTCTGCCTGTCTGACTGTTGGTTTGAATGATTCGTTGTGATTCGATTCGACTTTCTGTCTGTCCATGGTCTGTCCCCCTTCCATGGTTACAACTCGTTGTCGGTGAAATATTTATGTTGTCTCTTGCTTTTTCTTCTTGACTCGATTAATGTGTTTTTTTTTTTTTTTTTTTTTTAAGTTTGTTTGCCTTCTTACCGATTTTGGTCTGACATCAAGGTTCGTTGCCATTTATCAGGAGAGTTGCATTTTTTTTAAATTAAAAACGAAAGTATCTGTGTATCTGAGTAAATTTATGCAGTCGCGCAATTATTTCGTTCGCCTCGTCACCATCATCATTATTATCATCATTGAGCTTGTTATGAGTTACTCAATTGCCTCCAATAGTTGTTGGTTAACCTTTATTCTGACTGATGATTACCTTCCTTTCCACCTAAGTACCTTCCTTCCCTCCTTGTTTTCCAATTTTCTTCCTTTGTTAGTCTTTCGGAATTCATCTGAATTGGTTGAGGAAACCCTAAAGCGTTGACATTTAATGATGCATTTTGACACACACAAGGGCACGACATCACTCAATGAAATGAATGAAATACGCGACAAAAACAAAAACGATCAATTATTTACTTCAACTTTAAAGCAGAAAATTGGTTGAAAAATTATTTATTGAAGAAATATTGCAAAGTTTCGTTGTCTTAAGTATCACCTTTAAGTGCTTGTTAAATGATGATTGATTTCCTTTAAAGAAAGTCAACTGGGGTGGTCTGCATAGATGAGATTTTTTTTAACTTTAACTTGATTGAAACTAAAGATAATTTTTCATCATGTTAAATCATGTTTATACACGATATAACGACGAACAATAGGACTTCCCTAGTCCATGACTAATTCAGAATACACTAATTTGTCATGAATTGATATTCTAATTAAAAGTTCACGTCTTGAAAACAAACAAAGAAAGAAGAAAAAAAAAGGAATTCGTGCTTAATTTCAAATCAATTGAAATCCATTAAAAATGTGTAAATCGTGAAAATGCGTTTACTTTTCTGTTGAATTCAATGAACTTTTGTTTTCAATGCACTAATTTCTATTACAAAAATCATACAAACAAAAAAAAAAAAAATATGTTTAAAGAAACAAAACAAAGCAAAAGTGAAAAAAAAGGTTTATAAAGATTTTCATTAAAATTAAGGAAAGAAAGAAAAAAATATACAATTATGTTGAAGCAGCTTCTGTCTATTAGAAAAGAAAAAAAAAAACAAAAAAAAAATATATAAAAATTAAAATTGATTTTCAACGATTTTGTTTTGTTGTTATTGTTATTTTTATTGTTGTTGTTCCTGTTGCTGTTGTATATAGATATATTTATTACTTCTTCTGAAGCAAACATTTCACTTTCGTTTGCCGACAACAAAACTGAATTCAAAACCAATTTCAAACTCAGTCGAAGTCAAGCGTAAATGTTTTAAATGAATGCTTTTACTTACACGTTTTTTTTTCCTTTTGCCTAAAATGTGTTAACATCTTAACGTTTATTATTAATAATAAATAAATGAAAGCTTTGGAAAAAGATTTTAATGCAAATAATACCAAAGGGAAGAGAGTTTTATAAAAATGTTAGAAGGAAAACACTTAATAAATTAATTATTTTGCAAAAATATTGTAATTTTAAGAGTCGTTTTAAATGGTTTTTTGAAACATTGAAAGCCTTGCCGATCTACAACCGAATGTGGGACTTTAACCCACTAAAAACTACCGCACTATGTCCTATTGTTCCCCCGGAAGTGCTTTTAAATACTTCGTCAAGAGGGTCATTTTAAATGCTAAAGTCATACATTTGTAAAATGGAAACCTTTGAACCTTTTACATTACTCATTTTTCTTACATTTGATCATGTTTTCTCATAAACATCATTCACCATTGTGCTGCCTTCTTGAAGTCCATTCAATGAGATGTTAACACATCAAATATGTTGTGTGTGTGTGTATATATTTTGCTTTCTTTTGGTAGCTTCATCAGCTAGACTGGAGTTAACTGCTATTTCATCTGATGTATGCTGCAGCATGCCATCTAAAGTTGTATAGATACATACGAGTAGTAGAGTACATTCATACGAAAAAGATACATACTTTGAATATATTAAGCTCTATTTCAAATCAATGTGAGATGTGTGTGTGTGTGTGTGTTGGAAAAATCGTGCATGAATGGTAAAAGTAAAAATCACTTTTTCGGTTTCTTTTTTGTTGTTTTTGTTGCTGTTAGATTTTTATTATATGGCGCTAAAAAGGCAGTCCTAATGTCTACTTGCTGGCGGCCACATGAGTCTGCAACTTGTGTCTTTTATTTATCTATCTCTTGTTCAGACTGACTGACTGACTGACTGTTCGTTTATTTGACTGTTTGTCTGTATCGAAAGATAGACATCGCACATCGTGTCGCATTGGTTCGGTCTCTGTATAATATGTCTATATGTCTGCCTGTCTGTCCAGGCGTATGTGTATTACAATTCATTTAGAAATTCATTTAAAAATACATAAAATGCAATGTAAATTTTTTTTGTTATCAGCATTTAAATGCGCCAAAAAAGAAATTGTTATTGTTATACTATCATAGTTTTGTTTTAGTTTGAATATGTGAAATGAAATTGAAAGTTGTATAGAGCCAATATGAGTTTCTTGGAAGATCAATTTTTTCAAGATAAAATAATTTGAAAGAAAAATGTTGCAGGAAATACACAGTCAGTGCGCTAGCAGAATGTTCAAGAATGAAGAATGAAAATTTTTTTGAAAATTGCATTCCACTACACAGAATAAGTGGGATAAGTAGAAGGCACAATTCATCATGCCGGCCGCAGAATGTTTATCAATGAACATTATTACTATCGCGACAGCGCTGGTCCTAAGGCTACAAAGCCGCTGGCAGAATGTTTATGAATGAAGTTACTACTGTGATTGGGCTTCTGCTACAAGCAAACCTTGACTGAAAAAGACATGTCAAGAAAAATACATAATAATTGATTAGATAATAATTATTGTTTGCATATAAAACAAAATGGAACAATAAACTTAATTCAGGGAAGCTTATAGATCACTCACACTTTTGTTGATAAACTTTCGAATCAATTTATAGATTAGATTAGCATAATAGAAAGTTTAAGAGTACTAGCTCTCTCAGTAATGAAGGAATTCGGTATCAAATTTTATTTATATAACTCAAAAAGGATCAGACAGAAGAAGAAAGCATAATTTTTTGTTTAACCGATGCTCAGTTATACTAGTTCTATGTGTTACAAATATCACAATAATTCATCATTCATTCATTTGGTTTGCCATTGGTTGATCATGAGTGGACTCTGTAACCATGCCACAAACAACTTTCCATCTCATTTGGAGTAATTTAATGTGCCTATTTCGAAAAAAAAGGGGAAATTCTTTGCATTGAGAAGCTTTTTCTTTAGTCACCGTCATTCAGTTAGCATGGTTCGATTAACAAACTGCTCGACTCATTCTGGCTGTTCTATATTATTGATACATGACACACGTTCACTTGGGATACTCAAAGTAAAGTGAGTCTCTCTTAGTTGGTCCTAAGTTGAACAGTGGTCAAGCGTGTCGGCAATCCTTCAATCGAACTGAACCGATCACGCGCATGTGCAACAAACATATTATTTAAAAGAAAACACAACAAAAAATATGAGAAATGGAAATAAAAAATAAGTGTTAGCGTAAAACAATCATACAACAACGAAATGTTCTAACATCTTAAAGTACTTCCGGTCATCTTTCTTTCTTCCTGATTGTGCAAAGACATTCGGTTCTACCTACACTTTTCTGTGTTCATGCACTTGTGTGTAGATGTTAAAACACAATTAACCTAAACAAAAATCGCTTTTATGCCAAATGCATTTCGTGTCGCTTGGTTCCTCGCTCAGTCACTTCAACTTGGCGCTTTATTAGCTCTGTGAATGTTTTTTGTTTTTGTATATAAATGGAGCTTGAAGCGCAACTGCGACAGACCGCAATGGGACAACAACAAAACCAAAAAAAGATAAAACCATGCAGCTGCGCCGCGAAAAAACCTGCGGGGTTCAATTGCCATCGACATCGCCATCCATAGCCATGGCGGCTTCTTCGAGCGAGCCACATTCGACATTCGCTTTCATTTCATTTCGTTTCGTTTCGTTTCGTTTGAGTTGAGAGACTTTGGTCAGTCACTCTTTGCCTTTCTTTACCTTTGTGCTTCCAATTCGATTTTGTACATTTGTTTTTGTATCTCGATTCGTTCAAGTGTTGCACTTGTTGCGTTTACTGTTTTTGTTGTTGCCATTTTCATTCGTTTTGTATCTGACTGCACTTGATATTCGCTTTCGATTTCTTTTGTAAAGACTTTCAGTTTTTATACATTTCGACATTTTTGTCTTTCTTTGTTGTGCTTGCCTCCTCTTGTATCTGATGTATAACTTACGAGTATATACTTTTGCTTATACTAACTCTTCACCACTGTGAAGTTTGACGCTTTAAAGTTATTAACTTAAATCCTAAATCAAGCAACCTAGTCAAGTCAACTTTACTCACTACTTTGTTTCACTCTCTCATTTCTTTCCTTTATATGACCTGTCTTATGGTCTTCTAGGCTTTTCTTTAATGTTTTATACAAGACAAGTTTAAGGTTTTCTTCATAATCATAATCATCATCATAATCATCATCATCATCATGATCATCTTTAGCAACTTCTTCTTCATGATTTTCTTTTATTTTTGTCTTGGTTAATAAGCGTGCGAAACTTATTAATCATCACGCTTTTTGCTCCTTCTTTTATTTTACATCTCCAACTGTTTCCCGATCCCACAAATCATTTGAGTTGAGTAGAGTTGGGTTTAATATGAGGAGAGCCAAGGAAGTTTTTCAAGTTTGCAACGAAATTTTAATTAAAATACTTTTGTCATACATGAATGCAATTCAATGCAATGCCATGCATGGTTTTCCTTTTTGTTTTAATGGTATTTATGAATGGAAAATGCTTCAGAGAGATACTTTTCTCAATAAACTTGTAATGGTATTTTTGCACGTGTTCCTTGCAGTTGGTTGAAACTGGTGGAATCGTGAGAAGTCTTGGGTTGTTGGTTGTTGGTTGTTTAATAAGTTTACTTTTACTTTCATTGTCCACGGTTTTTTGTTTTCTTCCACAACACAATTTAACATAAATTTTACCATTCATAAATTTCTCTTACCTTTATTTTCTTCATAATTTTACCATCATCATTTACATAGATAATTTCTTATCTAAAGATCTAAAACTGATGTACCTACATAGTTCCAACGTTGTTAATTAAGTTATCCTAATACTTAGTATTGAATGAACCTTTGATTTTGTGTGAGAGATAAAAATTGATTAATTATTTAATTACAAACTAAATGAAAAGTAATTTACTTGTTTAAATAAAAGATCAATCGAAAATCAAAAGCAAAACCGCCAAAAAATGAATGAAATTTCTTACAATCCAGTAGATCGTGGATTGACCGTCATTCAGACCACAAACGCGAGTGGTTAGCCCACTTTCATTTTTCTTATAATGAAACAAACATATGAGTAAGACACCCATACCGGACTTGGTTGTTGTCATGGTCATCATTATCATTATAAGCATGGTGATGATGAAGCTTAGCATCAGTCTCTGAAGAAAGTTATTCTCATACATTAATAATATTACACGCTCATCTGTTGCTCTGAACATTTTCTGAGAAAGACAGGCAGACAGACAGAGAAATGGTCATAAGATGATCATGATGATGATGATGATGATGATGAAGATCAAGTGATCGATCTCAAAGAAATCGTATCATGGACATGAATTGTAGAAAAACCAAGTATTCATACATTTTTCTTTCTTTTTTCATTTCATTTGAAGATTTAACTTGACTTCTTGTGGTACCTTGAATTGAAATGAAATGAAATTAAATGAAATGAAATACTTTAAAGTGGCATTTCTTTTCATTCAATCGATTGCTGCCCCACTGACCTCTTCTGATTATTGTTGTTTTTGTTATTATTATTATATACCGCCGAATGATTAACCGTTAATAACACTGACTTACTGAAAAAACGAAAATAAAATCGAAGGTGAAGGCAGCAAGAGAAATAAAACACAAAATGAAACAAAATAGTGCACAAATTTCATTCATGACTGGAATTTGTTTCTTGGTAAGCCAAAGTGAGCCTCCTCCATTTTGGACAACTAGTATGCATGTGTCGCCCAATTTTTTGTTTTTTTTTTTTTGTTTTGGAATGTAGTTAACGTGTCGTGTAGACAGACCTTTATTGGCGCGTTTCTTTTTTGGACAACTCATTTGTTAAACGATTTATTGGTTGGTTGGCTGACTTAACTCTGGACTGAATTCACTTTTCTCTGGGTTATGATCTTGCCACATCTGCCTCAAATTGTATTGTATGACAACAGTTTTAGGAATGCATTTTAACTGTCTGTCAGTCTGTCCTCGATCTGTCTGTTTGCCACTGACATCTTTTCTTGAATTCCAAGTATACAAGTTTTGAGTTGCTCCTGCAACATTTTGATGGTTCAATTACCAAAATTGATAGCTGTAATTTCCATGTGAGAGTTGGATCATATAATTATGTATGTGAGTGAATGCATTCGCATTCGGTGATTTTAAAATCGAAGGATTGAATCATTGTAGACGCATAAAAGTTGAAACACTGATACAAAGTGGCAGCCAATTCAAAGATGTGTGAGATTTCGCATTAAATTGCCTTCGATTGGGTGGTTCCCAAGCGCCAGTTTGAGTGAGTGAGTGAATAAGTGAGATTTAAAAGAGGGCTTTCTTGCATAAAGAATGGAATTTTTAAAGCGGTCAAATTACCTTCAGCAATCTAATTATGATATCCGTCGGTTATTTCAGAAAAGATTCGATTTAAGAAATTTCAAATCAAATGAACCGATAATCAAATTCAATTAAATCAAACAGCAGGAATACTCACTCTCATAACCATGTTAAATGAGCTCAAACTTTCATCGCCTTGTATTATTATAGAGCAAAACTTAATCCTACCTATTGTTAAATGGGGTTGTCTGTCTTGCAATATACCTTCTGATAATGAACAAGGCAAGTCTTCGACGATCTCCCGACCGTTTTTAAAAGCTTTGTACCACTCGTAAGCCTGAGTTTTCGATAAAACAGACTCACTGTAAGCCTTCTCCAGCATTCAAAGCGATTCGGCATACGAAATTTCTTTCTAAATAGAAAATTAAAGACAAACTGTTCAATAATTTTTTCCATTGTAAAATTCGTCGGGAACTACTGTGGTGCAGTCCACCATTAAACCAACTGCTGTAAACAAACTGGTTGACAGATCGCGCTCATTTTTGGCATAGTAATTAAGGACAGTCCTACCAACATACAGTAAAAAAAGAATACCTAAAAAATACTTAACGCGGGCAATTCAAATGACAAATTCGGGGCACTTTATTGTCACAAGATAAAGATATTTTTCTTTTAAAAAGAAACTAATGACAAAGTTAATAATATTAAAGTATCACATCTGAATGAATTTTTTCTAGCTGTTTATGGTTGTTTTCCAATTGTTTTTTTTTCTTCTTTTTTTTTTTTTGTCTTATAAATAACATTATTTATCCAAACAACTAATAAACCTGTCTAGCAGGCCAAGAAAGCGTTTGAATTGACCATTATGATGATGATGATGATGATGATGGTGAGGACTGAGCAAAGAGTCATCAGCATTGTTAGCAAATAAAAGACAAAACTCTGATGTATTTGCCACTTGCGCAGAGTCATGGTTTTAAGCAAAAAAAAAAAAAAAAAATACTAAGTGATGATGGGGGCTTGACAAAAGACAAAAATATACAATAATAATAATAAATAAAAATAACTACATAAATATGAGTAAACCTGAAATTGATTTAAGCTAACGACGACAATGTTGATGATGATCATCATTGCTTGACTCTATGTACATTTCTAAGTACTACAATATATATAAACAAACAACTTTCCATGCGACAAGTTTAGATGTTGCATCCCCACATACATTCATACGTGCGTCTTTTATCTTAGTGGTTTGAATTTTTATTTTTGTCCAAGTTTTTAAACCGCATGTGCCACAAATTTGACTTACGCGTGTTGTTTGTTGATTTTTTTCTCTTTTTTTTTTTTATAAGAAAAGTGAAATTTTCATCGAAACGTTGAGTTATTTTATAAAAGTATCTTTCATTAGTATAAAAATCTTGAACTGTTTTCTTCTTCTTATTCCTTCATTTCGTCGTATTGATTGAAAAAACATGTGACCACATATAATTTTATTTGTATCTCCATTTGTTTCACAGAAAATGATGATGATGATGATGATGATGATAATGATTTGATAATAGTGATGAAGATGATGGGTGCATTTGATGATGTTTTTTATTAGGTTTGTTTAAATCAGCTTTGCATCAAAACGTGACTGTTTTGTAGGCGATTTGACATTTTCATTGTAAATTAAAATTTAACTGATTTCCCATGCAAGTTTTTTGCTTGCGTGTTAAACTTGCAGCAAACAACAATAAAAAAAAAATAATAATAATAAAAAAAAAAAAAAGAAACCACTCGCGTCGTCGTTATCAAATTAAATCAAACAAGTAGTTTTTGTTTTTCTGTTTTTGTTTGGTAATTTAAATTCATTTTTGTTTAAGGTTTGGCGTCTGCTGTAGCGAGTGCATCCCGCATTTTGTGTTAATGTCAACGACGCGAGTTTTAAATGTCACAGAAATTGCATTAACGACTCACAGTCACAATATTCATTTTCATTTGAATCTTAACTGGCAGCAGCAGCAACTATGATTAGTACCGAGATACATAAAGATACTCACTCATTGGCAATAGATTCATCATCTCTAATTTTCGTGTCATCTTTTTTCTTGTTATTTTATGTTGCATTGCATTTCTAATATTGCACAGATGATGAAGATGATGAGAATGTCAAAGTGCCATCAACATCAACATCATCAATCTCATCATCATTATAAATTTATTATCTCTTCCTTACTCTTTCTCTCTACTGTCTAATTAAGTCATTTTTATTAAAACAAAACTATTTACTATTCGTTAAGAGGTGTGTTTGAATTTATTTGTTTATTTAGAAATGATAAATTCTTATTTTATTCACTCTCTTATATGATTTATTGGTATCTTTTTCTCTATTTCTGTCATGCTTACGCAATATGGTATAAAACAAAAAAAAAATTCAGGCAATTATGAAAATAAACGTAAGTACGTGTACACCAAATGTAGATGATGTTATTAAATAATTTTATTATTTAATAATGAATTTCATTTGCCATTTACGACATCTCTGATCTCTAAATTGCATGATGATGTAATACAATTTTGTATCTTTTTGTTATATTTTATCATATTAAAATGTCATTATTATTAATATTAAAATTATTGTTGAGCATGCAAAAGTTTATTTTAAATTTCAGTTGGCTATATATATTTAAGAACAATGAAAATCCCATTGAACATTTTGATTCAGTTAAAATTTTTGTGGTTGTTGTTTGTTTTTTCAGTCCCTTAGTCTCGACTGACTGACTGACTGACTTACTGACACACTTACTCACTAATCTTAAAGTAGTTTGTAGTAAATATGTCACAAAACTCATGCCGAGTTCATAAATTTATCAACCTCCCTGTATTTTGAGACGATAAATTAAATCACTTTGCATTCTCATATTGTATATAGTCCAAAAAATGACTCATTTAGTCACGATTTTATGTTTTATTGTACAGTAATATATTCGCAAAAGAGAAAAACAAAAACAAAGGTAGAAAAACAAACAGATGGACATACAATAGTAATACACCTATATCTACTATAAGTAAAGACCAAAAACGAGAGAGAGAGAGATATGCATGACGACTGCAGAAAACAAAATAAAAAACAGAATTACGAATAAGAAATGCGAGTGGCATGGGTAATTTGACAAAAAGACCTGGAATTTATAACAATCTGTGAGTTTTATTACAATATTTAAATAGATAATAAAAAATAAAGATTTAAAAAGAACAAGTATGTATCTTGGGTTTCAAGGAAGATTACATATCTTTCACATTAATGGAAAAAATATAAAGAACTTGTCCATTCTGAAATGATAGTAAAATATGAATTATATATCATACGAGTATATGACATTTTTTCTCATTATGTTTACTTGTTTTTTTTCGATTAGTTCTTGATTATAAAATATGGTTACTTTAAAAAAAAAAAACAATTGTAAGATCATCTACTTATTTACAGTATCGCACTCAGCTCGTTGGAGCCTCGAGGAAGCCAAAACCAAATGAGATCTTCTATTAGCTGACTGCTTACTTATTACATAGATTATGTCCTTTAATATATTATAAACATCACACCAAAGATATATCTATACATAGTCGAAATTCCGGTCCGAACCGATACGCAGAACTTCTAAGCCACTCAATGGACTTTAATAAGGTTTTTAGTGTCATTTGGAAATATTTTTGCGGAATGTTTATATATACAATACATTCTAATTAAGTTTTTTTTAGATGGATTATATTGTTATATTGCTTAGAGACAATTAATCTATTTGTCTTTGTCAAACATCTCTCCTTATTACTTTTAAGAATCAAGACGTGCGTTTGCAGGCCACATACTTTTGAAAAACATTCTAATACAAGAGGAAATCCCTTCCTTGCGGAGACATAAAAAATTCTCTGATAAACATGAAGTTCGCCTTTGACATGACTTAGACGTAGATCTTAAATTGCGAGAGAACGCAACTCCATGAAGATTCCCATCTTGTAGCCAAATAAGTTTAGTACCAGCTTGAATGGTGATTCTCTTGTAGTTTCAATAAATAGAATATCGTTGGTCTGCGAATATTGCAAAGCTTTAAAATTGAAGATTCAATATAAAGGTCTTTGCTGCTTAAAAGGAAAAATAAAATTAAAAGAAATTATTTCTCCACCTGAACCACTATAATCTCTTCTTATGGGGGTTGATCATCTTAAATCAAAATTATTTATGCGCAATATACGAAGATGTAATAATGTTTCCCAAATGATCGTGTGAAGCATGACGTGCCGCTACTATCATATATTTCACTCAATATTCAAATGAATTAGTTCGGAAAATAATTTTGATTCTAAAAATGAGATCATTTTCGGTTAACTTTAAACAAAAGTAAATTCAAATTCACATATTGCCTAATACTGAGTGTGTTATACTGCTGCTGCTGCACCTCTTCTAAACAAAGAAGAAAATTTATGAAGTTTTGAAAATGTGCTAAAACTCACAAGTGACTTTACTATTTAAGTGAATCAAATCGACTGCTGAAGTAAATAAATGACTAACTTGTGATGAAAGGTTGCCAACTCAAAGAGACACCTTGGACCGACTAACAATCCAAAACCAAATTCAAAAACAGAAAAAAAAAGACAACAGTTGCAACTCCACGCGAAAAAAAGTGCTGTAGTTGCTACCGTTTTTTGTTTTGTTGAGTTTTGCGCTTGGTTTGCATTTAAATACAAACGAGCGATTTTTCACATAAATCAATGTTAATGGAGCACTTAAGTGATTTTTTTTTTCTCAATTATTTCTTTTTCCTCAGTATCTCTCTCCGAGTGAAGAAGTTGATGAGTGTGAAGGAGAAACAACTGAAAATGTTGTGGTGGTAATAATAAAATGCAAAACAATGTCAGATAAACAAAATTAGCTGCTGCTGAGGTAATTGTGGCGCTAAAAGTATGCGCAACTTCAAACTTTGAAGACAATGAATAAATGAATGAATGAAGTCAAGAGTAAAAATTGGAATAGGAGTAGAAGTATTAAGTTAAAGACCACGAGTGAATGGCAGCAATGGCAGTGGCAGTTTCAGTTGAAAAAGAGAGTGTTAATGTCATTTTTGCACCCGCATTACACTTGGTCATAATCCAGAGGCAGCTGTGACCAGTAGTAGTAGTCAATTGGGTAGAGAGCACGTGGTCTTGTGATATTTTGTAATTTTATTTCTTTTTTATTTAAATATATTATCAGTCAACTGTTAATTAAACACATTGTTTGGTCGCACACACATTTCAGATGAATGATGATGAATATAATGCAATTCCATTTTTAATAGTACAACATAAAACAAATTAAATGTCAGTTTTTATTGTGAATTATGTTTGGGGATTTGAATCTCGTTGGTTTTTTTGTCAAAACAAAGTTAAAAGTAACCAGTAACGACAGAAAACCCTACTAACCACCCACCCACCATCTGGTTTTTTTTTTTTTTTTTTTTTTTTCAATACAAAAAAACTAAACTAAGCTGAACCAAACCCGAATTCAAAAATGAACCCGAACCAAGAAACCTTAACTAATTTACTATATCAAGAAACTTCAAAGGCATGTTTTGTTAATGGTTTTTCTTGGTTGGTGGCAATGGTAGGTAAAATATTTTGACTGGCTCCTTGACTGGTTGTTTGGTTGGTAGACTTGACTTATAACGAATTGGTTTGACTTTAGTTGGCTCGGCTCTGCTTGGTTATGGCTTGGCTTGGATAAGCTTCAGCAACAATTGGCCCAATTGGCGTGTTTATTGTCTACTTAAGTGGCAGTAAAAAAAGAAAAATATTTTTTATTTTATTTAAATAAGAGTCATTATTACAACACATTTTTAAGTGTTGCCAATTTTTACCCCACCAAAAGATTTTGTTGAACTTAGGTTTCTAGAAAAAGTGGAAAACTCTTATCGTTTTACATTTGATTTGCTTTGAAGTAACCGATTTTAATGTTGAAGTAAAATAAAACTATTTCACTATGCCACCCACTTTGTAAAGGGTTTATTTTACTTGCCCTATGACTGTAAATGACATAAACACTTTCCATAAATCTTTAATGTTACCCACATCACATCATATCACATCACATCACATCACATTCATTCTTTAGTTTATGTTTAAGTCATTCATTAGTTTATTACTTTTTTATTGAATAAATTTCTTAAAATTTTATAATAATGATATCCTTTTCTACACTAAGCATGAGAAATTAGAAAACTTTGGATTGGCCTTGTAAGTCATGAGCCTCGACAATTGTCACTATCGATCAGCTAAGAAAATTAAGTTATTAACAAACAATTAATTAATGTGAAATTCTTACATCATATTATATGGTTCAAGGTTTTCTATACTTTTGTTATAAGATTTTATTAAGATTATTTTATTTGCAATTAAATTAAGACTACATAATTTTATTATTATTTATTCTCGGTTTCTCCAAGTCATTATGGTTGTTCTTATAAAGACTAGTCTTAGACCTTTAAACCTAGCTCCATCAAGATCTTTTTTATCTTATTATGTAAATGGAGAAGATTGTGAGATCCACTTTATAATTTTTTAACTAATTCCATTCTAAATGATTAATTTAACATTTTACATAATTTTTTGAAAAAAACCTTTAAAAACATAAATAAATTAATTTGTGAATCCACATTAAGATGAAACAAGCACATCATTTTCGTTTTTGTTATTAGTAAGATTTCATTTCTTTATTTTGCTGTTTTTATTTAAACAAATCCACAAATCACAATTTTGAATTTGAATTTGAATTGTAGATAAGATTTGATAACAGCCAAACGAAGTTCATTTTAAAAATATACATATTTATATTTATTTATGATGATTTTTTATTATTTGTTGTTAGATATTTTTTTTTTTATGTACAAAGATATAAATTATTGTCTTATTTGGTTATCTAACAAATTTTGTTTTGTATGCAAACATTATAATTTTGCAATAAAAATAAAATTTCAATATATTTTTTATAAATAAATATTTGTTTTTATTACAGGCATCGCGCAAAGTATCTAAATGTGGTTATTTGTTTGTGGCGCCAGATTGGGATTTCAGTAATCCACTCTACAGAACAAAGGTAAGTTCTTTTGACATTTTCGTTTATTTGCATTATGTTCTCTTTATCTTTCTATCATATTCTTTATAGTACTTTCGAGAAAATTATCGACTTTATCAATAACGAAAAACTATTGTCGTACTCAGAGTAGAAATGAATATTTGTATATATGAAAGAAAAATTCCATTGAAGTCTATTAATAAGATACCATAAAAATAAAAAAAAACATGGACATAAGGAAACACTTTTCTTGAAAACTATTTGCGCTTTTATTGTTTTGATATTTTTCCGTTTTCTATTATTATTTCGGTACTCTGAGTAAGGAATAAAGAAAGTTCAAGCAGCAGCTGAGCAATAAAACTACCAGCAATATGGCACAAGAAAAACCATTAAAAACATTTCGCTGACAACAACAAATACTACTCGTTGGTCGCTGTATCTTTTTTAGCATTAACTTGGCAAAAGAGAAGTGAATGCAAAACCAAAAAATAGAAAAAAAAAAAAAGAAAAAAAACGCGCGCGTTTGTTGCGATTCATATCGCAACCAATTAGCGTATGACTTAGTAACAGTGTTGGACAACGTTGAAGTCATTAAAAACTGTAAAATCTTCGTTGAGAGACAGTAAAATAATGATGATGATGATGGTGATGATCATATGTTGATGCTGACAACGAATGATAATGATGACGACTTTGACGACTTGAAAAACGCTAGACAACGAAAGACATATGCAAATCGCGCGCGTTTTCAATGCGATAATGAAGCGACATGGGACGAGGCGTGGTATTCGGATAGCAACAACATGATGAAGTGTTGACGCGAGTTTAGTTGACTTGAATTTGCAGTTGCAGTTAAAGTTGAGTTCAGTTGAGTTGAGTTGAGTTGAGTTTGTCCCCCCCTAGATCCGGGGCTGATCTGAAGTTGAAGCTGATAATAAAAGTGTGCGCACACTTCCTTGTTAACATAAATTTACGTATGTTTTTTAATGCAAGCTAAGCTCGCTTAGATATTTAATTAACAAACAACATTGGTTAGAGCCACGTTAGAGTTGGCAAGAAAATTCAAAGTAAATAACCGGATGCCGTGCAACGGAAGACAGAAGACTCATTGTTAGAGATGAGGAGACGTTAGCAGAGGTAGATGACAGGAAAACAAGAAGTTAAGAGCAAGAAAGAAAATGGCAATTACAACACACAAAACTATGCACATACTACTACTACTATTAAGTATCTATGTATCTCTATTTTTAGTGTTTTATCGTTTTGTGCAAACTTTTTGTTTGTATTTCCTGATTATATACTCATATTCGCAGCCATATTTAGTATGAAGTATGTTGCATGCCACAAATTGTAGCTGACAAAGACTAGTAGCTAAATTCAAAAATATATTTTACAATATTTCACTCTATTTTCATTTGCAACTTGTCGCCATTTTGAAAAGTGCAATAAAAATAATCATAATGAACATAATTCTAATGATGCAAATGATGCTGTTTCTGCCACTGATGATGTTAATGATAATAATGATGTTAAAGAAACTGCATGCATTTTTGTTAAAGTTAAAAATTCTAATGATGCAAATGATGCTGTTTCTGCCACTGATGATGTTAATGATAATAATGATGTTAAAGAAACTGCATGCATTTTTGGTAAAGTTAAAAATATATGCTCAGTTATAAATTCATAGGGTTGGTTAATGCTTATTGCTTAAGGTTCTTTTACACACACACACACGATATTTTTACGCTGCAGGTACAAACATCATTATTATATATATCATTAACTGCAATAACATTAATATTATTATGATGACATTCATTGGCAATGAAGCGAAGCATTTGCATCGCTTAAAGGCTTCATTTGGAAATGATTAGAATTTATTTGATTTGCTTTGAGGCACCTTTTATTTTCTGCTTATGGTTTTTTTATATACATTTCGATCTATGTAGGTTAATGAAGCCATTAAATTATGGATTTTCCTGCTCAAAGGTTCTAGTGTTTTCTTGACCCATTTTAATTCGCCATATCTAACATACTTTCACAATTATACGATTTTAAATTGGCAATTATTGCTTAGGAAAAAGATTGTTATTCTACCAAAAATTTCAACTTAACAAACAGCGAAAGATTATGAAGTTGCTAAGCAAATAAACTTTCATTTGAGTTCTGATAGGCAAAATATTTTATGATTCTTATTAATGGAGTGAGTCTATTTTTATTGTAAGCAACGTGATTTAGTACCAATAAAAATTCTGAATTATAAGTTCCCATCAACTTGAAAGAAAAGCCGCATATTCATTGAGCCAAAGTTTTCTTATTTTATTAGAGACTAATTTCTTTAACACTAAAATATTTTTTAAATTTAAAAAGATTTCTAATTTCATTTTAATTCAAATAAAAATAAAAATTAGCTAAGTGCAAGTCAGACTCGTACACGGAGGGTTCCGTACTAGATTGGGGTTTGATTTGATTGATTCCAAAAAAAAAAAACCGCGCCTATATCAGAAACTTATATTGTCAAATTTCAGTTCAATAGTCCAAAAAACAAAAAAGTTTTTTTATGTGAACCTGAATTTTAATGGTGGGTTTGTATGGGAGGTACCCCTCCTAGGTGGCCGATTTGGCTAATTCCAGCAGATGTGTAGCGCCTATGTCAAGAACTTATAGTGTCTAAATTTCAGTTCAATAGTCGAAAAAACAAAAAAGTTTTTCTATATGAACCTGAATTTTAATGGTGGGTTTGTATGGGAGGTACCCCTCCTAGGTGGCCGATTTGGCTAATTCCAGCAGATGTGTAGCGCCTATGTCAAGAACTTATAGTGTCTAAATTTCAGTTCAATAGTCGAAAAAACAAAAAAGTTTTTCTATATGAACCTGAATTTTAATGATGGGTTTGTATGGGAGGTACCCCTCCTAGATGGCCGATTTGGCTACTTCCAGCAGATGTGTAGCGCCTATGTCAAGAACTTATAGTGTCTAAATTTCAGTTCAATAGTCGAAAAAACAAAAAAGTTTTTCTATATGAACCTGAATTTTAAATGGTGGGTTTGTATGGGAGGTACCCCTCCTAGGTGGCCGATTTGGCTAATTCCAGCAGATGTGTAGCGCCTATGTCAAGAACTTATAGTGTCTAAATTTCAGTTCAATAGTCGAAAAAACAAAAAAGTTTTTCTATATGAACCTGAATTTTAATGATGGGTTTGTATGGGAGGTACCCCTCCTAGATGGCCGATTTTGATTTGATTCCAACAGATGTGTAGCGTCTATGTCAAGAACTTATGGTTTCTAAATTTCAGTTCGATAAAACAAAAAAAAAAATTTTTTTCTAATAAGAACCTCAATTTTAATGGTGGGTTCGTATGGGAGGTACCCTCCCTAGCAATCCGATCTAACTGAAAATTTGACAATATAAGTTTCTGATGTATAGCCACCAACCTTCCAAATTTAAAGAGCGTAGGTTTACTGGATCATATAGCTGCCATACAAACCAAAATGTTTCTTGTATGCGGACTCCTTTAAGTTTTCGAAAATATTTCAGTTTTAGTATTTGTTGCTGATTCTTGGATATAGCTACACCTTCTGTGAACTCACTAGCTATTGCGGTTTTTGAGATATAACCCGAGGACGGACGGACGGACGGACGGACAACGAAGCGCGGAACCCTAAAAATTATAATCCAAAAGCAATTGAGTTGAGAAAGTTTGTCACAAACTTTCCAATAATATTCATAAGCATCCATTTACCTGCAGTACAACCGAAACCGAAGTTATAGAATTTGAAAACTCTAATAAAGTTGGGCACTTCCTTAATAAAACCCGTTCTTCTCAATAAAGTTAAACTGGTCTAATGCGTGCATAATTTTTAATAAATATTTGAGCCAACTTAAGCTCGCTCTACCTTCAAAAAGAAGACGCACAGCTGCAGGCAACAACGATGGGAATAACACTAGTACAATGACGATGACGATGACGATGATGATGATGTCGACGCAGTAGTTGAAGGCATGCAGCGCATGCGCCAAGTTGCAACTTGATAGTTAAGGCATGGTCAAATACTAACTCTAAAACTAGAGATGCAATAACAGGTAGCATCATCTACTATAACTTGAGTAGTAAAGGCCCAAACGTAGCCAAGCAAGCGGCAAATATAGGCGCAACAAATACTTCCTGGTTTAATTAATATAGCAGACGTTTTAAAGACAACCCAGCGGGACGTGTACGCAAGACGCATGCAGAGCGAGTGATAATAAACTTTGCATTATGACCACAGCATGGAATGGAAAAAGTAACAGCAACAGCAACAGCAGCAGTAGCATTAACTGCCTGCAGTGCAAGCCCAGCAACAATTGTTTAGTGCAACTTCAAGTCAATCAACGACATTTTTGTTTTGTTTGCATCTTCAGCTTCTCGATTCCTCATCATCTGCTGTGCGGCATTTACTGATTATGATTGTGATTATCAATTGCATTATTAGAGAGGGAGAAAACTATACAAACTTAAATATTATAATCATTCAACAATTGGCGGCTTCTATTTTTTCGTCATTGCATACTGTCACTCAACACTGAAGCTTTCTTTCTGCAGAAGCAGAAGCAGAAGCAGAAGCTGCAACACCAATCAACAACTTGTTGCTGCTGTAAGGCTTTTTATCGTCCTCTCTTCATCATCCTCTTGTTTATCATGATCATCATCATAGTCAGTCAGCATCGTCAGTATCATCGTCAGTTTTGTTGTGTCCTAACTTAAGCGTTGAGTGGCATTGATCTGAGCTCGCGCACACTCTCAAGATTTAATCACAAAATGTTGCACAAACACTTCCGTTTTGCGGCAGTTGCAATTGTCAAGAGTGTGTTGTTGTAGTTGCTACCTTGGCAGGTACAATGAACTTACCTTGACGCATGATACTTGCAGCAACTCATTTTTTGTTTTGTTTTTGCAGTCTGCAACATTTTTCATTGCGCTTAAAGTTGTTGTTATTGTTGCTGTTGATAGTTTGTTTGCCATCAGCAACATTGCAACGGCAACATTAGCCTTCAAAGTCAACAACGACGTCGTCGTTGTCGTCGTTAGCATTCTGAGTCTCATCCTCATGGTCGTCGTCGTCATCGTCATCGTCATCATGATGATGAGTAGAAGAAATCTTTGTTCCTGTTACCAACTGTTTTGCATCCAACTTCGTCGCCTCAGATGTTGTTTACTTTGCATATATTTTGTTTTGCTTATCTGTTGGTGCTCGCTCAGCCAGAGTTTATGTTGCAACTTGTTGTTTGTTTCTACTACTAAGCGAGTAACACTACCCCGCATGCTACCACCAACACCACCATCATCATCCCCACACGCATTTTTTTTTTACACTTTCCGGTTGTTGTTGTTGTTGCTAGTATTCTTCTTCAATATATTCTTGGTCATCATCATCAGCATCATTATCATCATCATTATCATTATCATTATCATCTTCTTGCATGTTGTTCTTCTTGTGATGTTGTTGTAAATTGCTGCATCTTCGTCTTGGGCTGTTAAAATGAAAATTGTGCACTTTGTATGCAAAATGAAGATAAAAATCTGCATAATTCAAGTTGTAAGTTTATTGCTGTTTTCCTTTGGCTTTACACCACTTACTTTCTTATTCACTTATTCAACATACGAGTATCTATGTACTGTAGATACCTTAGCCAACTTTTGTATATATCTATATACATAAGTATCTTTTTGAGTATTATATCTGAAGATGTTTCATCTCGCTGCTGCTGCTGCTGCTGCTGCTGCCATCACAATCATAATACGCACATAATCATAATCAATATTGAGTTATGATAAATTCACATGCAAATTGCTGTGATTAAATTGTCAAAGAAAATGATCAGAAATTACGTTTAAGCGCGTAAAATTATGCTTTATTTCCTGCGCTTTCTTTTTAGCACGAAAAAAAATGATGATGATGATGATGCTCTTCATGATAATGATGATGATAATGATTTAGTACTCAGTGGCTTTTCAATGAGATTCTGATAAATGCATACATTTTTGTTTGAATTTATCCTTGTCTACAAGTGATTCAACTTGTTTTATGCTTTTTACTTTTGAAGGGTTTACATTTATCATGAGATCTAATCGATCATATCTCCTCACAGTCATTCAATATTATTATCATCCTTGATCTATGTGTTTATGTCTTTTTGGTTCAAAAGATACTCACTCTTTCTTCCTGATTTCCTAATGCAATTCATTGCATTGCATGTAGTAATTAAATATGAACATGCAACTCACTCATCATAATGATAAATATTGTCATTAGAGTCAACAAAGGTAATTATGCGGAAATCATCAAATGTCGCAAAGACAAAACAAACAAAAAAAAAAAAGGAAACAATAGTGTAAACATAAAGATATGATGAGATGAGGAGAGAGAGAGAGAGAGAGTCTCCGTTATGAAAAAAAAAAGGTATTGCACAAAAATACAATAATAGTAACAGTTACAAAGTTGAATAGATTTGGATAGAAAGAAAGAATGAATGACAAAAGTAAAGCACCGCATGGAAAGCCGCAAATGTTGTTATGAAGGCAAAGTAAATGAAAGCAAAGTATCTAAGAGATTCAAGGGGGGGGGAAAGATAAAACGTAACATAAAACAATAAATATTATTAAGTGTAGTTGGACTGAGCTGACTTTGAACTGAACTGCATTGACGGGAAAGGGAAAAGGGATGAGTGAGATGACAGTGCTCAGTGAATCTGAGTGACGTATCGACAGTTGTTGTTGTTGGTCTGTCAGTATCTGTGTGTATGAATATGCATCTGTTGGGACTCTGTTAGTTTCTGTTAGTGAGGCCGCTAAACCGAGACCAAAATGAAATTTAATACACGCGATTGTGGCTTATTGAAGATTGCAACAAAAAGCAATAGATACGGAGAAGAGGGCAAGAGGGAATGGGGTGAGGATACATATCTGGGTAAGCAAACGAGTGCCAATAGAGAGACAGTAAGTCGTCGTCATTATTGTTGTTGTTAGTACTTTATTTTCTTTTCTTTTTTTTTTTTAATTTTATTTTGTACCCAAGTATCTTTCGTACGCTTGGCTTAGACTTGATATTATTGTACATATGTATGTATGTATGTATGATGACGATGATATTGAAGACCTAAGATCATGCGTGCTTGGAGTTGTCATGTTTAAAAGCGCGCTATTGACAATATGTTCGCTGTCGGATAGACACAGGCGACGGCAGACTGATCGCATAATACAAATGTATCTCGATACATATGACAATGCGAAAATAGAGATGTGCTTTGCTGAATAAAGATAGATGTAGCTCAATGCTCTAGGCTTCATTTATTATATTTATAGACTTTCTCTCTCTCACCCTCCTCCATTTTTCGTTTGAATCTGTTCGCATGTGTTTATGTTTGATCACACACTTGACTGATTGTTGCACGCTACAAAGGTCTGGCATTGCCGTTAGCTGAAGGCTGTATAAAAAAGTTATTGTACAAACATGTAGATATAATGAAATGTGTAAGTAAATAAGTATCTTTTTCATAATACACTTAGTAGAAATTAATTCTTAAATGTTGTTCCATTTTAAGCGCACAGCTCGAGTGCAATTAATTAACACACCTCTGTCAAGTCTAAATCGACCCACGTTGTATGTATGTTGCTGACAGTTAAACGTAGCTAGCAGATACATTTAGCAACGACAGCAGCAGCAGCAGCAACAGCAGAAGCAACAGCTGTAACCCACACAACAAAATAGGCACCCCCCGCTAATTTGTTAAAAAAAAAAAAAAAAAGACACAATAGAAACAACAGCAACAATTCTTTACAAATGCAACAGCAAAAGAAATTAACATATAAATTTAGAGGTGTTGCCTCTACGCAAGCACTTAGTTCTTAGTATTCTTGCTTATTGTACATAGATACATTCTGGCTAAGCTTCAGATGCAAATAAAATAGTTTTATGCATGTGTGCTACTTTTTTTTTTTTTATGAATGAATGAATGAATGAAAAATATTCTGTATCTGCTGTCATTATTGTGTCTGTCTGTTGTTGTTAGTTGTGTTCTTGTTGATGTTGTTGTATTTGTTTCCGTTTTCAATTTATGGCAAGTCTTCAACATTGAAGATTTATTAGCATGTTATTCTAATTGTTATTTATTAACGAGATACAAAATAAGTAAAAAGACGTCACTTACATATTCCCCCTCATCTATTGGTTTAGTCCGTCAGTCCGTCATTCATTCTATCCATCCATTCATCAATCAATCAACTTACTCTTGTCATTCATTCAATGTGCAAATTAGCCTCAAATGCTTAATTGCTCTCTAAATGCATTCGTGCTGAACCGAAAAGAATCGAACGAACAAACTAAGTAAATGAACGTCATCTGCATGTAGTACAACACTGTATCTATACACCGAAGTAGATCCATAGAAATTACAATACACATTTGCTTTTGTCGCCACCTACTCTCAGCTGCTCTAAGCTGCAGTTGACTGACTCGATATCGACAAGTTACTCCCGACGCCTTAACGTTATGTTTTGAATGCAACTGTTAATTATTGCTAATAAAATTGTTTACATTTTGTAGCAATTTTTGGCATGTGGTAGGTGAGGTAGATAGATAGTTTAGATACAATATTATTAATATTTCTTTTACATTTTGTAGCAATTTTTGGCATGTGGTAGGTGAGGTAGATAGATAGTTTAGATACAATATTATTAATATTTCTTTTAAGAAAGCCTATAATACAAAACCAAGCAAAAGAAGAAAAAAAAATTAAGTAGTGTGCCTCAGCCTTATAAGCACAATATGGAAGTGAAATTTCTTTAGCGAAGGGAGGCAAATCCAAAAAATAGAAAATGAAATGTGACGAAAATCAAAATGCGATGATGCTTCACATACATAGTGAGGAGACGCGCGCTTTATTTTGTGCTTGAAGCATCATTACATTTTGAATTCCGTCACATTTCAGTTTCATATTTTTTGGATTTCGCTAAAGAAGTTCCACTTCAAAAAAAAAGATGAAAGAAATTGTTAAAATATATCATTGCATTCTAAATGTTAATAAAGCAACATATTTCTGCTATTTCATAAATATTTTTCCACTGAAGATGATTAAAATAAACAAATTCTTTTCTCATCAATGGTTACATTCAAACATATCTGATAAAGGTATGCAAGAAACCATTAAAACTTTAACCAAAACAAAACAAATAATACAAGAATCAGGAACTAACTTTAACTGTAGCTGTGTGCAGGCCCGTTTTGTAGCATAATGAATTGTCAATCATTATGCAATCTTCAAATGAAAAATGATGTTGCAACATTTTCACTAAGAGGAACTAGAGGACTGCAAGTAATGGCCATGCATACATAAACTGACTTAACCCAAAAGTGGCTTGCTTTTTTAAAGGTGCTAGAACTATAAAAACAAGAACGAGTTATAGTTATACAATATTATGTTTGGTAGTTTGCCTGCCTTTTCAGATACTACAATATGTTGTACCTACATATGTATGAATACGAGTATATAGAAAGAATAACATTTGAGTGCGTGGGGTGGACATTTAGACAGATTCATAGTATAACATGGAGATCGCCGTTAGATCTTTTGCCGTGGCGCTTGAAATCAACGAAGAAGATGATGAAGAGCCTTTGTAAAGGTTTGCATAACATAAGGCAGCAAAGCACACCCAGCCTTAGGCTGGCTAGCTAGTCAACAGATAGACTACAAAGTCATTGTATGGTATATGTATCTACCGTATATATATATAATATATATGTGTGTGTGTATAACTCAAGAGTCATGTAAGCATTTATTATAACTTTTGACGTTTTTGGCGGTTATTATCCATCAAAACAACAACAACAACAACAGGAACAGACAAAAGAAATATGCCTATTTGTCAGTCTGTCGGCTTGTCGGTTTGTCGATCTATCGTTATACCTTTAGTTTACAAGAGATAAATGTTTAAATTTTCTATAATAAATTAGACTTATAAACGTTTTCTATACACACTGAACTAGTCTGGTTTTTCAAATGATCTACGAGTCTAAGTATCTCGTCGAACCATTTGCAATAAATGTAAATGCGTGGGCGTTGATGACTTGTCAACATGTTCATCGTTACTCGCATTATTATTATTATTATTATTGAACAATAGAAGTTGTTACATTTGATTCGCTATCTGTAATGGAAATTCATAATTAATGATAAATTAAAACGTAATGTGTTTCATAAAATTATTAAAGGAAATTACCAAATTTAGCTTCTACAGTCTTTCTAAGTACTTTGTAAAAAACTTTCAATTTAATTTCTGGATACGCAATATTTATAGCAAAGTACTTCCTTTAAATAAACACCTTGTTTTTGCTTACAATTCAGTAGCAAACATGAAATAATGATAATGGAAAAAAAAAATAATAATAATCAAGAAAAATGTGATTAAACATTGTTGTTAGACGTCATTAAAATATATTGAGGTACACTCAGCCAATCGGTCAAATACATATACGAGTACATTAATTCAAGTCTTTTACTACGCCACAACGGAAATTAACTCTTGCCACATTGTTTCAAGCAACTAAGTAATATAGTAGTGAGTAGTGAGTCTTTGCCCCATTATTAAGCAGACATAAAGTATCTACAACCAACACTTGGTGTTTCTTGTTGTACTATTTTGTTTTTTTTTTTTTTTTTTGTTATATGATTTATTAAAAGCCTCTAATTGCATTTAATATGCTAAATTATTAATTTTGTGTACTGTTTTTCTTTCCAATATTCATTTAACTCAACTCAATTGTCTCTCATAATAATAAATGCAATGAACTGAGAGAATAATAATGCACTCGTTCTATTCTAAATACAAAAAAAAAAAAAAAAAAAATTGTAATTTAATAGTGAATTGTTAGTTATTTGCTACTGCTGCCTGCAGTTGAGTTCAGTTGGTCATTGTATTGCAAAAAATTACCATTTGAATTAAGAATTATGGCACTTGATTTTGCTTTTAATTGAGTTTGTCATTGAAGTTGTTATTCTAGCAAATTTGTAATCGTAATTCAACAAGAGAGATAAAGTATGTATTTAAAATTTAAATCAATTGAATTTATGCATTATTTTTATGTGTTGTATTTTAGGTCAGACAATTCTATTTAATTGATGTTGCATCATATGTTTTATTTATAGTTTAGTTAGAGAGAGAGGGAGAGGATGCTTATTTAGTAAATTGAACTTTTGAAGAACAGATAATTTAAAGAGATAATGTCGATTGCCCATTAATCATGTTTGACCGAAATGATCTTATGATTCATCTAATCTTACTCTCGTTATCGCTTATTATGGAATCATTAGAGTAGCAAAACGTAAGACAAGCCCCCCGTTGCGATACCCATACCCTTCATTCTAGAAAAATACTAATAATACACATCTGGAAATTCTGTGTAAAGTTTTGTAATCAACGAAAATCAATTAAGAAACACTATAATATACATCAGGTGTTTTTCAATAAGTAAATCCCAACAGAGATATCAATCGACATATAAATTGAACTTTCAAAAAAATAAAAACATGATAAGTAAACATGAAAACAATAGACAAAGTTTGGTTCTTATAGTTTATAATACACAATTGAGTGACTGATAGATAGATAGATGTATAGTTAAAAAGATAGATATTGCATATGGTAGATAGATAGATGCTGTAGTTCATTAGATACATGCATCATGCGATCTCATAGTCATTCATTCTATTGTCTCTTGAACACCTGACGACGACAATGCATATTCGATGCATGTATGCATGCTCAACACTAATTGCCACAATTAAGTTGCCCATTTAAAAGACTCAGCAAGAGGGCAAAGAGAAACTTTAAATTTAAGAAAAGAAAAACTACATTATCGATTGAATATTGAAAGCAACAACCTTAGAAACACTTTATCGTACATGGTTACGTGTTCAAGCATGACTAGCGCCCTGACAAAGTAATTATCTAAACCAAGTAAATTGTCGCATAAACTTATCTTTGTTGTTTCGTATAATCCCAAAACTATTGTACAACTATTGACCTTGATGATGAAAAAGTTCATTTACGTCAATTTATTATTTTTTTTTTTTTATTACTGTTATTTATGATGTAACAACATAAACAATAAAACATATGCATAAATATTAGTAATTTAATGCTTGAAACGACTGAGATCTCTTAAATAAAGATCATAAAATGAATCAAGGATAAAGATAATTCAACATCAACAACAAATATTACATTATTTGCATTAGCTTGATTGAATTCAGAAAAATGACACGATCATACTTTAGAGTATCTCATGTCTCAACAATAAACAATGATGGGAACCAACTGAGTGAAGAGGACAGATCAATTTCATTTGTTCATTCATATTTGAATGCATTCAACATGAGAATTTCAATTTGCAAAACAACAAAAACAATATCATATTCAAACAACAAATCAATTAAACTGTCTAAATATTGAAAAACAAAAATCAAGTTTTCAGAAAATTATAATATTGAAATACTGACATATTGTGCAAACGACAAAGGCAAGCCCCAAAACCCAAATCAAGTTGCCATTGCTTTTGCTGCTGCTGCTGTTAGTTGAGCCACCTGCAAGGTGTCCAAATTCACTTGAATCTGTCCAATATTTGTCGCACACAAATTGGCAAAATGTATTTGTTGTGTGTTGTTGTTTTTTGGGTCTTTGGGTAATTGGACAAACTTGTTAGACACTTGTTCAAAAGGTTCTGGGTTTTGTTTTTAAAATAAAATTTTGTAAAATTTTTGTCTTTTTGGAAAAATTAAATGCAATGTCATTATTTGCAATGAGTTCATTGTCCGCAGTCAGATTATCTGAATGAGTGAGTGAGTGTGTGAATTGTTGCATATGGCAATCAATGTCAATCATGGCAAACTTTATAATTCATAATCATAAAATATTGGAATATATCCAAAAAAAAATAATAATAATAATATAAATAGAATTTATGATTGCAACAAAAGACAAAAAATGAAAACAAAACTAGGTAAATTATTTCAAGAAAACACTCAATGTTAATTTATGGAAATATGACAAAAAATTAAGAATAATGAAGGGAAATGCGAATTAGTATTGTTTCAAACCTTTTACTTCTTAATCTATAACCAATTAAAATCATATATTGTAGTTAAGACTATAAAAATTGATTATTAAATGTAAACATTAAAGTGTTCAGATCAAAAAGTATAAAACTAAATGTATTAGAGAGGTACCAGTAAATAATTAACTTTCTAAAATATATTAATTTTTGCTAATTACTTTAATATTATAGTGAACTATTAGGTATTTATTTATTCAACCAGATTAAAATTAAATAGTTAATACCAAACGTAATACTAACTGAGCGAGTGGCTACCCTTTGACTTGCGTTTAATTACATCTGTGGTGTTGAAAATGTTAAAATAATTAGAAGTATTGGATATGTTAAGGGACATTGGGGTTTTAAAGCAATGTGGATGGGACTTAGAACCAAAGAGGGAAGCATTTATGCTCCCAAGTGTTGAGGCAATAATCTACCCCGAGGATGACTCCGCGAGATGAACTGATCAATGCTTATCCAAAGCATTTTTGAACACTTTGGATTAATAGCAGAGTATTGATATTTAAACTGCGTCAAGATGATAGGCAACGAGGTACTTTAAGTCTTCGGAGCAGACGCATCCATGTTATAAAATGTTGCCACACTCTAAAGATTATGAAATGAGTATCCAATAAATGTTGCCACTTATTAAATGCTGTTATTATTACAATATTTGATGAATTACCCAACAAATTTGTAACTATTAAATTTTCTAAACTTTAATTTTAAATTCATTTTGGAATTATTTTTTTTTTTTTTTTTTTTTGCTAGAAGCTGTTATTTTTTTAAATCTTTACCTCCACACCTAACCCAATAATGAACTGACACTCAAAAGTCACTGATTACTTCTGATACTCAACTCAGACACACATCCACCGAGTATCTTCTCAGTGAAGATGAATGAAGCAGTGAAGACATTGCAACTACAATACTACTAAAAGATACCGCAATGCACCGTTGACCGACACTCATCGTGGCCGACTAAGACCCACACACAACAACTATTACATTGCAGATAGAAGATACATTGACTAAAAAAATAAATAAATAAATAAAAAAAAAAGAAGCAAAAATAGAAGAAAAATGATAGCTTTGGTGAACCAACTTCATTTCTTTTGCCATATTTTTGTTCCTTCTCTCTCTCTCTCTCTCTTTTGCACACTCATGCTTATGCACTCGCTCATTTTTCTATTACAAAAACTCATTCAGCCATTAAATGCCGTTATCGCTTGATTACACAATAACAAAAAAAAAAAAACAACAACAACAACAATAATAAGTAAAAGACCCAATTCATAGTAAAGCAAAAGATACAAAGATACAATGAGGTTGTGTTTGTCCCGGGAGGATATTGAAAGAGGGAACGAGAGGCAATTTAGCATTCATACAAAAATAACTTGAAATTGCTGCACAATGCGCTGAATACAATTCAACGTAAAGTAACTTAACGTAACTTAACGCAAAATAACGTAACATTTAGAATGTGTACGAAGTATATTGCCGCATTTCTGCGATTGACTGCTATCTAACTACAATATTTCTTGTTGTTAGTACATTCACATTCACATACTCAAACAGAAACTTACAATAAATGCATCTGACTTCTACTATTGGCGCTTGATGAAATTTAGAAAGCGAGAAAATATGGTATCAAGATTAAGATAGAAAGATACATAGGAACATAGTATCTAAAGAGTTACATTTTGAAGATTTTTCTTTTGTTTTCCATCATAAACACCACCATATCATGTATTAAATTTGCATCAAGATTCATTAAATTAGATAGAAAGACTAACTAACACCAACACTATCTATCAGAATAACAAAACAAATACATAAGTATTTAGTATAACAAGTATATTTAGTTTTGGTATTTGTTTTAAAGATATCAGACATGCTACTACATATACTCATATGGAATTAGTATATTCATAGATACTCACTCGTACATTGAGTACATAGAAGCGATTTAAGGTCGTTTGACTATGGTATAAACCACAACAAGAGCTTAACAACTATTCTATAATAATAAATGCAAAATGCAATAACAAAAACTAGGTGCCAGTAATCAAGTCTTGGAAGAGGGAAATACAAACAGCAAGTAAAAAAAAAAATATTAGTTGCGGCATCAAGCGGTTTAAAAGAAGGAAAAACAAAACCAACTGATGACTGACCAAGCAACTAACCAAGCAACCGATAGACCAACAAACTAATGCATAGATACTTTGATATGGTGTTGTTGTTATTGTTGTTGTTGTGGATATTGGTATTATGTTGGCTTTGTATGAATTCATATTTGTTGCTGGTGTTGTATCTGTGAAGTTTAGTTGTGGAATTTTCAGTAAGTTTGCTTGCTTGCTGTTATTTTTTACACATTCTCTCTCTGTTGTTGTTGTTGTTGTTGTTGTTGTTTGAGTTGAGTTCATTCGCAAAAGCTCTTAACTCTAAAATATATTACCCAAGCAGGTTGGTTGTCTGCTATATTACTAGATTCCTTTACTGTCTGTCTAACTGTCTCATTGGCTCACTGGCTCTGTTTCTGTAAGCATATCTAGGTACTCTACGTGGTCTGTCTACTTGTCTGTCTATTTGTTTGTCAGTTTGTTTGTCTATTTTTTTTGTTGGATTTTGAGTGTCTAATGGCAGCGTCTTTTGTTGGATTAAGAAATGGCGCTCTAAAAACAACAAAAGCAATAATCCAAAATAACAAATAAATTTATACAATGTAATAATGTATTTTATACTAGGTTAATAAACTTTTAAGAAACTTTTGATATGAAATTATTGTAGTTTATTTAGAAATTTCATATTGCAAAAAATCCAATGAATCAAATTCCAATTTCATTGAAATGAAACCTAAGAAAAGTGAGTCAAGTCAAAGTAAAGAAATGAGTAATGCAATCTCACAATTTTAATTCATTTGTCATATGAATTGAAATTTGTAATGTGTATCTTCAATTTCCTATCAAATTTTGCTTCACTTAATACGATAATAAATTCATCAAAGTGTCTGCCAGATACTTTATGTTAAATGCGATTTCAAGATGCCATCAGATAACACAAAATGTACGCAAATTAACGCCAACAAACAAAAGATACAAAAATGAACACAAGTCACCAACAGCAGCAACACAGCAGAAAATAAGTAAACTAAATTGTCTAAGGAAAAGATAAAAAATAATATACAAAAATATCAGACAAGAATTCAACTTCAAGTGTTAAGAACAAAACATTTTGATGGTTCTATTGTTATTATTGCATGTAAGTATCTAAGCTAAAGCTAAAAGATACAACAATACACAATATGTGTATTGAATGAACAGCAAAAACTGAATTGAACTGAAGAATACGAGTATGTTTATGGGTAAGCGAGAGAACTGAGTTGAAAGCCATCAAAATCGAAACTGTGACTTAGATCTTCGCGCCCCATAAGACTGAATAACAACTGACTGACTGACTGAGCGAGTTGATTGTAGTTGAGTGACGCTTTGACTGACATGCGGTACTAAAATATATGTTTGAGATACAGATACAACATGCTATATACCGGTACATACATACATACATTGACTGACCACAAACAACAATAACAATTACAACAACACACAACAGCAGTAGTAGTATGTAGTTGTTATTCTAGTTTTATATTGTTGTTGCTGTAGTTGTCCATCAAATCTTGTTGTTGTAGTTGTTTCGTAACAATATAATAACAACAAACATTACTATTAAAATTTCAAAAGATATCAAGCGACCTGCTTCGAGGCCCAAAAAACAAAAAAAAATGAAAAAACCAAGTCACAGAAAGCATTAAGAACAAGTGTATGCAACTCAAATTCTTTCTTTTCTTTTACCAGATCACAATTTACCATTACTGAGATACTTTGACTTCGACTTGACTTCAGAACTTCAAACAGAAAGAAGAAAATAAATTATACTCTTTCTTTTTTGACTGGAAACTTATGCAGACTATTAGAAATATAGAACGTTAAGACCCATTGGGCATCTAAACTGAACCCAAGTGCTTTTGCTAATATATTTAATTTCCCTTGATTTTTTGTAAGATTTTTCCTTGCGTTTTTGTTTCGTATTCCTAATGTATTTAAGCTTGTTTTTAACGACTACTGTATGGACCATGTTTTGGCCTTAGGCCTGATAAGTTTTGCACCCCATTTACCCTTCATCGAAAAGTGTGACTTGTGTTGTGTGTGTGTGTGTTGTACATCAAATGTTGTTTGAAGCTCACAAGGAATGTTGTTAAATCAAACTAACGACGAACGGCCTAAAAAAAACTGTAAGAAATTTTTGTATCTATAAGTTTGTAATTGTGTTGAAACTTAGTGATTTCATTCAAATTCGAATTCAAAAGAGATGGTTAGCACACAATAAATTCTCTCAGTGTATTTAGTGCATAACAAGGCACTTGTCGTGATTAGTTTAAAAAAATGTACGCTATTAATTTGTTGCCTTGAGTAACACTTGTTGTTCATTCGTCGTTCATTCGCTTGTAGATTCATTCATAGCCACTTTAGACTAAGTCGTCTAGTCTAATAGATATACTATAGATATATTGTATATAGTTAAGAGTTAGTTACCTACATACTTTATTATACAGTAAAATACAGTTGAATAATGTAGCAGTCTCAACTTTAGTTGAATTGCTTTACAGTTTGTAAGTAGCGTATATCTACAATATTTAGTTGTTGTTTGTTTGATTTTATGACGCGCATATACCTAGTGTACAGATAATCTCTAGAGATCTGTGTCTATGCATATTCAGCGATATGTTGTCAACGACGGACGTACGTAGACATACTAAAATGATCTTTATTTTTATAGTTGTATGAAAAAGCAACATTCAATTTTTGCTTCTGTTGCTGTTGGTGATCACTCTCATACTCATATATGAGTATAATGAAACTCATGGTTACATGACAAGTTTGTCTTAAAGTCTTAAAAAATGCTTCCATACATTGAGGTTAGATGTGTTATCTCTTCTATTGATTTACTTGATTAGAGCTTTTGCATAGTACATATATCCAAATATTTTAAGATCATATTACTTATTACTATATCCTGCATAGATAGATAGAATATATTCGCTGCTATACTAATCTAATATAATCGGCATTGTGAGATATGTCCTATTTGTAAATATAAGTATTAGTCCCTCAGTTATTAAGTTGCAGCCTTCGAATTCCATCAGGATATGTGAAAAAAAATATACCAAAGAAATTTATATGAATTTGAATGACAATACTTATGATATCATAAATTCTAACTGGTGGTTTTTAGGGTTCCCTATTGCAGAGACTTTGTAGTCCGTCCGTTCGTCCGTCCGTCCGTCCGTTCTCGGGTCACATCTCATAAAACGCAATAGCTAGAGAGTTCAAATGTTTACAAAAGATGTAGTTCTATCCGGGCATCAGCAACAAATACAGAAACTAAAATATTTTCAAAAACTTAAAGGGGTCCCCATACAAGAAACATTTTGATTTGTATGGCAGCTATACGATTCTTGTTGTTGAGATTATGATATAAAATTTTACTTATGGCATTCTTTTTAAAAGTCAGAACCTTCAAATAGCATCAGTAAAAATGGGTTACCCAATGAGTTGGATAAGCTAAATGACCAAATGCACCAAATATTATCGGCCTAACCATGATCATCAACTTTTACCAAATATGTACGTAACATTCTTGAACTACGTACTACTAGGAATATAAAGAATAACAACAGTAAAAGCTTGCAACTAAAATCATTCAAGACCATCAAATGTGTGTACTACAAGAACGAAAAGAGAATTTTGATTGTAATGCCAAGTTGTTGTTCTTCGGTTGGTTGGTTGGTCGAGTCGATTGGTCGATTGGTTGGTTGGTTATGTAGTAGTTGGCAACTTGCCAGAACACTTGCCACTTTTTAAGTTAAGTTTAGTTGAGTTAATTTGAGTTCTGTTTGCAGCCTCCTGAACCACAAAACTTGTCTATGATAGCGCATATCAAAGTAAAACATCAAACATCAAGTAAGACAGGTCTTACTGCTTGCTACTTTTGCCTCAAAGGTGCTACACATATACTATATTCAATAGATAAATTTACTGGGTCTTGGCCAACTTTAAATCCAACGCTTTTACTTAACTTTTTGTCGACATTTTGTTATGTTCGAATTGAGAATTTTTTTTATATTTGTATGTAGCATAACTTTAAGAGTTTATCCATCCATCCTGCTAGCCATCCATCTAACTATCTAGGTAGCTTTGAATATACAATAAAGCTTGCTCATCATGCTTGCTATAGTTTTGTAGGAAAGCTATGTTTACAAAAACAATGTTTTCTATATGATGAGGAGTGTGTTGCTGAAGGTAGACAAATAGATAGGTGGTAGGTAGGTAGGCAGCCAATTCATGTAACATAATCAGGAAGTAATTTTTATTCTATGTCGTCGTCCCCATCTTCATCTTTAGTTTTGCAACTTTCAGTTATAAGTAGTAGGTACTTATGTCTGCTCTATTAGTGAGTGAGTAAGTGAAATGAGACAGTTAGTTGGTCCAGTCTGAACCTCTGATTGATGAAACATTTTTACTCTGACTACTAATAGTAATTTATCAGATTTTTGGAAACAAAAATATGACATTTATTTAGGAAAAGATAACATATATACTATTATACCTACAACAAAGACCACAAAAATCACTCAAAAACATTAAAAATTTATACCAAAATGTATCTTAAAGCTTTTTAAGACTTCAATAAGCCGTCTATTATCAAAGAAACAAAATCTCTGTTTCTCAAATTTACTAAACTTTGGCTGGCGACGCCCAATTGTCTATAAAACCCCAATAATGAATGCAACGCCTACAGACAACTAACTGTCTGTCTCTCTGTCTGTCTGTCTGTGGCCACAATGTCTCCGATTGATGTATCAACAGCTGCCGGGAGTTTTCCTAACCACCACCAGCATATTGATGACTTGAATAACTAACTGACTATCAGTAAGATAGATTCAGCTCAACTGGACTGAACTGAACTCGTACTCGAACTTAGACGCGAATTCAAGCCATTCAAGTGAGTTGAGTAGAGTTCAGGTGAGTTGAGTTGACTTAAGTTAAGCCAGCATTATCGATGCATGATTGCATAATCTGCTATAAGATACTTTATTTTTCTTTATAATCTATTTTGGTTTTTCTATTCGCTTTTCGTATGCAATAGACAAAAGTGGTTAATTTATTATTGCATGATGACGATTATGATGTTGAAAAAAGTCATATAAAAGCGATAAAATTAACTAAAAGTAATAAAAGTCAAGTTAATTATAAACGCATTAATGCGCGATACTCTCTGTGTTTATAATTGCAGCCATCACATCACGTACAAAATTTTCTCTGATTTATCTCTCCACCTATAGTGAGTTGTAGACGACTCTACTAAAATATGTTAAGTTAGCCATAGTATTTTTTTTTTAGTTTTACTTCCTGAATTTATATTATTTTTTGTTATTGCATATGCTGTTGTTGTTGTTGTTATTGTCGTCGTCGCCGGATTTTCTGTTACTCGGATACGTGCTATTATCGTATAAACACATGGGATACATGGCAAAACTAAAAGATTATACACATACATATACTTATTTCATATAGCATTTTTTTTTTATTTTTTTTTTTGATTGGAACTCTTATTTTTGTTGTTGTTGTCTGCAAATTAATCAAAATTTTTTCATGTCCAGATACAATGCTCTATACAAATACATTAATGTTGTTGGTAGTAGTTATAAATGAAATATGTTGGACAATTGCATGGTTCAGTTACAGTGACTAATCGATTTTTGAATTAAAGGCAGGTTACCCATTGCACTCTTCAACTTGGATTTGTTCCCCTTACCATAAACTGCTTGACTCTTGCAACAATTAGAAAAAAAAAAAATAAAAGCCATTGGCATGCGGAAAAAAGTAAGTGGGTTTTTTGTGGCATGAGGCACGCGTTTCAACATTTTCTTTCTTTCATGCCAAGTATTATTGATTTCTCTACTTGACTTCATTCTTCTACATTGTTGCATCCACCACTCACTCCCTCATTCATTTATTGTTGTTCGTTGTTCAACTCTAGAATGTGATTATAAATTTCGGTATATGAATGAATTCGGGCACACTTCAAAATTGGCACAACGCCAAAATACAATAATTTCTTATTGCTGCGCATCGTCGTGTGTTTCTTTTGAGGCATGCAATAACTTTGTTTCTTTTGGCAAGGAACATTATTGTATATTTTTTAGTGTTTTCACATGTTTTTCCAAGTTGACTTTATGTAAAAATATGCCAAAGTTCATTGAACGAAAGCAATGTATTCTTAAGAAAGAAGGTATATAGTATAACTTTGAAATATCTTAACATGACAACTAATTTAATGATTTTTATTTTGTTTTTCTCGTTTTAGGTAAGTTCACAGTTTGTCAAAATACAAGACAAATTTCATTAAAGTTGAGACATAACACACAACAGAGTAAGTTTTTTTTTGTTTGAAATTAGTCCACTCTCATTCTATTCAGTATTCAATTTCAATTCAAAAAAGAAATCTCATTTCCTCCTAATTTCTTCAGAAGCGATAATCATTTGTCTCTATTTTAAAAATAAATTCTAGGGGTACCAATTAATCTAATTTCTATTTATGATTCTATTAAACTTGTGTGGCATACTTTTGGGGATAGAATATATTTCTATTTTCAGCTCTACGAAATTTGTTAAACTTTCTAATAAATTATATTTTTTATTTATTTATTTTTAATAAAATTAAAATTAAAATAGCACTAAAACCATTAAAACAAATATAAATGAATCGGGACAATTTGTTAACTCTTTAGATACCTGAATGCCAAAATTGTGGCCACTGAATTGCTTCCAAATTGCCCTGATCTAATTTCCAGATGGCACCGTTTTTGTTAAGTTCAATCGCTTTTATGAAGGATTCTGCGCATTGTGGTGAGGTCTGAGTGGGGAAAGTTAAATATCTTTGGGCTGCTCCTGGTTCTACATCCAACCATGAATTGAAATGATGTACCAATGGTGTGAATAGTAATGCCAGGATTAATTGAGTAGGCAGTAACCCCAGTTATGGGTGCCAAAGCTGCCAAAGATCTAGAGAAACTCACAACACCAGCCTTTGTGGCTGAGTAGGTGGCAATTTGAGCAAGACCATTCAGACCACTAACAGAGCCAATGTTGCATATGACACCTCCCGGGCCTCCCTTGCGTTTATCCCAGAATTCCACAATCGCTGTAGAGGTGTTAATCAAACCCTTAAGGTTGATATCGATGACGCGATCGATTTGATGCTCATTAACTATGCCGGCGCCATTTATAAGAAGATCGATAGTCTTAACTTGATCGAAAACCTTCTTCAAGACCTTCCTAGTTTCCTCAATGGGAACAGTAACATCGTAAGGAAAAAAGCTTATTTTTACTTTAGGATTCAGAGCTTGGAGTTCCTTTATATACTCAGGGCTGTTAGCTAAGTCAAGGAGTACAAGATTCTGTAAAAAATGCAAATTAATTGATTTATTTATTGATCCTGTAAGGATTTTACTTACCGCCACATTACGCTTGACCAATTCGCGATTTAAATCGTGTGCAATGCCACCGAGTCCAGCGACAAAAAGGACATTCTTACCTTGCAGATTCATCTTGAAATTGACTTATTGCTTTCGACTTGCGTTTTTAATTAAATCAACTATCGACCAAATTCTGAGACAATACCTCGTACAGATTAGAAATCTTTGGCCGCCCAGTTCTCAATGCGATGATTTCCAGAAAGTACGTGAGTATAAATAGGTTTGAGTGTAAGAGGTCTTCTTGTATATAAGATTATGTTCCATACAGGTTATCAATACGCGACAAATCACCAGAAAAATAAACTTTAACATAATTATTCCAATATCATCTGGCTGATTTTAGTATTATTCCTTATTTATTTGATTTTATTATCATTTATAGCCAAAATTTTGATAGGCCTTCTTCGTACCCGTATGTATCTCAATGTCTAATAATTTATAAAGATTATGGAAAGTTACCGGTTGCTCTCTCTCTCTCTCTCTCTTTGACTTTGTAACGTATTGAGGCAAAGTCGTTGCTATTATCTCATCACATCACTCACGTGAACAAAGGCAGATACTTTGTGGGTGTGTCTAGAAGTCTGTTCAGCAAGTTTTTGTTTAGATAGTGTTTTTGTTTGTGCTTAGATTTAGAAAATTTGTATGCTTACCACAATACAATTTCTTTCTTTCGGATGAATATCATTTCGTGTTATTTACTTGTTTGATTTGATATTGATGACAATAAGATCATTCATTTTTAGAGCTCCGGACCCAAAGGGTACCAAAAAGAAATCCTATTTCAATGACTTTGTTGTCCGTCCGTCCTCGGGTTATATCTCATAAACCGCTACAGATAGAAAGTGGAAATTTTCACAGAATGTATAATTCTATCCAGGTATTAGGAACAAATACTAAAACTAAAATATTTTCAAAAACTTAAAGGGTTCCACATACAAGAAACATTTTAGTTTGTATGGCAGCTATACGATCCAGTAATCCCACATTTTTGAAATTTGAATGGTTCGTGGCTAAACATCAAAAACTTATATTCTCGAAATTTCAGTTGGATCGGACTACTAGGGACGGTGCCCATACAAACCCACATTAAAATTCAGGTTCTTATTCGAAAAAGCTTTGTTGTTTTCTAGAGTATTGAACTGAAATTTAGATACAATAAATGTTTAAAATAGCCGCGGTACATTTGTTGCAATCAGTAAAATCGGACCATACAAACCCCAATCTGGTACGGAGCTCTCCGATTTTATTATTATTTATGAAGTTTTCCATTTAAATTTTATTCGTATTTAGATAAAAAAAAAAAAAAGGTGTCTAAGTTGGTGAGGTGTGATTAACATACTATTGTTGTAATTTATTAATTGAACTGACGATATTGAAATAAAATGGGTTTTTGGGAAACTCGTTACCACTGATTGATTCAGATATATTTTTCTTTCTGTAAAAAAAGGTAATATGGATACTTTCCCGAACAAATTCTAATATGGAAAAAATCTATTTTTAGATCTGAATATGTTTTATTGTATACTTTCAGGGAAGGGCAACCTCAGCTGTTTAGTTGATATGATTCTTATTAATGTTCTACACAATATTTTTTCTATGTGATGATAAATTGCGTTTGAACATATCAATACTTTAATTCTAATACAGAACAATTCTAAGTACTTTCAATTGCTAATATTGATTTGTTGTATACTTTTGGGGCTTGGAATTTTTACTTTGTAATGCTTCTCTGTTCTAGGAAGTAAGAGGGAATGATTTTATAAAGTCAATTGATATAAGTAGACACAAATACTTCATGAGATTCCCATTAAACTAAAAACTAACATCATTGATTTTATGTTATCAGGGTTACTTACTTACTTAACTTTTTCTTTTTTGAGATTAGATGTGAGGGTTAATAGTTATAAAATTTTACGTATTTATAGTTTATAAGCATAGTTTATAGATTGCTTATTTTTCAAAAAAAAATAAGATATGTCAAAAAGCATAAAAAAAATTTATACGCTGCTCTCTGGTACTAAATTTACTTTCCATATTCTATATTTTTAAACATGTCCCACATACATATGTTCCACTTTACAGCCTGGGATCCCAATGTTTGGTCTACAGTCTTGGGTTCGTATCTGCTTAGATACAGTTTTTGATTTGCTTCAAATTACGCTAAACCAATAAGTTTCAAGATCAATCTCACTAAGCCCAGCGTTTGTAGCTCATCACATTCTTGCCTTGTAAATAATTTCATATTGAGCTTATCATTGTAACTATAATAAACTTCTGTTCTTCTGATAGCTGAGATCGATTAAATTTGAAGGTACTAATGGTTTGTTTTCTTATCACAAGTTCACATTCAAAATTAGAGAAATCAAATATTCAGGGTGTGACGCAAGAGAAACACAATCGTCTTGAATTTCTACATTTCCATCTTATCATAATCTTTTAAGATGAACACTAACAATAAATACAGAAAGTTATGCCAAATTATAATAATTTGTCACTTTGTTAGTCTACTTCCGATTATTTCTGTGCGCAATCATAACAAACCGACACACTGCCAACTTTCATTTTAGATTTCCACCTTCGTCATCACATTATGTTTCATAATATTATGTTCCAATTTTGATATGTAGAAATCCATTTCGGAAAATTACCATTTGAAAATTAAAAAAAGTTTTAAAGCTTTTTCAACACAGTTAGACTTTCAACAGCGAACGAGTGTTGAAAACAGTGTAGGCGAAATTGCTCTTAGATATTGAAATGATAAAACTCGGGTTAGATTATTGATAATACTTTGAGGACCACGCACACACGCGATTTTAAAAAAAAATACTTTTTTTCTTTTTAGATTTCTTTTCATAACAGATGTCATTAAATTAAATTTCACAAGATTGAAACAGATCTTCATTCTCACTCTTATGATGCCACCAATGACCTAAATGGCATTAAGATTTCTTTGCTTCACAATGGATTTAGTAGAAAGTAATATTCAATAAAAGAGAATTATATTTTTAACAAGTCAGACTTTTGTAAACGTCATGATAAAGTTTATTTAGTTAGAGATTATAAGATTTTGTTGGATAGCAGTACAATACTATTCTTTATAGGCCCGAATCCCAATGTCTTGTCCATTGAATGGGTTCCAAAGTACCCAAATCCAATTTCCACATTGCACCATTTTGATTGGCTTCAATTGCTCGGACAAAGTTTTGGGCGCATACTGTTACAGATTGAGTAGGTAACTCGAGTAACTTTTCGGCTACACGGGTCTCCACATCCAACCAAGAGTTAAATTTGTGGACCAAAACGGTTTTAGTAATGCCAGGATTGATCGAATAAGCGGTGACACCGGTAATGGGTGCAAGTTTCTATACACAATGGAAAAAATATAAATCAGTATCAATATTTCTTTAGGAACGCGTAGCTTTAAATTTACCGCCAATGCAGTGGTGAAGTTCACCACACCTGCCTTCGTTGCTGAGTAGACGGGCACTTGAACAAGACTGTTAAAACCAGTCACAGATCCAATATTACAGATTACACCACCTGGACCACCCTTACGCTTATCCCAGTGATCCATAATAGCAGTGGTTGTATTTATCAAACCAGTGAGGTTGATGGCAATAGTGCGTTCAATCTGATGATCATCTAAAATACCAGCACCATTGATCAGAATATCCACCGTTTTTAATTGATCAAAGACTTTCTTCAAAAGTTTCTTGGTTTCTGCCAAAGGTACAGTGACATCATAGGGATAAAGGGTAACCTTTGTTTTTGGATTAGATGCCTGCAATTCCTTTATGGCAGCTGGGTTATCGATTCTGTCAAGGATCACAAGATTCTATTTATGAAATCAAGAGAGCAAACAATTTTTCCTTTAGTCATAGATTATTATTTATGTCTGTAAATTTAATACATACCGCTAAATTGCGCTTAACCAATTCGCGGCTTGTTTCGAGACCAATACCGCCAAGGCCAGCAACGAAAACAACATTTTTGCCAGTTAAAGACATCTTCAGTTTTGATTAATATGTCTAAAATCCATAAAATAAATGTTAATACAAGTAAATTAATTCTTTTTAAAAGGCAAAGGATCTAAAAACTAAAAGGAGTCATACTAATTTAGCACTTTTCACACACACAATTCTTCTTTAAACTATTATCAATATATCAATATTTTTTGTATTAACACTTTGTAGTAAAATCATATAAAATACTCGCTTTCGATTCTTAACACTTACGAATGCGTTCAGCGCGAGCAATGAACAGACAATAAACCTAGTCCTATTAATCGAGCTCACTTTTAAATAGTCGCAAATGGGGTCTGGAGCAGCGTCAAGATGTCAAACCCCGCGAACCCCGTTGTGTAATGAATTAAAGTAATAATGCAATGTTTATATATTGTATACTGTAAACATCAAATGTACAATAATAACAACAATCTACACCTATGTATGTACTTATAAGTAAACAAAGTCAGACAGACTGACTGACATATAGATTCAGGAATAGATGGACTGCAACATATATACTTACGTTATAAATGCGCTTCGTAACACGCCTCGGTTCAATTCTGACCTTGTGCGAATGTCAAAGTAATACACGCTTGAAGAGAACCAAACCAAAAAAATTCCCGCCTCCCACATTCATGCATTCTCATCCTATATACTTTCAATACTTACTTAGTAATCTCTCTAATGAGTCTAGTGCCGGTTGCCGGCTTCACATTGTTGCACTTGCATTCATTTGCATTATAAATACAAACATATATAGAAACTCAACTAATTCATAAAAGAGTGAGATGATTAGATGATAAATAACGAACAAAAGAGATGGATTTAACTCATATTCAAATACTAATATATATAAACACTAGAATCTGTTGCAAAATACGTACGATGTAAGGGGTGTTCTCATGAGGAAGAATTTAGAAATTCAAAACAACACAAATTAATAAGACCGATTCACCGAAATTTACATGACTTTCACAAGCAGATAGTGTAAGTTTATATGGCAGCTATATCAATTTATAGGGTTCCGGACCCAAAATGTACCAAAAAGAAACCCTATTGCAGAGACTTCGTTGTCCGTCCTCGGGTCATATCTTATAAACCCCAATAGCTAGACAGTTGAAATTTTCACAGAAGGTGTAGTTTTATGCCCGCATCAGCAACAATTACTAACTTAAATTATTTTCAAAAACTTAAAGTGGTCCCCGTACAAGAAACATTTTGGTTTGTATGGCAGCTATACAATCCAGTAATTCAACGATCTTGAAATTTGGATGGTTGGTGGCTATACATCAGAATCTTATATTGTCGATATTTGAATTTGATCGGATTACTAGGGAGGGTACCTCCCATACAAACCCCCATTAAAATTCAGGTTCTTATTAGAAAAACTTTTTTATTTTCTGTTCTATTGAACTGAAATTTAGACATTATAAGTTTTTGATATAGGCGCTGCATATCTGTTGGAATCAGCCAAATCGGCCAACTAGGAGAGGTACCTCCCATACAAACCCACCATTAAAATTCAGGTTCTTATTCGAGAAACTCTTTTTTGCTTTTTGGACTACTGAACTGATTCCAAAGGAAAACTCTGGTCCCAAAAAAAGATAAGTCTGCCACAATTAAACGCGTATGTTTCAAATTAAATACAGTTTGATTACTCAAAACCTGAAACTTATGTAGAGAAATCTATAATCTATAACACATTTCACTGATCATTTTCTTAACAAATTTAATATGCCTCACTCCATGTATTTATTGTAGAGTTCAAAAACAACAAATTGTAAATGCTTTTGATTACCGGCTCAAGTTCTATTATTTACAATTAGAATACAATAATATCAACAATTATTTGTTGTTAACTGACAGATTGAGCAGTAAATAATAATGATGACGATGACAATAAAAGTGCCCCCTGGTATAGATCTATTGCATATTATTCCAGGAAACCTTACATACGTCACTTAAGTGTTGATTGTTTTTATTTATTTTTCAATTTATTTATAAATAATTCAAGCCTTTCAAAAATCTTTATTAAATATAATTAATAAAAAAAAAAAAAAAAATACGATTTGCATCAGCATTTATAAATCACTTAATGCTGCCCATTTTTATATATTTTCTGATCGATGGTTTAGATTATTAGCTTCTTATGGTGTGTGTTAATGTGCGATGCAAATAGAAAATATTATTAGTTTTATTTTACCCATGAAGGTTTTAGTTAATCGTAACAATAAATTTTCCTAGAATTATGCCTTATTAGGTTATTGGGGCATCACAACTGGTTTGTTATAAAAACATTTCAATTAAGTGTGTATAGAATAGAATAAATATGTAAATAATAATGAAAATATGCAAAAATTAAATGATTTTTATGACGCGAAACAAAGGAGAAAGTCTAAAAAGGCGATTTGTCTTATAAAGTCATCCAATTTTGTGCAAATGAATTGAAACTTCTCAGTATATGGAACTGGGAATATTACCTAATAATAAGACAGATTTTATATCTACCAAAACTTATGTATGCAATTGAAGCAACCCAAAAACTTGACAAGTTCCACATGTCGTATGATTATTAAATACTATTGTATTAAATAATATTATGCTTAGTCTGACTTGGAAATTTCGAGTCAAATGTATTTATAATCAGAAAACAAATTGGTTCATGTCATTGTTAAAGGTCAGCAACCATGATAAGCTCATTATGTGCATCATAAAAAAGAATCTTTCGAGGTATTTATGGGCTTACTATCGCATATAAAGAAGCTTTTGTGACATTTAACCTGAAAATAAATTTCAACACTGATAAACATAATAGGCTCCATCAATACAATACTTTTACTACATATATGAAATAATTGCCTCAATGTTTGTGTTTGTCTATCTTTCAGAAATACGAGTAAAAAATAATAAAAACAAAAAAAAAAAAACTGTGCCACACTGCAATGTTGTAATATATTCATTACCCACACCTGATATCTTCCTCACCCTGCGTCACTTTTTGCCGTTTGACATATAATCGGCTTATGACAAGAGAGAGAGAGAGAGAGAGGGAGAGCGACTAGTATTAGTTTTTAGCACATGTTGCACATTTATTTTTTTTTTATTAGATACTGGTTCTGTTTGTTGTTTCCTTTTACTCAGTATAATACTTTTTTATACCACGTCAGCTGTATATATTGCACTCGATGCAAACGCTAATCTAATTTAGAATTCGAGTGTACCAGTTTCAGTTCCCAGTATCTATCTAAGTATCAAGCTTACAAACACCATACAATTATTGAGACTTCCTCACCTCACTCAGTTGTCTTTCTATCACCACTCACTGATATAAGAGACTCTAGTAAAGGCAGAAGAGGGCGAACATTGACTTAAGGCTCATTTAAAATGCGCTGAACTGAACATGACTTGTCAGCATTTAAAGGCTTCCTCCTAACTAGTGAATAAACCAAGCATATAAAATTTATTATATAGTCAGTCATATAAGTATATACAATATACATATACAAACGTACATATATGGCATGTACTCAGTGCGTTTAGATGTATCCCTATACATTTATATTGTATCTACCACCCACGCAAGCGTGAAAATCTAGTGAGAAAAGCAATGTAAATAAATCCAAAAACCAGAAAATCTGCAATAAAATGAAAAGTGTAATGTTAAATTTAAAGATTGTAAAGCAATTAAAGTTACAAACGAGTATATTGTATTATTCTGTATCCAAATGACATAATTAATTTTTACAATTTCAACAGCACAAAATTTCTTGAATTACCTGGGGACTGAGGATTGAAAGTTACAAAACTAAAAGTCACTTATATGATTCTCTCTCTCTCTCTCTTTTTGAAATCTTTTTCTTAAGTACGAGTACACTAAGAGTTGCAATCAAAACAACGAGCACTAAATTTAAGTCAATCGATGTAATCAAAACCATCATCATCATCATCATATACTCATATTTTCCCAACTCAAGTCTTCTAGGGTTACTTCAGTTGCAATCGTTGGCGTATGAGCTTTAGATCTGAGTCTTTTCAGTAGATTTCAATTGAATTCAGTTGCTTTGAGGAAGGGTTAAACTACAATATATATTTTGTTGATCCATTACTTTTGTTGGCGTCAGTTGTCACGAGTAGGTTTTCTTTTGTTTTTGTTTTTATTTGTTTTATTGTGTGAAAACCGCAATTGCAGTTTCGTAATTAACAAGATGTAGAAAGTTTGATTGTTTGCTTATTGTTTTTTCTTTTTTTGCGGTAACATTAAAAAGAAATAAAATAAAAAAAAAAACATACAAACATGATAAATAATTATAAACAAATGCACATAATTGTCAGTTTGTGGCTGCAGCATCAAATTTCACAATACAATATACGATAAATAGATAGAAAGATTGACGAAAAGAAACCTATTGTACGAGTACAACAACAAATAAAAGGGTAAAATAATATTGTATTTATACGAGTATTTCATTTACAAACTACGATAAAACACTCCCTCAAAAAGTAAAATCTAGAAAGATGATTTGATGAGTAGCTTATAATTGATGAGCTTTAGTTAGGATTTAAGTACTGGTAGAATATAATTCTGTTGCTTTCTAACTCTATCTCAGACTCAAGATAAGAGTTCCTAGATTATATTCAGCTCAGGAAGGAGGTTAAATTATGGAAATAAGTTCATCTTCTAAGTAAGCATATAATCTATATATGTATAAAAAAAGGCGTGTTAGTTTAACCATGTATAACTGATGAACAGCTGAACCAATTTGGCTGAAAATTGGTGGGGAGGTAGCTTAGGACCAGGAGACGGACATAGGATATTTTGTTCTGTCCATCCGTCCTCGGGTTATATCTCATAAACCGCAAAAACGCTAGTAAGTTATAATATGATTATTATTGATATGTCGAAATGAATATTTATGCCCTTTCCTCTTAAGATTAAAAATATTTCTTTATATGGAAAATTCACAACAAAACATTCAACATTAAGTTAATTAAGACACAACAAATTGAAACATTAGATTGATCCACCCTTCATAGGAAGTATGATGTTAAGATATCCTTAAACCAAAACTTTGCATGATTTTTGTATCTATAATTGGACTAAAGAAATATTTCGTAATTATTGCCTTGTTTTTCGTCTTTCTTGCATTCCCCCACAATTTCATAGACATAAACTCCAAATGGTTATAGTATGTTTGTTATAACGTTCATATATATATATTTGGTATGGAAGTTTGTTTTGTAACATTTTTTTTTTGTTTCTTTCTTTAACAAAACACACCTAAACATATTTACCATACAATTAGCATTCCTCAAGAAAGTTTTTTTTTATTATGTGTTTATGTTGATCTTTCTTTAACTTCAAGAAACTGGATGTGGTTGTTCCTCAGATTTCTCACTTCTTATTATTTATGGCAATTTTATTTAGTAAACCATTTATATATTGTTTGCATTTTAATATGAAGTTGATTGGTGAAATGATTATTGTAACTTTTGTTAATGTTGGAGGTGTCGATCCTCGCACGTCGTGACACGCATCTTTCATGCACACATGTATGTAGTAGATACATTCCTTCAGTTCTTCATAGTACCTTCATTTATTCATTCATCCATTTATTTGTGCAATATTTTTGCAATTTACTTTAAAGCGTTGTAAATTTATACCTCGAGCCTTTTTCTTTTCTTATTGTAATAATACTCGTAGGAGAAGTAGATGAAAGCAGAAAATAAAAGAAACTACATAGTAAACATCAAGTTTGTTTCTTCATGTTCGTTGTCATTTATGTATGTAGTATGAGGAAAAATAAAACTTCATAGTTCCACAACCAACGCCTTGCCCTGATTGTTATTATATTGCATTGTTGTTGTCGACAAAGTCGCAAATGAATGCAAAAATCATAACAAATGCTAACTTAAACACACACACAAACACACATATCTCTGCATAGATACAAAGGTACACACACAGATACATTGCATGCATGCGGAGTTTGCTTAGTCGCTCTCGTCCTATAAATATACCAGACGCGATATTTATGCAAATTGCTAAAAGTCAAAGCAAATTAAGCTCAACTTGAGAAAGATGACGTTGAAGTGCTCATGTCTTCCAAGTTGTTGCTAGTGTTGTTATTATTATTATAGGGATCTACTGACATTGTTGTTATTTGTGTTGTTGCTGTTGCTCTACGACAATATTTTCATTCTTCTACTTCATCTTTTTTTTTTTTCCTTTATTCATCGTCATCATAATCATCATCATTTTATGTATAAGAGAAGACATGATACAAAAAATATTATAAAATATTTTAGGTTTCAGTCAAATTAACTAAAGTGCGAAGATGTGGAAAGTTTCAGTCAGACCTTCATTTTATATTTAGGATCCATTTACATATGGATTTTATTTGTAAGATATTATTAACTGGCTTTTTCTTAAGAACCTTATCAAAGTGTGTCATCTTGTCAATAAATTCATCCTCCACATCATAAAATCATATTTTCATAAGCTCAAAAACCAAAAATTCAAATCTTAAATCTTCCCACATAATCGAAAAAACAAATGTGAAGTTCCAAAATCATATGAACTCCACTTATTCGCCAACGAACAACAAATATTGCATATTATTTGATTGTCTGTCTGTTTGTCTGTCTGTCTGACACAGCCTCATTGACTATGGCGTTTAATTATGCGACCCAATTTCAATGTGTCACGACAAAAATAAATATTTGCATTGAAGTAACCGTTGCATTTAAGTTAATAAAGTAATTGCGAGATTTTATTTAATTTTTTTAATTTAATTTACATATATTTCTTCTTCGTTTTTTACAGCGCTGGCAACGGAGATGGTTTGTCTTGTACGACGATGGCGAACTGACATATTCGGTTGATGAACATGTAAGTATCTACCACATAAGGAGAGAAAAATGAAAAAAAATCTAGACAGCCTTGAGCTGAGAGTATTGTCGTTAGTGTCTCTAATTTGACCGCCAGAGGCTACCACTACCACTACTCTACCACAACCAACACTGACCACCACTGACACTGCCACTGCCAACACTCGGGACCAGTCGCGAGTCCCTCGAAAATTTCATAAATTAAAAAAAATAAATAATAATTTATGCAGTAAAGTCGAACTGAAACTCGTTGTCAATGAAACCTGTTACTGATCGATCGACCAACCGATCGATCCATCCAAGTTATATTGCACTTTCGATTATAAAACTTAAGTTTAAATTGCAATTCTCCAACTTGAGCGAGTTGAAGTTGGAGATCGCGTCTAAATCTCAGACTCAAACTCTTCGTCCGACTGTCTGTCTGTCTGTCTTTCAGTCTACCTTGTAATTTTGGTTTATAACGATTGTAAAGCGCCGCATCGTATTGTCTCGTATATAAATTATAAATTTTTTAAATATTGACAATATTATTTATGAACATTTAAGATTCCTCAGTTAAGAGTGGTGGTGGTGGTGGTGCCAGGGTATTTCTGTTGTCACTACAGCTCCAGCTGCTGTCCGGCACGCCTCATTTATGCAGAGCGGCACTTAAGGCAACGTTTTCGATAATGCAAACCCACGAAACTTCTTCAATTCAATACAAAACAATATTTATAAATATACCATTGTACATATAGATACATACATATGTGTGTTATTTATGCGAAAACATGATCTTTGCCGCATTGCTAAAGTGATAACGAGCCAAAATTATTTGTTGAAGTGGTCGATGAAGTCAAAAGACATTGGCACCCGAACTTAAAATCAAAAACACTTCACTTCCAGGCTTTAATCCAAATCCTCCATTTCAACTACATTTGTATTTCAACACTGTCAGCTTGCATTTTCAGCTTAACTAATTTATAACTTATGAAAGAGATGAGAATTTTCACTTGGATCTCTTTTTGGTTTATTTAAATTTTGTATACTCTACTACTTAAACCGTTTAATCGCTTAATCACGATTGACGCATTAAAGAGGCTGCCAAGTTAAGTCTGCCTCTAGGGGCGCTGCCTTGAGAAAGTCTTTCATAATTGCTACATGTGAACATTGCTGCATGTGTCCAATTAAGAAATGAGTATTGCATTTGATCTGGGTGAGAAGTTTTAAACTAAAATCCTTATATGACATGATTTTTGTTGTAATCATTTTTCCACATTTTATGTCGTTGTTAATTCAAGAAGACGTGACCCAAATATTGTGTTTAATTAAACTTTATTTACTTTATGGGTTTTGTTATTAATTTTCAATCTTTTTTGTTTAAAAAATTAAATTAATTAAAATATACAAATGTTTTAGGAATCGGATCTGTAGATTAAAACACCCTTGGGAGTTGTTAGTTTTAATATTTGTCTTAATATTTTCGGGGAATAAGATTTTTTTTTTTTTGATAAAGATAACTCAACTAAGATTAATGACTGAATGAATGATTATCTTTGAATGAGGGTAATGATCATAATCATAAGGGTTTTGTATTAAATATGTTGCTTTTTGGAAAGATAGATACATTTTTTATTAACTTTAATATTTGGGAAAATAAAATATTTATTAAATAATTAATAATGGTATTATGATATCTTAAAAGGGACTCACTCTATACTAATCCTAGTTCATTAAAATGGAATAGATCATATCACCATTATCACTTGACCAAAGGTAGCATAATTTTCAAGTGACTGATCTTATAGATGATGCCTAAGTAAGCGGCATAACTTGTTAAACCTTTTCTTGCTTTTCTTGTCTATATCTTAAAAATTTGATGAGTTCTAGTTTAAAAACATTTCTCTTAATGATAATTTTAATTAGCCCTTTGAATATTCTTGCTCTCAAACCAACTGATGGTGATGCCATTAAAACTAATCTATTCAATCTTGGCCTTGTACTTGTTCAAAAGGTCTAAGCTATTTCTCAACTTATTTTTCACAATCAACGTTAAATATTTTTAACAAGCGAAACTTCCGCACTCGATCAAAAGCAACAACTACAAAACAGCACCTTTGATACATAAAGATAAAAAATGAACGCAATTCCTAACAATTTTGCAATTGCACTTCAACAAATTGCTAGATCAACCTGTGCCAAAGCAGATACATTCTGTTATACAGAAAGCCAAAGTCAAGTAGATGATCAGACAGACAGACAGACAGACGGGTAGACAGACAACTAAATAGATGGGAAGGCGTTCATATAGACATCGGCACCCTTCTGTGAAAGTTGAATAGGAACACGACGAGAAAAAAAAAATCTGAGGCGATCAAAAACACTTTCTAAACACATTTAGATTTTTACTTTAAGAGGTTGTCCACGCCTGATCGTACCTGATCAACTAGTGTACAAAGTGGTGGACGAAAGGGAGAACTCTAAGCATTGCAAGACTGTAGGAAATTGTATACTAATTGGCACCCTACTGCAACTGTCATAACTTGCACGTGAGCTAGCGATTGCGATCGCGATCATGACTTCGCTCGAACTTGATCGCGATATCGACAAAGTGAAGCGAATGTACGAGTTGTTGTTGCATTTGCTGTTGCTTAGTGGCAGTAGCAAGAATGTCGTTAAGTTTGCCCAGCAACATCGGTAGTCTCTGGCCATCGTGTTTCCAAAGTGGGCGAGCAGTGGGAGGTGGTTGAGCTCATAAAATCACTTGAAATAGTAGCAAATGTGGCGAACAAACTATCGAGTGTCACAGAAATTATTAACGTAATCAACTGATTGTTTTCTTCTTTTTTATTGTTTCTTTTGCCTCTTTAGCCCGAGACAGTGCCCCAAGCCTGCATCGATATGACCAAAGTGCTTGAAGTGACCACAGCTGAGGATGTCACAGGTCACACATACTCAATTGCCATAACAGCGCCCGATCGTGTCACATTTGTGAAGGGCACATGCTCCGAGGAATCCAAATGGTGGCTCAATGTACTCGCAGCGTTTCCCAAGTCAAAGGGCCGTCACAAACGTAATGCAACTTTTCCGGGCGGACAAGCCACAACCATATTGCAGGCCACAAATTCGGATGCCAGCTCAACGGCCACGACACGTAACCGACATAATTCATATCATAAGGATGCACTGACGTCGGCTCAGTCAGCTGCAAGTGTCCTGATTGGCAGTGCAGATGAGAAAAGCACAAATTGCCAGAAACAGTGGCGCAGTGGAATCGTTGGCATGGTAGCGGATTTGACAAAGACAAATACCAAAACTACAACGACAACGGTGAATCGTAATGATGCCAATGATGAGGAACAAGATGATGGAGTCGAAACAGGTGAAGATGATGTCGATGATGATGAGAATGAAGTATCCGGAGAAAAACAACTTTCGAAAGATGTCGTTGAGGGTGAACACAAAGTGAAGGGTTCCATGCAAAAAACTATCGTCGGCGGTCAGGATGAGAACAATCGCAATGCGGGCAATGAAATTACCAACAGAGGTGAGTCACAAAAATTGCATATTATTTGCATATATCCTATATTTGTCTGATTAAGAATTCCTCTTCTACCTTTAACTGAGTGTAGCCCTTGAGATTTAAATTTTTTTTTTTTTTTAATTTTTTTTTTGTTTTTGAACAGTTTGGAAAGCTTTTAACTTATCAGACTGACCAACAACGCCTACAGTCGTAGGCTTGAACTAACTGTCAGCTTACTGTTTCTGGTTTTTATATTATTTCCATTTTTATTATTATTTTTTTTTTTTATTGTTTTTGTAATTTGCTGCTTGAAAATAAATGGGTGAATCCAAGACTCACAGCCGGGCATGTGTGTCTGATAAATGGCAGAAACGCCTTCAGTGTAATGCTCGCAAAATGAATGCCATAAATCGCTAACATTGCAACATTGTTGCAAAAGATACATACGAGTACAGTATAGACGATCGGTTTACATAAAGAAGTTGTTTTTTAATAAAAAAAATTAACACTTAATTTTAAATTCTAGAGCTTTTCTTCAATTTGAAAAAGTCTTTGATTTTGTCGCTCCAGACTTGTGTGCCTCTAAACCCTCAATTAACTCGTATTGATTGTCGTCTCGCCAATAAAATATTGACTAAAGTTGAATGCATCATCAACATCATCATCATCATCATCAACACCTTGATCCAATACAATTCAATACAAATTGCAAGTCAATAGAAATCGAAAGCTTGGTTGCTTTGCAAATATAATTTCCAACCTTCAGCATCAACAATTGCTTCATTTTACTTAGTCCCATGATTTCTTTAGTACATTGAATGAACTTCTTTACGAGATATGCACTTCTTAGTCTTTCGTTGTTGTCATTGTGATCGTGGAACATCTTTGAAGAGTCTACTGTTCTCTGCACAAGTTGCATATTGTGTAATTCTAATTTATATCTTTCACTTCGTGCAGCAGACAACATTGAACTTCAATTGGATAGAAGACCCATTTTCCAATGCAATTTTTACTTGGGCACCCATCAATGTATAACATACTCATGCTATATGGAGAAGAGAAGTACTGTTGTTGTTATTGTTGCACTTCAAATGCCAATCAATTGATAATTTTGTTGTTATTGTTGTTGTTATTGTTGATGTTGTTGTTGCATTTTTTGTTATTGTTATTGTTATTCGTCCTTTATCTTATTAGTTGTCTTTATGCAATGAAATCCTCAGATCCTCTCAGAGTGAGAGAATAATGTCGAATGTCCCAAAGGCAAGTCACGTTGTATTTACAATAATCTCAGAAAACAACAACGAGAACAACAACCAAGGTGATTATGTAATTCACGCTGTGTGGTTGGTTGGATCTCTCCTTCGCTTGTTCCTCTATGGAATATTAAGTCAATCATCAATCGTTGTTGGGATGAGGTAAGTAAACTATTATCTCTTACTTGATGTAGCTTTCCATTCGCAAGGCATCTCCATCTATCTCTGTATCTTTATAACAATTTTGTATTGAACTTTGATTGGATTGCGTGTTCCACCTTCTCTGAGCTCTACCGCTAAGTTGTTTTTAGTTGTTGCTTTAGTAATTTCACTTTTTCTACTCACTTTTCTTCTTATGAATGTTTGAATTGCAAATGCAGAAACGATAATGAGTTCCAGGAAAGTAATTTGTTTGTTCTGGGCTAATTTTTTAAGGGCACTTCAAGTTGTTTGTATACGTTGAAACCAAAAAAAAATAAATCGGCCAAGTGCGAACCAGACTCACTTACTTAGGGTTCCGTACTAAGTGGGAGGTTTGTATATTAAAGTGAAATTTGTACACTATAAGTTTCTAATCCATTTCCACCAAGCATGTCAATGGTTACTAGGGTTACTGGATGGTATAGCTCAAATACAAACCTATACCTTTGTTGTCGTTTTAGTAGCCCCGGGTACCAAAAGGAACCCTATTGCAGAGACTTCGTTGTCCATGCTCGTGTAAAGTGTAGTTCTATCCGGGCATCAGCAATAAATACTAAAACTAAAATATTTTCTAAAAATTTAAAGGGGTCCCCCCATACAAGAAACATTTTGGTTTGTATGGCAGCAATACGATCCAGTTATTCCACAATCTTGAAAATTGGGTGGTTGATGGCTATACATGAAAAACTAACATTATCGAAATTTCGGTTTGATCGGACCACTACAGAGGGTACCTCCCATAGAAACCTCCATTAAAATTCAGGTTCTTATAAGAAAAACTTTTTTGTTTTTTGTTCTATCGAACATATCGAAATTTAGAAACTATCAGTTTTTGATATAGGCGCTGCATATCTGTTGGAATCAGCCAAATCGGCCAACTAGGAGAGGTACCTCCCATACAAACCTCCGTTAAAATTCAGGATCTTATTCGAAAAACTTTTTTGTGTTGCAGACTATTGAACTGAAATTTAGGCACTATAAATTTCTGATATATGCGCGGTACCTTTGTTGGAATCAGTCAAATCGGACAACTAGGAGGGGTGCCTCCCATACAAACCGCAATCTGGTACGGAACCCTCCATGTACGAGTCTGACTCACACTTTGCCCATTTTATTTAAAATTAATTTATCAACATTGTTTTTAAGTATCAAAATGTTAACAAATTTCCTTAATTATTTCAACAATTACAATATGTTTTTGCACTTTGCCCTCTTTTAATTGAGAAATATTTAATTAACGCAAAATTTTAAATTAAACCCAAAAATGCATTCCTTCCTCGTTTAAAGCAACAATTAATGAAACTCTTTAACTCACAACTGACTTTGTGTATCTTTCACCAACATCCTACCCCCCAAAGTACCCTACTACAACCAACAAAAGCAGTAGCCGACCGATACCACACCCCACAAAAAACAAACAGTTTTTGAATGAATTCTTTCAGAAAACGCAACAAAACAAAAAAAAAAAAAAAACAATAAAATATAATACATTGGCTTCGAATATTGAACTTAAGTAAACTTCACTCTCTGTGTGCGCTTGTTAACATTTCAATTTGTTTGCTTAAAAGCAGTTCATAAATAATAATAATATTCAAAATATACAATTGCAAAAAATAAAAATAAAAAATACAAAATTCTGTCCGAATATTCATTTGTATGACAATTGCAATTTGCAATAAAAACCACTTAAGAACAATAAATACGAAAATTCAATTAAACGCTTTGACACATATTTCTTTTTTCATTTTGTTTTGTTTATTTTCCATTTTATTTATATGATCATATATTTTTAAATAGAGTTTTTTATTGTATAAAACAAAGACAAAAAGGCCTCACCCCAGTTTCAGAACAAAGTGACACTTATTTTTGAGTTTATATTTTGTTTTTCTACATTTTCTTATTCACATGTCGATTCGATTCTTTTTGTTCTTATGTATAATATATTGTATCTGTTAATTAACAAACATTAACTACATATAATAATTTAAAACTACATTTTTAGTTGGTATTGTCAATTTCTCGTGATGCTTGTAACATTTATTAGGTGGATAGAAAAATCCTTCCAAAAATGTAAATTTGAAAGGAAGATAAGTTTCATACCAATAGTCATTTGAGATCTTAACAGATGCCAAGATTTATGGCAATTCTTTAAGAATTCATAATACAGAAATGTTACTCTCCCTTGATATTGAATTTATAAGGCGAACACTAAAGAAAATAAAAATAAATTAATTATTTAGAATAAGTAAAATGCATGCGAACCAGCTTCAGAGATAGAGATCTGAAATTTTTATACATACTCAGAGTTCAAAACTTTATAGTTTTATATTAGAATCAATTGCTTTCAAAGCGCTGATCCAATCATTATAACTCATACTCAATATATATAAAGAAAATATTCAAATACAAAGTTGTCGGTAAGTTCTTTAATTTAGAGAGCTGAAATTTTACACACAGACATCTTTTATCCACCATCACTGAAATTAAAGTTTAGTTTCAAATTTTAATCTTAGATTATTGTATTGATATCGAATTTGTCCAGAGAGATTCATACTTAGATTTAATGAAGTGTGTTTAAACACTGTTAATTTGCTGTTAAGTTAGTCATTTTTTATTTCATAAAAAAAAAAAATTATAATAATGATTTATGTGTTGTGAATAGTTCAGATTAAATAAAATCAATTTATTGAAAATCAAAGCCGTTGGCATCGACTCACCTACTACCATAAGATACATATGACATAACATAACACAGTTGCTATTTGTTGCAATAAAATTTATAATGTTGTTAAGTGTTATTGTTCTTGGTGTTAATAGTTTAAAAGCCTTGAAAAGTTCAATGCTTTAATTTTGTTGAGGTATTTATTTAATTTGAAAAACTAATAGATTTCTTTGTACACTGTAAAAAATTATTTGAAAACACACAAACTGACTTCAAAGCTTTTATGATTAAAATGAATTAGGTAGATTTAAAATTTTATTAGGCATAAGTTTCCTTATTTTTTTTTTTAAGTGTCTTTTCCAACAAAGACCTTCACTTCAATTTTTATGGCCAAAATCAAAATAAACCATGTTAAGCAAAAAATATAGAAAAAAATATAACTAAATCTCAAGAACAAATTAGAAGCGTGAAAAATAATTAATTATCTGACTGCAGTGTCAACTAAATGCTTGACTGATTTGACATTTGTTAAAATCTGAAAACTATTGTACTTAGTAATAGAAATCAGAACAATTGCTCTCACCTACTACTGTTTCATGATGACGACTGACTGCCTGCCTGCCTGCCTCCACAAAGACCTCAACTATGAAGAGGTGAGTATTACTTTGGATTGGGTTTTGGGTGGGCCCCATAACACTTTTGTCTACCGTGCCGAATGGTGTTAGCAACAATTTGTTGCACCAGCATGACAATTTCAAGTAGACTAAGTCGCGCCAAAATGAGTGCAACGAATTGGAGTCACCAACAATGAAGCCAAGCCGTCAACAAAGTTCAATTCAATTTGAGTAGCTGCCGCTCATGTTGCTTACCTGCCACCAGCTTCCAACTATGATGATGACGACAACAATAACAACATCAACAACTAAGACGACGACGACAAAGACAAGCACTTACAATTTAATCGTTCATGTGCTAAGGCAATGTATCTACTTATGTAGTATGTATCTAGTATCTACATGGCATTAGTTGTTGTAGTAGTAGTAGTAGTTGTAATGTTGCCTACAGTACTTTAAAGTAAAAACGCTTGTGTTCATCTGGCAGCAGCAGCAGCAACAGCAACAGCATAATATTGTACAACTTGCCACAAGTTGCATGCAAGCCGTCATCCGATGGCGGCTGTAAACGCTTTTAGGTTTCATTTTTTTTTTTTTTTTTTTTTTGTTTTGTTTTGCCTCAGCGCATTAAGTTTAATTAAATTCTCATTTTGGTGATTAGTTGCAGTTGTTGTAGGTGCTGCTGCCCCTACTGTTCCTGATGTGACTAACTAACTAACTGACTGACTGCTTGACTGTTTGACTGACTGACTGACTGACTGACTGACTGATGTTGTCAAAACATTCATATGCGGTTAGTTTTAAGTTGTTGTTATTGTTGTTGTTTACAAGTTGCAAGCTCCTTCTGAGATATATGTATTTTTTTTTTTGTTTTTGATGCTTTGCGGCATCTTTTGTGTTTAGGCGTTCATTTGTTAGTTCGTTCACTCGCTCACTAGTATGTTCATTCGTTTAGTTCATTTAGTGTCAGTTCATTGGCCTACACTGGCTCTCTGAATAGCTGTGGCATGTGTAGGTGGGTGGGTTTGTGTTGTGTTGTGTTGTGTTGTATAGATTAATCGCTAAAGTATCATAAATATCTGACACAGCACAGTCTTGGTGTGGCATGTGTATGCAGCACGAAGGCGAATGTGGAATTTACTTGAGATGACGATGACATTTTTACTTGACTTTTTCACATAGTTTTGAAATTGACTTCTAACAGATGGTTTGATTACATGATTTGCATAAAATATTGTACAATAATAATCATTTATCCAAAGAAGTTTTCAATTTTATAAAATAAAATAAAATCCATTACATCGTCACTCAGCTTAAGCAATGATTAAGAATGCTGCTCATCTGATTGATATCTGATCAAATAAAATGTCAATAAACTTCAAAAAAAAAAAAAAAACCACTCAAATAGATTAATGAATATAAATTTGGCAATCAATTTTGAACACTTGACAGATTTTTCAAATGCGATTTTGCACACATCATTGATTCAGTTAAGTGCGTGCGTTGTTTCACAAAACAAAAATAAAAACAAGCAACAATATTAAATAAAATTAATTTATTGATTTTGTTAAATGAAGGCAATAATCAATCTTTTAGTATGTATATTTTTCTCATTCGCCTATTAACCTTGAAATATTCAATCTGATAGAGAAAGAGAGTTAGAGAGAAGAAGAAAATATACAAATAATTTCATAATTTAAGTAGTCAGTAACTTGTTTGTCAAACTGTTGTCCACCTCTCCGCGTTGGCAAAGATGAATCGATTTGATTGAAAATGCCAATGTACGTTTAAAAATGTCATTTTGATCTTGATCAACTTAAAAGTTAATACGCAGAGAGATAGTAGAATGATAGGGGGGGGAATATCTATTGCAACTAACATACATATAAACATGAAACTAAGACGGATTGCCGTTATTTCGGTTTACGATAGTACAACATCCCGAAACCACTACAGCAAAGCTCTTGAGATTTGACAGTTGCGATATAATTGACATTGATCATCGTTGACAGCTTGAGGCCAACAAGAGAGTGATCAAACGGTTGAGAGTGAACGAACGAGCAAACATTTGATTTCATGATGCGCGAAATATGTACTTTTTTTTCACACAGATACAAATGTATACACACACACAGAGTCAAGCAAATTTTTTAATTAACAGTTATTAGTTTTAAACCTCAAAGTCATTCGAGTGTATTATGTTGGTATCCATAAGTATTTTATGCGCAAGAGATCAAGGAGATTGTTTAGTTTGAAACACAAAAAATAAGATATTGTATTAAATATCTCGTGTGAATTTTGAATTTTGAATTATGAAGAATAATGAAAACTAAGATAATCTTTTTTTTTATAATAAAAAAAATTTGTTTATTGTTTTCTAATGAATTTTTCCAGTATTTTATCATTTAAAACTTTAAATTATACATAGATTTCTGATTTGATTTCATAATAGATTTTCCGAAACCAATATTTTTCTTAAGACTTCCCACAAAGACGCGACTTACGACGACGTTTAATTAACATTTTTTTGCCTTATCTCAAATCAAAGACTTAAATTATTACAACACACACTCACTCACATAGATACTTGTTGCGCATATCTATAAAAATTGATAACCATAAAATTGGTCAATCAACTTAGCTTTTTGACTTGAAGAGCCAAAACCCAGTGTAAAGAAATAGCTGACAAACACCTGAAAACAAGACACCCAAACTCATAAATATTGGCAATTCGAAGTTTGCAAGTCAACTCAATAATAATAATAATAATAATAATGTATGCCGACCAACCGACAAACGCGTTTTAGGTACATGGTACATGGTTACCCAACTTCCCAACTTCAAACTAACAACATATCATACTAACGTATTCACTAAATAAGTGAGTTTTGGCGATTTATTTTTCTTTGTTTTTTTTTTTTGTCTTTAAACATTTGGCTGACTCTTTGCCCGCAAGTATTTTTGTCGTATTTCATCAACTTTAAGAAAACGAAAACAAAAATAAAAGAAATCATAAATAAACTAAACACAAAACAAAAATTTCGAAAATGTCGTACATTGACTTCATTGACTTGTTGTATTGTGATGTGAAGGAAGGAAGGGAGGAGATAGAGAGTGTGTGGCATGCCAAAAAACACAAAGAGCCATGTTCATTAACCAGGCAGCGATCCATCCATCCATCCATTTAACCATCCATCCATCCATCGATTGTTTAGTTGAAACACTCACTACTACTACTAATACTACTACTACTATGTAGCCTGGGTACGTTGTGGCATTTATGCTGGCACGATTCATTCCATGTTGCTGTTGTTGTTGCTGTTGCTATTGATGTTGTTGCAACAACTCAAAACTTAAATGAATACAAAAATGATTGGCTAATAGTTTATTAAAGTGGCTTTTAAAGACAAACATTGTGTAAATTTTGTTGCGTTTAGAATGAAATTAACTTAAAATATTCAAGAATTCTTTGTCATTTTCCCCATTTTAAATTAATGTAATTTATCAAGAAAAATTTAGTTTAAATAAGTGTCCATGATGAGTGCTGATGTATATTTATTGCTTACAGTAAGCAAATCAATAATTAGAAATAAACAAAAAGTTTCATCTTCGTCAAGGCATGTGAAAAGAAAATTGTGTGCTTGAAAATTAACCTTGAACACAATCTTCCTTTCAATTCAGTTTCAGTCTAATCAGGCAAACCAAATGATGTACAAAATAGAAGAATAATAGTATTAAACAGAATAGGACCCTTGTTATTCTCTTCTGATCATTTTATATTTAGTATACTAGTCTACTTAAGCTTCTTCAACTATAGTTCCTGCTGACTTACTGGGTCTCTTCATGATAGTCCCATCATCATCATCATCATCATCATCATCGTCATATAATGTTAGGCTTAATAAATTTTCTTTAGCATCTCTGGTATTGTATATCTTTTACTTCGATGCTTGCCTACTACTCCTGCTACTCCTGCTACTCTTATTCCTTTTTCAACCTTCTTCCTTTATCCTCTTTGTCGACATGGACATCATGGGCATGGATGGACTTGAACTTGGACTGTGTCAGTAATTGCAGTTACTGTGAATGTTCTCACATATATTGCTGCAGGATACTTGTTCATGGAAAAATGATATTCACGCTTAAATTATAGTTTTCTCTACATACACATACACATATACAAACTAATAGACTGATGGACAGACACATAAATATGTTGCAACATTGCATCATGATCATGACCATCATCATCAGAATCAACATCAACATAGGTAGTCGTCGTGTCTTCTTCATCTGATGTGTGGTTGGTTGGTTCGTCGACGTCGTCATCGTCATTTTGTGGCACTTAAAATTGTACCCGATATCTTGTCTGTCTTGGGTTTAGTTTACTCTTTTTGTTAGTGCGGGTATATATTTTATTGTTCAAATTAAAGGTTAAGCATAGAGTGCATGGTTAAATAAATAAATTAACCTTGAAAATGCTTGTATAGCATTCATATATTGTAGATACATACGATATGAATGTGTATGCGTTGTAGTAGAAGACATACAAATGTGATTTAATTAGTTGAGTTGATGGGGCAAGCTGCTATTGCAAAGTATATATTTTATGAATTTACAGGGCGTATTCTCTTGTAGGGAGTAAACCATAATTATTTAATTAGATACCTTTTCGAATAGATAGTAGATAATGTTTTCGGGAAATATACATTTACATTGTAATAATTTTTTTGTTCCATTGATTGGATTAAAGCGATTCTCATTCTTGAGAATTCTTGAGAATCTTTTACATGTTTATGATTTGAAATGAAAATTTGTTCAGAATAGAAAGCCCAATATATTCACATTATCTAAAACATACGTTGATACCCTTAAAATCTCTTTTTGTAATTCTATTATGACCAACCTCAATCTCAACCTGCTTATCATCATCATCTTTATATTTATATATTTTGTATAACAACTAACAAACTTAAAGGTAAAACATCGGGAACATCCATGAGTTGAACTTTTCATTCAACTACGCCCACTTCAATTAATTGCATTTGATTAATTACAAGCACAATTAAGAGCATCCAGATGCAGCAGCTGAAATATACTTACTATTTATATATATGTTTTTGAATAGCTTCGCTCGCTACCGATCTCGTTAGTGAAGATGCTACACTCAAGAATTCATACACAAACTCAATCACCAAAGAGTCCATCGTCTTCATATATTATAATAAATAATCAAAATGCGACTTGATTTGCACTCAATGAACGCATTCACTAACTTATAAATGGACTGAACTGGACTGAATTGGAATAGTATGGCATACTACTGCAGTATGTATGTGGTGGAATGAGTTGGGTTGGGTTAGGTTGAGTTGAGTACCATTATTGGATCATTCATTTGGCAATGAAAGCGAAAATTGCATTCGACTGTCCATGGACAAAAGTACGTTCGGGGGGGTTGGCGGGCAGCTGGTTGCTGGGTTAGTTGTTCAGGCAGCAAAATTATGATGTATGAGTTTATTTGCCAATGGACATTGACTTCACGATCGCTCATGGGCGCAAGTTATCATCCTCCTCAGTGCACGACGTTACGATACGACGCGATGCAATGCGACTTGACTTTGGCTTTGGATTTGGCCGGCCATCTAACAATGACATGCCAGAGCGTCTGTGCCTTTCTCGAGTGGCGGCAGCATCTAGAGCGCATCATGAGCACTTGCAAAAGACTTATGAATATTAATTCCCAATTGGTAGTCAACCAAGTTACTTACTATCTAGGCATTGAATTTGGTCAACCTGATCGACCAGTTTAAGTTTTTGGATCACGCTCCTTTATACTGAACTCGGGCGATGCTCCTCTAAGTACTTTATTCCGTGTCTTTGCAATCTTTTTGTCTAGACTCGAGACAGTGATCGTCGGTTGGCTTCATCGTGCTGTTGTAGATGCTTTTTCCTGAACAACATCGCCGTTGTCGTCGTCATCGTCGTCGTCGTCGTCGTCGTTCTATAATTTGTCTTTGTAATGCAATCTTACACTTAATTTTGAGTTTCAACAACCAATTTTTCTGTGTTGCAAATTCTTAGATGAGGCAAGCTCGCAACTTGCACTAGTTGCTGCAATCCAGCTAAGATCCTTTGTGATGTTTGCACATATGTATACCAGGTAGATATGTTAATGCTATTGTTGTTGTTTATATTACATCTGGCCTAAGGTTGCATACCTCTTACAGTGCTGCTGATGCTGTTGTTATTCCACTTCAAGTGATTTGTAGCGTGTAATCAATTGTTTCTCTTAGTCGGAGGATTTTTTTTTTATTTTTCTGATGTAAGTTGTTAGTCACATGTTGCCGCTTCTGGGTGCCACCCTCAATGTATGAATTGAATTTGTTGCATAGCTTTGAACGAATGCAGTAAGAGATAGAGTTCTATGATAGAGCTAATAAGTAGGAGCCAAAGGAGAACAAAATCTTCCAATTCTAAACTGGACAGTCATTTCAAAGCTTTGAAGCTTCTATTCGGAGTCTATTGAACCTTTAGATTCTTCATTTGTTACATGTTTTAGATACTTTTTAGTTTACCCTAAAATCATGCAAACTATGTACCACTGTACGTACCTAGTATAGTGTAATGGGTAAGACTAGAATAAACTGAGTGAGGCAATGTACTCGAAGAATTTCAAATATATTGTAAGCTGCTTGAAGTCTACCGATGTGAGTTTCATTGCAACAAACTCAACTAAAAAGACACACTAAATGAGCTGCATTGTTAGATACTTAACCTTAATTATATTTACTCAAAGGCAGCTGAGTACATGGACGGACAGATATTTCTTCTTTCCACAAATGCCACAAAGACGGGACTCAGAGTCATGTGGCATGAGGGAGGATAAGGAGGAGACTCCTAAGCATCATGTAAACTGTTTTTGCATTTAAGGAAAGCATTGCATCAACCAAGAAAGACTTTTGTTCAAAGACAACTGCAGACGATAATGACGATTATTTCGAATGCACAATACAATTGCAAAAGAGTCTCCAAAACAAGGGGCGTAGTAATACATAGTATAAGATTCACTGTAGTCATCGTTGTTGTCGTTGTTGTCGTCATTGTGCCTATGTACATACACATACTTCGTACCTGACACAGACTAATTACATTCCATCAATAAACGAAATGGTGCGCCAAATGAGGCAATTCATTTTTCGCCATAGCCTCAAGTAAAGCTCACTCCAGACCCAACTCATACAGGGCGGCAAAGAATGGGAGAAATACACTCACTCACTCGCTCTGAAGCAAGGTAAAAATGTCCGCACCTCTTTGTTAGTTAGTTTTAGGTTGCTTGATTGGTAGTATAATAGTCGTTTTGTTGAGAGAGTAAGTACTTGAAGTGGAACTTCTTAAAATGCAACGATGATGACGAGGACAAAGATTATAAACTGTCTACACCCAATAGCCGGGAGCAAAATTGAATGTAGAATACCATATAAATAAATAAAAAAAATAAAAAAATGTATGAATATCTACGAAGGCAATAATGGCAGCTTAAAAATGTTATGAACTTCTGTGATTTCTTTTTCTGCGTGCAAATTAAAGGCAAAACTAAAGAAATTTACGCAATTGCAATCAAAGATCCAATCTGATGGTCGAGGGTATGAAGCATGTATGTCCTATGATATATTGATGTAGATAACAAAACAATCAAATACACTGTTTCTATTGCAATGGTTACTAGTTTTGATTCGTAGGATATATAAAATCGGGATTCTCATGTGACCTTTTAATGAAATCATAAGAACAAAATAGGGCGCATCATCTAATTGGTATTACAGGAGAGAATGTGGGTTAAATACAATGTGGACTCCTGCTAGATTAAATTCCATTCAAGGAAAATACTAATCATATAAATATAGTGCAAAAATTCAGTCCTCTTATAGCCGAAGGATATTTTCAATATTGTTTTTCTTAATGTTATAATGTGTAAGTACTTTTGTTCCCCTGTTTAATGCCAACCATTTTGTTGTTGTTGAAATAAAACCAGCTTTTATCAACTTAATTATACTTAGCACCTTAAGCTTTAGATTTCATCTTGAACTTGAACTTGGCCCAATGTTGTAAGTCCCCGATTCTTAAGTGTGCACTTTACGCATGCGCTCGTAAAAAGCAACAATAAATATTAAATGGTGCATCATCATCATCAACCTCATCATCATCATCATTATTATTATCGTTATTGTTGTTGTTGTTGTTGATTTTGCGAGAATGATGAAAAGGAAAAAATCTTAAAGCTCTTTTAGTCGCTTGATCGCTCCCTCTATAAATATGTTTATGTGTAAATATCATAAGCATTATAAATTCCATTGCTGACATAGTCATAGCGCGTGGTCGTGCTTCAAGTCTGTCCATTAGTCCAACCAGACCATCTCTTTTTCAGCTTCGTTTAGTTAAAGTATGACGACAACATATGAGAAGACTCTTTCTAGTACTTTTTAAGTTACTCGTTTACCGCCGCATCCGCCGACATCGAAAGCGACCAATTAAAGACATACCCCCCATTTAACACAATAACCTTGAACCTGCTAGGCGCATCACTTCCAGTCACTCAGTTAGTCAGCGAGTCTGTCTGTCTGTCTGTCTGCCTGTCTGAGTTAGGCTTAGTTAGTGAAGTAAGGAAGACTCGAACTCTAAACCAACACAAAAGTCTGCGATCTTTGCACTCCCCACACTTTTATTTTTCTTTTTACGCTTTTAAAACATTATTTTTTTTTTTTTTTTTTGATATCTTTACGCTCGTCGCTCGCTCAACACTCCTCAACTAAAGTAAGTCTAAGTCAGTCATTCAGTCACTCAGTTAGTCAGTCAGTGAGTCCGTCCTTATAAGTAGTAGTGATGATGAGTACTATGATGATGATGCGAATGTTGACGACTTGAAGTTCAGTTCTTTTTTGCTATTCGTTCTACTCGATGCGATTCGGTTCAGTTCAGAAGTGCCTGACAAGACTAGCCGCCTTCCGTTTTTTTTTTTTTTGTTTTTGTTTTTGTATTTTATGTTATACTGTATATGTATTGGATCATAGGCGACGCAACTTTAGTAGTGCGAATGGATAGAATGGACATCGTCATAAAAGCAGTTCAATCAAGATAAACATAGTATTCACGCTCCTGGACTACTAACCTTGTGTACCTCATTTCAGTTCAGCTCAAGCAGCAGAATACCCGCCAATTCTAAACCAAAGTTTTCGTCCGTTGTCCAATGAATGAAGCGAAGACCTGGGAGTGGCTTCTTTTTACTTATATTCTTCGATCTTTGATCATTCGACCTGTCTGGATGAATTTCACGTCATAGTCTTTATCGAAATGCTTATTTGTTATGATGTTCGCAACTTGTTCGCCATGCCACACCATGTACATGTAGCTTAAGTAGTTTGGCACCGATCAGATCTAGACAAAGGATTCAACATTTAAGGTAGATTGCAGACTTTTATTTATTGTTATAAGACTTTCCAAGTTATATGTAACATAGAATCATACAATATGTTGTATGTTCCCAAACGAGTATAATGTCATAAACTTAAAGTGTAGCGGGGCTAGGGCAGAAAGAAATTTATAACATAATCATAATGAATTTTGAATAGGAGTTCTGATTGTTTGTTAAATCAACTCAACTTTTGGAATTCCAACGAAACCGAAACCAAAACAGCAAGTGGTAAGTGGTGAGAGAGAGTCACCATCACCAATTTTGTTGATTTTGTTTCTTATCTCCAAAAAATATAATTTTATGTTACAATAAATTTACCTCTTTCTTTCTTGTAGTTTCACCACCTTGCCTACTCATCGAGGACATACGCCGTGATGAGAAGACTATCAAGGACATCGCTAATACCATAACGAACCTAAGTCAACAGCAGAACAAACGTTGGTCAACAACAGCGGTGAATAATGTCCTCAACAGTCATCATAGTTCACATCAACGTGATGAAACAGATGCTTCACCAAACTCAGCCATAATAGGCTCAACAATTGTCAGCCTGAGACCAAAGTCATTGCCATTGGCATCGAATTCAACGCCCGCCATTGTATCTGCGATAGTCAAAAAGATACCGCCAGTGATGGTGTCAGCAGCACAACAACAACAGCAAACGACGACGTCATCATTACCAACCGTGACAATCGATAGAACATCGACGACGACAATAACAGCATCAGAGACCAACAATAACAGCTCGACCAATAATACCAGCAATAAGTGCAAATCTAGTCCACGCTTGCAATTGCAATTGAAACATTTACAGCAAAGACATCAAAGCAATCAACAACAACACCGGCATCAGCAGCAACAACAACAACATCAGCACAAACAACATTACCAACACGAACGTGGTGATCCCGATGGTGGCTGCAATTTAGATGATCTCTCGAGCAACTACCTAGCCAAGACCGCTGAGTTGCGTGTGAAACCAAATAGCACAGGCAGTGCGCCCACAACAAACGCAACAACAATTTCTGGAGGAACAACATCGACCGCGAGTCATGCTCATCCAGTAGATGAATCGCTCAACGCCAAAAAGGGCTGGCTCATGAAACAAGATAATCGGACTAGCGATTGGTCAAAGCATTGGTTCACACTCATCGGTGCTGCGCTCTTTTACTATCGCGATCCAGTCTCTGAGGAACGAGGCGTTCTCGATGGCGTACTAGATGTGAACAGTCTGACGAATGTCATAGAGGTGAATGCGGCAAAGAATTACGCATTCCAGTTGACCACATGGGACAAACAGCGCCTAACGCTAGCAAGTCTTTCGCCAAATTCACGCAATAGCTGGATTGCTCTGCTGCGCAATGCAGCGGGGCTGCAAGTACAACAAGTCACGACAAGCAACATCGTCACATCTGCCAGCCAAAGTGGTGGTAGCATCGGGATAAGTTCGGAAGCGACTACCAAGACGTTGCCAGCAGAGATTATCGCTGAGCAATTGGATTTAAAGAGTGAAATCGAGAAGGATTTCATCAAGGCACAACTCGAACAGAAATCATTGGGTGCAACTAGTCCATACACGAAACCAAAAACCATTAGCGCTCAGTCAGCGTTGACTCCTCTCACGCCAACGACACCAAAGACAGCAACAACCCACTTTTCTTCAGATGAAGAGTACCGTACTGCTTCAGAAGGTGGACGACGCGACAGTATTGATTGGGGTTCACCGCTCTCTCCATCACCTCCCGTACCTTTAACGGTCCTTCGTGCCAAGGAACGCATGCGCACACGTACCACATCGACCTGCCCCCGTTTGCATAAGCGCAGTCGATCTTCACCTCCCAGTTCCCGACGCAGTACTGTCGACAGCGTCGGATCAGATGATCTGCCACCTCTATTAATACACACCGTAGAAGAAGAGCTCAATATCGATAAGGAACTTAAATATCGTCTTAACGCTGTAGAAAAGGAATGCGAAATACTTCGTGACGAAGCTAAGGAACGAGAATTACGTATGACGGAATTGCTCACGACATTAGAACGTACAGAGCAAGAGCTCAATTCTCGAATACAGGAGATGGAAGAGGTACGGGAGCAGTTGAGCACAGAACTATCAACGGCCAAGCAAAATGCTACGGATATAGTCGACCGCCTTAGCGACGAAGTAGAAGATAGCCAGCGCAAAATCAAAGAGCTTGAAGATCGGCTGGCACGTGGCATTGATGAAAATGAAACACTATATAAGCGTCTTCGTGAATTGGAGGGCGGCAGTCCCGCTAGTTTCAGCAATCTCAATCGGCATAAAATGAAGCGAATGGACTCTTTAAGCGACCTAACCACGATCAGCGATATTGATCCTTACTGCCTCGAACGCGACTCCCTAGCCGAGGAATATAATGAACTTCGCTCACGTTTTGAGAAGGCTGTCAATGAGATTAAGGCCATGAAGCGTGAACTAAAGGAATCACAAAATCAATTCGATTCACTCGAAATCTCCTATGCCTCACTGAAACAAGATCTTGAACGTAAAGAGCTTGAGGACCGCGCTCAACTCCAAATGATGGCGGCACGTATTCAAGATCTAACATTGAAGTACAGTAGTTCGGAAAGGCAAGTGCGCATTCTAAAGCAAAAATTAGCAAAATCGGAACGAAGAAGATCACTTTCTCTCAAAGGCAAAGAACAGCTAAGCATCTCAAAGGAACTAGAACTTAAAGTTTGTGAATTGGAGTCTAAAATCGATGAAATTGAGAAAACAACGTCCATAACAGATGGAAAACCGATATTCTTTGAATCACATAAACCTACAGCATCGAAACGTTCAACAAGGCGACGTTCTCTGGAAAGTACAAACAACAACGCTGTAGCCGCCGACACTTTACACTTCATGGTGCGCATAAATGATCTAGAAAAACGATGCGACAGTGTGTCGGGCAGTGGCACACCCAGTGCAGCTTCTACGCCAACTTCGAGTACGCCAACGATTGATGCCAGTGTAGCCTCAACCAGTAGTCAACAACAGCAGTCGCAGTCACCCGCACGTTTATCGGAACATTTGATAGAGCGTTTGCGTTGTTTGGAAAATGTGTTGATCGCTAGCAAAGATCGACTAGAGCAGAGCTTGCAGCAACTCCAGAACTTGCGTACGACACGCACACGTCGCTCTGTTTCACCCATCACCGATCGCAAAGATTCGTATCGCTACGTAGAACGTGCCTTAGGTGAGGTTGTCAAGCTGATACGTGAATCTTGTGAGACTTGCGTCGTCAGTGGAACAGCCTTAAGTGCCATTCCCATAAATTCACCGACGCACAATCTCATGCTATTACCCGAATCAAGCCCTGTGCGTATGGCGCTAACACAGTTAGAGGCACAATTGCGACAAAAACTCGCAGACCTATTAAAACAAAGACGCATGTTGCGTGAAAGAAACGAACTTACTAAACGTAAAGATCTCGAGCTGCTTGCCGAACGTGTAGCCTATGAAAGCGTATGTTTTGGACGACTACGTGATTCAGTCGCACGTGCTGAAGACCCAGAGTTGTTCGGTTCGCGACAGACACGTGCTGAGGTCGCTGAAACTTCTCACCTAATGACAATGCTTAAGGCTAAACTAAGTGGTAAATGTGCGCTTAAGTCGAGCGGTAGTTTGGATATTCTGGCAGGCGTATTAGCGCGTCGCTTGGTGCTTTCCACCTATCGCAAGGACAACAGTGGTGTCATTACATCGTCGAGAGCCGCACTCGAACCGGTTGATCAGAATATACTAGATGATTTGCTGCGACAGCAGAATGAGATAAACGTTATAGTAAAACGTTACAAAAACAACGCTATGGAAAACCTTGCGACGGGCTTAGCAGCAGAAACGTTAAGCTACATTTCAGCGAATGATCTGGTTCAAGGCGCTGTACAAGAAGCATGGCGCCAGGCACAAGAAACAGTTAATGCAGAACTAGTCCAATCAGAAATTGCGCACATTATGATGCGCAATGCTGAGCGCTTTGAACATGCAACTACACCTGCATTTGGATACACGCTTACGGTTGAGGAGCGACTTTCTTTCGAACGATTTGCCGACGCAGTGCACGACACGCTTCGCAAAGAAATGGAACTGTCAGTATCTCAGCTAACACGTTGCTACGAGGAGGCTTTACAGAAATTAAAGCGCGGCCAGTGGCGCTTACATTTAGAACAGGAACGTAAAGCCTCCGAAGGTAGACAATTGCTGTCCGAATTTGCTGATATTATCGCACATAAGGCACTTATCGATGCACGCATCTCAGTGTTGCGTGGTGAGTATTATATGGAGAGCACAACACCTATGGGATCACCTGAGCGCGCTAAACTTGGCGTGCTAGCAATGCAAAAGTATGAAAATCTTTTTGAAGAACTCTCTAGCGATCTTCAGATCAATAACGCTGACGATATACTGGCACAGGCAGATTTTGAATTTATGTACAAGCAGAACACTGTGGACTTTCTTAATGATCGTCAGGTGCTCTCAGATATTTCAACATTTTTGGGACAACTTGAAGATTCGTTGATTGCACTTCAGTGCGAAGCTGCCGCAGCTGATGATTCTACTACGACTATTTCGCGATCGGCCATTGAAATTGAGAGTCTGCAAGATGTATGTCACAAGTGCTGCGATTTGCGACAACGTGCCGATCAACTATTGCAAGAGGTGCATCGTAAGTTGAATGCGCCCTGCACCCACTGCCTACAAGTTCGCGAAAAGCTCTGCAGTCTGCAACAGCAACATGAAGCCGAACTCCTACGCCTGCAACAGACGCATGCCAAAGAAATGAGTACACTGATGCAACAGCTCGATCAGCAACGAACAGCGCTTAAGCGGCTCGAGGCAGAACGTGATGCTTTGAATAGTGACCTAAACCGGAGCGAGGAGCTAATTGAAGAACGTGAACGTGATTTGAATGAAATTCAACAAAAACTAGAGGCCAAGCAAGTGGAATTGCGTCGACTAGAGGAGAACCATCGTGATGTGCTCCAGCGATTGGATGTGGAAGCTGAGAAGCAACACTCCTTTCAAGAGGAAAGTGACGCTCTTACTATGAAATGCGCGCGTCAAGATGAGGAATATGCATTGCTGCTGCAGGAGAGAGATTACTTGCAGGGAGAGCTGAATAAGGAACAGGAGCGTATCAAGCGCATGGAAAAACGTCTGGAGCTATTAGAACTTGAACACAGCAAGCAGCTAGAGTGCCTTCAAGAAGCCTATCGCGATCAGTTACTCTCGCACTGTTCCGACTTTACGAATGCGGTAGATGAGGAAAGTTTCCGACAGCGTTACCAAGGAGAAATCGAACAATTGAGGGTAAGTACCTTCCTTACCTTGTGTAACAGGAAAAAACAGCTTGGCTAATATTATGTCTTGATTTGTAGACATTATGTGAGAAGGGTCTCTCAGCAATGGAATCATCACATCGACGTATTATTGGTGATCTTGAAGAGCGTCACCGTCAGGAGATCGACCGGCTATTGGCTGAGAAGGAAACTGCACTCGCGGAAGAAACACAGGTAATTAGAATTAGGGAGGGAAGCTTTCGATAGTCAATAATATGGTTATTATTTCTGTTCCTCTCCATCATAAATGCATAGGCTACATTAGCTGCCCTAGATGCCATGCGTAAGGCACACCAAAGTGAAGTACAACGAGAAGTGGCCCGTTTCAAACAGGAATTCTTACGTCAAGTGCAAAAGGGCGAACACACACTCGATTCCGCAAAAGTGAAAGAGTACGTTAAGAGAATCCTAAAATTGGTAAAATCAAATTTTGACATCATTTCTCTTTAACTTACAGAGTGGAACTTGAGGAGTTACGTCAAGAGATTCTTTCATTTTCTGAGAAATATTCAGTTAAGTGTGTCGAGAATGCAGCTCTTGAGGAAAAGTTGCGTTCAGCTAACCAAAAATTAAAGCATTTTCAGCAAATGCAGCAATTAGAATTGAGGTACGATCACTTCAAGTCTCAATAACAAGTAATTAAAATATTTTTTGTTATTTTTTATCTTTCTGATCTTTCAAAGAAACAAACAATTTCGCGCACATCTCGCTTCGGAAGATCCTACATGCGATGTTAATTTTGTACAGGGTTTAACCATGTCTAAAGATGATGTTGCCTGCCAAGATAGTGAGGTAAACGATCAGTTTATTATTTAATTTCCAAATTCCATTTCTATAAATAAATTGCTTGCACCAATTTTAAGTTCTATTCGTAACTAACCAATATCATATATACATATAGTATAGGATATACAGACACAGAAACTATAAAAACTAATATTTAATGAAATTAAAAACTACCCTTCCTTCCCACCAAACCAACAACGCAATGCAACTGCATGAATGAATGAAGCGATCCTTTGAATCATCTACGCAAACCTTGGAACAATCCTTCTTTGTGGTACCTTCGAGTAATGTTTCATGTGAACGCGAAATATCAAATGCCATGGATGTAGTCGTTTATAGGAATAATAAAGTTGTACAAATGGAAATTGATCATAATTATGAAGGCGATCATGATGATGTAGATGCTGATGATGATGATGACGATGATGATTTCAATCGTCGTTACTCTTATGAACCTTGTTACAAGCAAAATGATATCTATAACTATCAGCATAGATTGAGTTTTCAAGGTAAATCCTACCAAAAAAAAAAAAAAAAATTTAAAGCTTAAGTAAATGGATCTTAATGGATTTGTTTTTTTGTTAAAGCCATTCTGTCTCTTGTCTGTGTCTATGCACAAATCTTCGAATTTCACTTATATTGTAGTACATATTAAATATCTAGTTGGGTCCTGTTTGCCTTTGTTTTCTTTTGCTCTCTGTTCTCACTGTTATACATATTTTCATACTCACACCTTTGGCACTCATTTTCAGTGTTTCCACTTGGTTAAGGGCCACCATAAAATATTGAAAAACACCAAAAACACAATCACCAAAATTCATCTGTAATACAAATTGTCTAAAGTTCTAAAAAAATATAAAAAAAACCATAATAAATTAATTTCTTTGTCACAATTCCTTTTAATGAATACATTTTCAGGTCTAAAGACATCGGCAACTTTTGGTAAAAGTTTAAAAACTACAAAATCAAAAATGACAAAAATAAGCACTGCAACGTTACCAACATCATCAAGTGCAACAGCAACAGCAGCAGCAGCAGCAATAACAATAAATAAAATAAATAGTAAAAATAATAATCAATTATTTAAAACGGCAGCAATAATAAATTTAAATAATAATAATAATAACAATAATAGTAGTAGTAATAAAAAAGAAATTAAAGAACATTTAGAATTGCTAACAACAGCAACAACAACAACATCAACAACTTCGACAACAATAAATACAACAAAATCAAAAGAAATACGATAACAAAATAAAAAAACAAAACCAGTGGAACAACCAAAGAATATTAGTGCTAATAATCTTACTAATAATCATTAAAATATTAATAATCATAATAAATTATTAAATATACAATAAATAAAAATAATTAATATAATATATACATACATACATACATACATAGCTAGCTGTTGATGATGATGATGATGATGTTGGTGAAGTAAGGCCCCAGCAGCAACAACAGCAGTCAGCAGCAGTAGCAGAGGAAAAACATCATTTAGCAGCAGCGTACAAAATTAATTAATTTAATGTAGTGCGCAAAACAGTTCACCCCCTCCCTTAATTGGAAGGGACGTCGAGCGTTTCAAAAAAAAAAAAAAATAAAAAAGATAATGTTAATGAAGCATGCATCCAGAGACTTTTGAAGAAAACATTTGCAAAATATTCTACTCTAAAATTGGCCAATTCTAATACCATTTATTTATTTTTATGTCTACCACAAACAACAAATGTGTCATTCATTAATAATAATAATTAATACTAACTTTCTTTTGATTTATTTAAATTTGTTATGTTTAATAAATAAAAAAAGAAAAACAAAAACTTATTAATAAATTAGACAAATTGGCAAATAAAAAATTTAAAAAATATATATATATTTACATATGTATGTAATAACTTAGTCTTAGTCATCATACATCTTAATTCTGTTTACATATCTTTGTCTTGTTTTTTTTTTTTTTTTTGTTTTTGTATAATATACATAAAAATTCAAAAATAATAATAATGTTTTTTTATTTTATTTTAATTAATTATATACATATATATAAATTATTAATTATATAAATTTATATTTACATCTATGTGAAATAAATATTTGTTTTGTTAATTTTGTATCTAAAAAGAAAATATATAAAATCAGAATTACATAATTTGTAGGAATTTATGTTTTAGAACACAAAATTTATGTTAAATATTGATGAAATATATAAATGGAATAATAAAAAAAAACAATTGTTAAAAAAAACATGATAAATATTTTTATTTGAGTTTTTTTGGGAAGATTGGAAATGAAAAAAATTGATAATTGATTAATAGGCAATTTTAGGTGTGCTTACAAGAGAATTGAAGTACTTGAGTCTTGGAATGGAAAATGCTTCAATGAAGATGAGAAAGTACGGATGTAAGCTATCCTGTAATGAAACACAGTCGAACTTGAATAACTCGCGCAATGTTCTACAATCCCTGAATTACATTTCTATCTACTTACATTGAAGTTTTCTAAGACCAATTTCCTTAAATATTCAGTAATTTGCGATTGAACTATCAATTGGTTATATGAATTTAAAATTGACAAGGAATTCGCTACTTTTTTTTTGATATGTGTTGAATAAAGTCTTTCTCTGAACCATCGTTTTTATTTTCTGTAGAGTTAAGTTTACTACATTTGAGAGATTAGACGAGAATACTTAAAATAAAGTATACAAAATTATTATCTGAAAGAAAGCCTATCTTTTTGATAGAAAACATAAAACCAAAATAAAATATACTTAAATGAATCACAGAAATTATATATTTAAAAAAAAAAAAAAATTTAACTTGGGCTCGTCCGGGATTTGAACCCGGGACCTCCCGCACCCTAAGCGGAAATCATACCCCTAGACCAACGAGCCAGTTGCTAAACTCTTGGCTAAAAATGAGTTTTCCTTGACTCGACGAATTTTGTTATATTAACAGCAATATTTTTTTTTAATTCCATAAAATTCTGTTTTATTTATTTATTATTTCCATTGGAAATTTGTGATAAAATTAAATTATTCATTTTTTAGTCTTTTGTTTTAGAATTCATTGTATACAAAAAAGATTCAACATAAAGTTTAATTTATATACAAATTCTATAAATGTTTCACCAGGCCTTTCCAACCCCCTTTTAGCTCAAGTCAAGTATGAGTGCGGCCCAAAAGTGGCCAAAGGAAGGACATTTTTTTATTATATTCCTTTTTAGCTATGATAATGTAGGTGTTTAAGTTTTCAGTATCTTTTTCAATCTTAAATTAAGGACGTGAATAGTATGTATTTGTAATGGAAATTTAAGTACTTATTATTTCTGGTTAATAATGAAAACGAATGTCGTTCAAGTGACCTCCTCTGCTAGTACATCAATATGTTCCTTCGATATTGAGCGCCATTCACACTAATTGCACTGCCATATTGATTTTCAAGAAAAATAACTACCTATACTCCACCACGCCAATATTCTCATCATACAAGCTTTTCAAACAATTCTTCAAGAGAAAATCATGCGCCCAAATGCGACATTTTTTTCTTGACATAGCCAAGATGAACTTCATCGATGAAGATAATTTCCCTGATAAATTCTCATTTTCTTCTTGCTTTCGTCGTGTAGTGATCGATTAAACAAACCGTCTTCCGTGCCTTTACTTTAAAAAGATACCTTAAATCTGAGCACCATATATCTAATTGCTACATAGCTTGATCAAAAACTATGCTGAAAGTACTATAAGTTGCACAAACAATTTCAATACCCAAAGAAGTGTTTCTTAAATTTTGTCCAATTGTGAATTTATAAGAATTAAGAGCATCATCCCATATAAGATTTTTAATTTTAAATAAGTTTTAGCTATTGGTCGAAAAATCTGATCCAAGGAAAGTGAATTTTATAATTTGGTTGTATGAAAATGAGGAGAGTTTGATAATTGTTCTTTTTTCTGTTATGCAAATAATATCTTAGGCGTAGAATTTTGTATATGCATAGAAATCAATATGGACTTTTATTTTCTAACAGAAACCATTAAACACCTGCTTCATGTCTTTATGCCTATAGAAATACACTTCCTTATTGACAAGCAAAATTTAAAATCATCTGAACGTATTCAACACAATTTCCAAACTTTTCATTTTATGTAAAGAAAATGCTAAGCCAAGTGAAAAATTGCTGTCGGCAATTTGTCATAAATACTCAATTTTATCAATATGCAACATGGGTAACAAACTGGCAGCAACAATAATAATAATAATAACAACCACAACAATGTTGCAAGTCAAAGAAAAGGCAACAATAAAGTGGCCATAAAGTGCGGTTGCGCAATTAAAAGAAAAGAAAAGAAAAAGCAAAAGTAAAAACCAAAAAGTAATCAAATTCGAACCAAAGTGTTGCCACCAATTGTTTGTTGTTAATACTTCAGTTGAGCTGAACTGAGTTGAGTTGCGTTGAGCCGAGTAAAGTTGAGTTGCTGCTGTTGCTTACGTGACTTATCAATTATTGGCAACAAACGAACAACTGAATGAATAAGTGAATAAATGATGTTGTGCGCCCTCATGCAACTTGCCACTTCATTACATGCCAAACAAGGTAAATGCAGATGCAGCAAATGCACAAGCAGCCAGAAGTCAGTGCCAAAAACGTTGATTACGTTGAGGTCAACAAGGAAATAGATACAGCAGCAACAGCACCAGCACCAGCAGTATTCATGATGCCAATTCGATTATGTAATAACAATAGAAATTTTTAAAATTATTTATTGACTTTAATCAAAATAAAATGAAAGAACTTGGAGAACTTAGGGTTTTGTATGTATGAGTAAACACAATGTGAGATAAAAAGACAAATATTCTTGTTTAAAAAACATAAGAAAAAAGAAATTAAACTACAAATTAATAAAAACATACAAAAAAAAAAAACAACTTGGGCTCGTCCGGGATTTGAACCCGGGACCTCCCGCACCCTAAGCGGAAATCATACCCCTAGACCAACGAGCCAGTTGAGTTTCGATGCTCCAAATTATGAATTTTGAAAGAAACTAATATAAATGAAGTTTTAAGTATTGAAAACAATATTTAAATGATCATACTTTATTTATGTATTTAGTTATTTCAAAATTTTAGATATTAATTCAAAATTATAACTTAGATATTTGATAGTTGTTAAAATTATATTGAAATTAACTGTTCAATTTATTATTGTATTTTGACTTCACACAACATTTTGTTGCATTGATCGATAAAACTATTTTTATTTTTATCCTGCGAGACTTGCAAATCCCAACGATAAAAGAAGAAATCGTCAATCACAGCAACAGACACTTCTTCTACGTTCTTCTCATACCGCATCCCGGATGAATGATTCAGTCATCCAAACTAAACTTATGATAAAATACGCTGGTTGTCGTCTGAGGACTGTAGCAAATAAAGAGTAACAAAAATTCTAAACGACACAAACATAAAATTGCTATAAGAAGTTCACAAATTATTGTTTCTGTTATCTGTTATAATAGGAAAGTGATCAAATATGTATTTCGATGCTAATTTTAATTGAATAATTTTATATTTATAATAAATTTACTAGCTTTTTAACATCAATTGCCAATGTAAGCCTGTGAATCGAAAATTTATGTTTATAAAGCACATCTAAGGTCTTAAAATCTATCTAACGTTGCACAAAATTTAATCCGACACTTTAATGTACAATAGAAGATAATCGTATGTGTGTATTGCTAAAGAAAAAGTTTAAAATAAAATTCTGAACAAAATCTTGAAACAAAAAATTTAAATAAAAAATCATCTTGGGCTCGTCCGGGATTTGAACCCGGGACCTCCCGCACCCTAAGCGGAAATCATACCCCTAGACCAACGAGCCAGTTGTGTGGAAGTTCACTAAAAGTGCTTTTATTAAAAAAGCTTTTTTTTACTTAGCTTGTAAAAGCTTTTGTATTGTTAAAGAAAGCTTTCGTTTGTTATTGTACAAGAATTTTTGTACTTAAGGCAAACTAGTCAATTATGAAATGAAAAATTTTCTTCTTTAGATTTTCCAAAAAAAAAAAAAAAAAAAAAAAAACAGAAGGAAAGGAACAAAATTCTATGTAACCCCGGGCTGAAACAATAACGGGAAGGAAATCAACATGTTCAAGAAAGTTCCACCACGTGGAAAACAATTTGTAAAAACACAAACAAATTGACAAAATGTTTCGTACATTCCTTACTATCGATGACTACACTTTGCTGACCCGAGGGCGAGAATGCCCTCGTGCCATTTGCAATGATCTTAGTCTTGCTAATCGTTTCACTGGTAAAATTTGATACCTTGTAGTATTTAGTGTCCCATTTCTAAACATTTCATTTATCGGGCTTTCCATTAGAGACTTGACAACTTTGGATGTTCACCGTGAATGCAGCCTTGAACCAATTACCAAACTGTGAATGTCAAAATATTCAGTAAAGTCAACATTTTTATCGTAATCGACCACTTTTACACAGCATAGCAATTTATTATCAAAATTCCGAGTTGGCCTACAACTTTAAGAGTGTTAAAGGCAATTTTTGGTCGTAATAATCGTGCCGGTAAGCAAGCAATTCATAATCTAGTCAACAAATTCGATTGTAGATATTCGCTGTTGGAGGTTTCCGTACCAATGAGACCATGAGTTCGTCGAAATGCCGAGAATATTACTGCCATGGAAGCGTCCGTCGCAAGAACCAAAAAAGTCACTTCAACGGAATTGGGCATCTCTCAGTCCATACTATGGCCAATTTAGCGATAGAATCTTGGCCTACACCCTTATAAGATCAAGTTAACTGAAGAACTCAAGTCATTCGATCATATGAAGCGACCTACGTTCTCGAATTGGGCTCTTAAAATGATGGAAGAAAATTACCAATTTTATCGCAAAATCATCTTCAGCGATGAAGCGCATTTTTGGTTAAACAGTGAAAACCGTCATGTGCTTCAAGAAACATCACTTCAACGACAAAAAACGACTGTATGGTGTGGATTTCATGATTTCAGTGTCATTGGGCCGTTTCTGATGTGTCTTCATGTTGTGTTACGAACATCATCAGAAAGTGATAATATCTTATTGCACACCACGGAAGGTTAAGAAATACAAAAAAAAAAAAAAAACCTAGTTAATTCAACTCATTTAACGCCATTTAGAGTAATTTCCTAATACTATTGCACTATAATAAAGAAAGAAATAAAATAAAGGCGAGTAGAAGTGGAAATAGTAGAAATGTGAAGAAATGTTTTAATTTCGCCTTAAAAGTGAATGTTGCCCACCTGAGAGCAACCGAGAAAATCTCTCGAACTCATATAAGGTACTAAGTCTGTCTTAATCATTTGGCGGTGGCTCCATAATGTCTCTGTAGAAACTGAACAATCGATTCAATGGGTGAGTTGACTGAGCGAACAAACGAATGATCGAACGAAAGATCGAATGTGTATCTAAAATGTAGCATAAAGCATACTAATGATGATGATAATGATGTTGTTATTGGTTTTGTTGTTGTTGCTATTGTTATTGATGATGATTGTGATGATGATTGCGTAGTTGTGTAGTGGCTTCCCAAGACCAAGTTAAGCGTAACGAATGTGTTTTGTATCTGTTGCGCGTATCTCAACATTTTCTATAGAATTTATACTCGTTGCTTAATTAATTCTGCTACCGATGATGGTTGATGTTATGATTTTTTCTTATTGCCAATACACAACAACTTTTTTCGCATTTATTTAAAATGCTTTGAACGTTTTGTTGCCGCAAAGTCTCGTACTGAACACAAGAGATACTCTTCCATCTTCATTCACCTGTTCTTCCATCATGTGCTCCTCTTAGGTTCTTTATGGTCTATGGACATGGCTATTGAAGCGCATCGCATCTGTGTGACTGACAAGCAAACAGAGCAACAAATTGCCTTTAAAAGGTTCTCTCAACTCAACTTAGTTTTTGTTCTTTGATCGAAAGTTAAATGTTCGCGTTCTAATCGCAAATCTCTTTTTGGTCTGTTGCTGTTGCTTCTGGTACTTCCAAGACAACTTGGGTGTGGGCCAACGTTGTTGTCATTGTCATCGTCATCCATTTTGAGGGCGTGTTGGGTCGGTCCTTTAACAGTTGCTTGAACAACTGTGCAACAACTTCATTATTATGCATGATTTGTTGTCTGATTTGTTGCAACTTATGGCTAAACATTGTACATGCAACGTATTTGTGTACTTTGTTCATTGTCATTATTATCAACCACAATACCAACAACAACAACAAGAATACATAGATTTGTAGATGCATCTACTACTACCATAGATACTAAAATAATTCAGTGGAAGTATCGATGGCATAACAATCATTAACTAAGCGTAAAGTTCTTTCGCCTTTGCTGTGGTTAACAACTTCTTGGTTGTTGGTTCATGGTGTTGCATGCGAAATTAGTTTAAGGAAAATATTGCATGCAGCACCATGATGTGACACATGTAAATAAATATACCTAAGTTGATATATAAGTATGTAGTATGACGAGATCCGTGTGGGATAACACAAATCTTCAATATCAAATTGTTGTCACAAGAAATTTGAAATGAACTTTAACAAATCTAATCAATCCGTATGGGATAACACAAATCTTCAATATCAAATTGAAATTTGAAATGAACTTTAACAAATCTAATCATTTGAATTGCTTATAAGGAAATTTAAACGTTTTTTTTTTAAAGGAATAGATTGGAGGATATTGTAATTATGTTTATTCCAAGGTAGACAACGAATTGAAGTCAGAATATCTTCTCAAAAAACCTAAATTCTCTTCAAAAACAAACTCCAGGGAATGAAATTTGCATCTAATCCTTAAGTCAAAGATACTACTACTTGAGTCCAAAATTACTGAATTAAATCGAAATATTTATGAAAACTGTGTAATGAGTAATGTGTTTCCTCTCTTCAGAAGACTCCGACTAATGTAGCCTGAAGCCAAGGAATGACTTGAGAGGCGTTTCAAGAAAGATTGTGTGAATATGTTGCCTTGTTGTTTCTTTTCTTTGAATTTCTTTCATTGAGGGTTTCATTAAAAATGTGAAATGTCACATAAAATGTACCAAAATACGATACACAATGGGAGTATTTGGCTCATGATCTGCAATAGTCTGATCTGGACTGGTCTGGTCTGGTCTGGCGTGTACCGTGTGCCTGTCTGGTCCAATAATCTAACAACAGCTGGTCGCTGGGTCGGTCAGTCTCTTTTTTAAACATCATGAATGTACTGAAAAAGCTAATCAAAAGATTCAGACAAACTTCTTTTGAGTAAATAATGCGTTCACTTGCATTGAAGTTAACAACTACAACAACAACAACGACAATGACAACAACTTTGAGTATTTCGATTGGGATACCTTCATTTGTGGCATTGTTCGGAATCACTGGTCTTCTCGTCTGCCTGTTTGCCTGTCTCCCTTTCAGTCTTTTGGCCGAACATTTAGTTAGTTTATCTGTTTGTCTGTCGATCGGTCTTTGCCATTTTGTCCCTGCGGCTTGTTAAGTGAGTAAACATTTTCATTTCTGTTGCCTCAACGGAAGTTTTGTATACACAAATGTATTGCAATACAGTAAGTATTGCATATACATAAATGCCGCAAATTGTGTAATTTTTTTACAAACAATGTTGCAAGGAAGCATGTGACACGCGTTGATAGTTTTGTTGTTGCTGATGTTTCTGTTGATGTTGTTTGTTGCTTACAACATTTGGTTAAGCAATTGAAAATCAACATAAACTTTAGTTAAGAGGCGTTTAAAGTCTAATGCGAATTGTCAAGATTCATGACGATGAAGATGAAAGAAAGGAATCAGAATAAACACAATGACTCTCTTTTCCCATTTTTTAAATAAAATTCATTCAAAATGAAAAAAAACGAAATTGAAATTGCCAGTAATTATGGCGCGATGTGGTGGTGCCTTATCGAAAACGTTTCTTGTTGTTGTTTCGTAATTTGACAAATAAAATTGCAATAGTTTTTTGGGCAAATCTTGTTGCATTTGTTACTCTGTTGTTGACTTTGATGTTGCTGCCAACATTGTTGCTACTGAAATTGTTGTTGACGAAACACGTTGCGAAAATTGGAGAAATTACTACTGAATGTTTTCCCTGCCAGCCACTACAAGCAAACCGAAACCCTTTACCCTCTTTATATCTGAACAATTTACTGCCCTTCATCGTCATTGATTCGCCTTCCTTCCTTCTACTCTCCTTTTGTCTCTGGCTTTCCTATCACTGTCGGCGAATGTCTTGAGCTTTGATCACGATTTTCATTTAATTGCCTTAGACTACTCGCTACAATTTGTTGCTTTTGTAAGTAGTCTGCCTGTCTGATGACTTTGAATGACTTTGTTGTTCATGTTGTTGTCCGTGACAATAAGTAAAAGCCAAGTTTACAAAGCAAAAAAAAAAAAACAAACCATTTTTATAAACAAATATATTGCTAGTTTGTATTTGAGTGTATTTTCTTTTTTTTTGATTTTGTTGATTCAATTCGAAATTACTTAATTCACTTGATGTGCAACAAGGAACTACTTCGGTGGCAAGTTCAAGGGTTAATGCTATGCTGCGTTTTTCATTTGAATTCATTTTGAAAGTGAATTTTACTTGGAACTTGAAGGTACATTTGACTTCTTCAAATCAATTTGATTGCAACCTCATCATCATCATCATCATCATCATCAACAACTATCACAAGGGTGGCAGAATCATAGATAAAATAAAAACAAGAAAGATGAATGAAGATTAGAAAATTTGTAAAATTTTAGGTCTTACCCTAACCCAATTTAAATACAAGAGACTCACGTAAGTGGCTTGAAAGATTTGCAAAGATTTAAATCAATTTTGAAAGAATTTACTTATTGTTTAAAACAAAAACCAAACTTGTATGTGCACAAATCCACAATTCATTCAGATCAAGCAATGATAATAGACAATGTTATGCGTAGCAAGCAACAAGATACAATGTACTCGTACTTGTATTGTATTTTAAATGAATAATTGGCTGTGATTTCATTGATTTTTGTCTCTAAGCAAATAAGGCAAGGCTTTTATGTGTGTCGTATACTTCCTTTAATGATTGATGGAATGCGTACAATAAAAGAGAAAAAGGAAACATGGAACAAGTTTATAATCAGACAACTCTGACTGTTAGATAACCTCTACAGACCCATATATCTTTTTATAGTGCATCAGAGTATTTTAGACATGCAAAAAAAAACTTAAAAATTATATATTTCAAGCTCCCGTGCTATTGATCAAATTTCTATTGTTTTATAGATTAAATTTAGGAATGATAACTCTTATTGTTCCCCATAGGCATGTGTCCAAATAGATGGACGAAAAGTTGCAGTTTTTTTTATTTTAATTAGAATTAAGTTCTAGTCTACAATAAATAAATCAATAAATAATAATGCAGATTTCTTCCAAGTCTTTTTCAAGTGAAACTTCTTAAGCATTGTTGGGCAAAAATTTATATTTAATATTTGAATGAAAAAATACAAATCGTCACGTTTTTTTTGAGTCTGTATCTCATGAACCGCACTAAGTAGAGACTTGAAATTTTCACAGAATTTGTATTTCTATTTCCATATCCCCAACATATAATAATAATAATAATAATAAAAATAATAATTTTGGAAAACCCGCCGGAAAAGTCTCAATAAAGAGATTACAACAACACCAATTACACACGCCACAGAAACCAAAATCAATATACAGACAGAATAGCAGATTGACATACAATCGTGCCATGACCCTTCCCCGCACACGTTGTGATAGTCAACAAGCAGAATGAAATGAAAACAAACGCATAATGTAAGGTCGGCATTACAAGCTTTTTGACAAACTTATATTGTAATATGGTTTGTAGTTGTATTTGTTTTAAGATGATCTCTCTCTGCCTGTATTTAAGAAGTTTCACTTCTATCACGTGTACGATGGCACACGCAAAATTCTTTATGAACAAAGTCTAGAACAAACTTTCAGTTACTAATTTATTTAATTTGCCAATAATATGCTCCCGGTTGGACATATTGAAACACAGATAAACATAAATTTATCAATTAGTTTCATCATAATGATCAAGAATATATCTTTGTATTTCATTGAGTCTTATGTCTCCTTACCTTCTAGATGTTTCACACATTAGTTAAAAACAAATATATCTTTTTTTATGGACATGTTTTGGTAAAGGGTGTAAAAAAAAACTTCCACATTCAAAGTTGTTAGACAAATTGTAAAAGATTTTCTTGGTATGCATTTGGGTTCTTTGCCAATTGATGAATTTTTGCTTTATTGAGTTTAAATCAACATCTGCTATCTTCGTTGTTGCTCTACCCAAATTTACTTACCCATATCCGTCGTTATTTCTTCGCTTAGGTTAAGTATCAAAAGATTTTATTGCACGATACTTAAGTTGGAACATAATTGCCATATGTTGTTACTCTTTCTGTATAATTAAAGATTTCCTATCAATTCAAGTTGTTAATAAATTAGTTTGAACACAAAATGTGCGAAAAATTCATTAAATTGGTAAAGGAAGTGAAAAAAAAAACCGAAGCCAAGAATTGCAAAAACAACAACTACAACAATAACTACAACAATAGCTATAACAACAGCAACAGCAACAACAACAACAATAGAAGTAGCAACTGCAACATATGTAGACAAAAGACATTTGTGACCCCGAAACAAATTTTAACAAGGATCACAAGAAAAATCGCAGCAAATTAGAACAAACTCATCACGATCGATTACATTAAATAATGTTGCTGCTGTTGCGGTTGCTACTTCTATTAATGCTGCCTCTGCTGCTGCTGTTGCTGTTGCTGCTGCTATTGGTTTTGATTTTATGCTGCCACTGCCGTTGCAATATCTTAAGCCTTTTGCTGTTTGCCTTGATTGTTTTTGGGTTCTAATAATGTGGTGAATTTCCTCGTTAGTTGTTACTGATGTTGCTATTGATGTTGCTGCTTCTGCTTGATTTCAGTCAATATTGTTGCTGCTGCTGCTGCTGTTGCTGCCACTGCCGACGACAACATCAAAAGCCGCCAAGTCTCGATGTTGCTTGCTGCTGTCTTCGTTATTTTTGGTCCAATCGATCGGTGAAGCGTATCGGCTGCGACTGCTGGCTGCTGTTATAACGTCCACGAAATCACCAAAAAATAACAAAAAAAAAAGAAAAAACGATCAACAATGGCATTGGCAACATATTGTTGCTGTTGTTGTTGTTGCAAGCAACTCATAAAATCAATAGAGGGAGACAGTGCAATGCATATCAAAAACATGTCAGAGGGAGAAAACAAAAAGGGAAAATTGTTTCGTTTTCGCTAAAATGTTTTTTCATCTTATTGTTGTTGTTGTTCTTGTTGTTGCTGCTGTTATTATTGTATTGTTGTTGTTGTTGGTGACTTTGACTTTGTTGTTATTGTTGCTTCTGTTATTTTCGTTGTTTTTGTTGTTGTTATTATTGTTACTCCTTAAACCGAAACCTCAAGAGATATTATGTTGGCAACTGTTAACATAAATTTATACCGCCTTTAAACTAATTGACGATGACAACTTGTGCACAGTGGCAGCAACCAGCAACCAGCAACAATCGACAATAATAACAACAACAACAACAACAGCAACAACAACGACATGTTTTTAATTTTGTTTTTTTTTTTTCGTTTGTTATTTTGATCACAAAACGGAATTGTTGCCACGATTTTTGGTTTGTTTCTGTTGTTGTTGTTGTTGTTGTTATTATTATTGTTACTACTATCGACATCTACATGTATGTGTACAGTAATGTCTGGTAGTAGTAGTAGTAGTAGTATGTTGCTGAGATTGATGTGAGGATTTTGTATGATTTTTAGGTGAAATTTTTATATTCGACATTTATGTACATAGTTTCGATTATAGAGAAAGGTCATAAGTTTCAGTTAATTTTTATAGTTAATCCATTGTTTTGGAACAATCAGAAATTAATCAATTGTATTGCGGGAAAAACTGAGGTTTAATTGAAGAAAATTTTAGTGATTATTGATTATCAAAATAGAGTTCAATTAATTTTGAATAGAAAATTATAATTTATAGATCAATTGAACTGCAAATCATCGAAATGCTATTATTATTGAGTTATGCAAAACATCAATTCTTATACCAATTATGACTTGATATGATAAGTTTTCAAGTAAAACTTCTTTACCGAAGGGGTGTGAATCCAAAAAATATGAAAATGAAATGTAACGAAAATCAAAATTTGATGATGTTATTATTATATTGAAGCTATTTAGGCAAAAACAATTTAAATGTGTTCGTGGTATATTGGTTACAGAGTAGGACTTACAAACCGAGGGCATGAGGATCGAATTCTGCACTGGAAATATTTTTTTATTTTTGAAGTGAATCTTCTTTAGCGAAAGGGAGTAAATCGAAAAAATATAGAAACTTCTAAAGTAGATGGTCATACAATATATTGTAATGTTATATTGTTTCCACACAAAGAGTTATTTTATTTTTCGGTCATTTCGGCCACTTGTTCGTACGTTCTTTTGTAAAGTAAACACAATCAGTAAATCATTTTTTTCCTCTCTCTTACTCATGCATAAGCATTCATTCTCTACGCTGCAGGCGAGCCCGAACAAGACAATACGCGTCTCCCCACTACGTCTCTGAAGCATCATCGCATTTTGATTTTCGTCACATGTAATTTTCTAATTTTTGGATTCACACTCCTTGCTAAAGAAGTTTTAGTTCCATATTGCGCTTATGACGGGTGAGACACACTGCTTAAGTTATTTTCTATATAGAAAGCAGAAGCATAGGAGGAAGATCCCACAGAGTGTATATTATATCAAGATGAAGGTAATTTAAAGATAAGAATAGACGGCTGCACACAGAGTTGGAAGTCTTCTTCAGGTGCCTTCAGAAGGAATCGGGAATCCATTGGAGGATTATCATACATAAAGCAATAAAAAACGGAGGGAAGAAATAGAGAATTTTATCATGTCATTGTCACATATATAAATTACATGTGAAAGGACAAAATTGTTAATGAAATTATTGCTCTAAAATACCTGTAAAATTGTATGGTCGCCTACACTCGGACTGTGATACAAAGGCGCCTAAAAAAACTCCATCCAAATGACTTTCCAATATAGTATCAAATATAATCCTTCCTCCCTTTGTACACTAAATTAAAATCAATCCCTGTAAATTTTCAGAGGCCTGTGTTATGTAAACTTCTATGAAATTTATAGTAAATTAAATTTCTATTTATAAAATTATCTATCCTTGAAGATATTATTTCTTGTCTAGAACTATCTTTCCAAAATATATAACTACGTCAACAGCGTAATCTTGAAGTAGAATCGAATTATGAATGGTTGAATTCAGTCTTCGGTCCCTTCTTTCTGAGATATTACTATTATAAATTTATTATAAAGAGTATTTAATAGTAGGCGAACCAGTCTACTCAGTAGAGTCATGACTTTACATTCTTCACTCCCAGAATCGTAAAGAAACTCATAAAAGGACCATAGGTCTTCACTTTCCAGGTAATTATTAGAGTTTGATTTTAATAGCTGGACTAAATTACCATATATCTGTCATAATCTTTGAAAAATTCAAGAAGAAAGTAATCCGACAAAAGGTCTTAAGAATGAATGCTGAATGCTTGTTTCTTCTTAGATATTTTCAAATGGGTCCAAAGGTATAGACTCTATGCTATAAATAGTATTAAATAGTTAAAGGCATCGCATTAATTTGAGTTTTATACTTTATTTATAAGTAATATTGATGATTTAAGAATGAATGATTTAACACAGATTTTTATTTTAACAAAAAATATGTTCATTCCCTAGAGAATTTTGTGTAATTTATTGAATTTCCTTTATCTCTTATAACTTTGGTATACTTATCAATCTTTATTTATTTTTATCTCTATTCAATTCAAATTATTGTAAATTTATCTTCAATTACAACAGAAAAGTCAAATTGCCACCTAATCACTGTGAAATAGTGGAACTTTCTTTTTGTTCTTTTTCATTCATTTGATTGTTTGCATTGTTTTGTCTCTTGCATGCATTTAGCATTTATTTTAAGAGGTAAAATCCAATTCAATTCAATTTCATTTCATTTCATTTCATTAAATTTCCATTTTCATAAACGTGTCCGATCATAAATTGTCATTAGTGAAATTAAAAGGAAAAGCTGAAAGGAAATTAAAGATAGAAAGACACTTCAACTCTAAGTCAAGGAAGCAGCCAAGAAGAAGAAAGAGTTTCATGTTACTAGAAATAAAATCTCCACTGACTTATTAGACAAAACGTTCGATATGTCGCCAAGTTGGCTGATGATGGCGATAGAGAATGGGGGGATGTGGGGATGTGGGGGACAGCAACACCAGCAGTCGTCACAGTAAAAGCATCAGCAGTAAGAGCAGAACACGATTTTCTTCAGTAGCAAGATGCAATCGCTGTGGCACATATGTTTTTATGTATTTGTATCTATGTGTATCTGTGTGTACTATGTTGCATGTGAAGACAAACAAACATACACAATTCTTGTGGCAACATCAAGATAACAGCAATTGATGAATTTTGCAGCATTTAAAGTGGAAGAACATGAGGACGTAGAAGTGGAAGTGGTAGAGGAAGTTGACCAAACCAAACCAAAGTTGGCTAAGAAGGCGCAGTATGTGAAAAAAGTGTGAGTGAGAACAGGCGACGGACGATTGTGAGAAAATACCACCAACAATGCAACATGTAACAATATGCGCATGCGCCACAATCGAGGAAACATGGTTCGTGGCAGCCAACAGTAAAACAACAAACAAACAAACAAACAAACAATTGGTAATTGTTACTGCGACGACGACGGATGACTTCTGTTGTTGGCCATGAATTTGCCAAAGTGAATTCGAGCGATTCATCCATCGATGGGATCGATTGAGCGAGCGCCTGCGATTGTAGACAATGATTGTACTGAGCTACTATGCAGTCAAGAGAGATCATCACCATGATGATGATGATGATGATGACGATGATGATGGCACCACTCAGACCTGGTGACATACATTCTTATTTTTTTTAATTTTTTTGTTTGATGTTGCTATTGTGCCTCAATTCACTCTTAAGTTATTGTATCTACATATGTACGAATATATATACGAGTATGTACGGTGTGTTGTGTTTTGTATGATGGTTTCTTTTATCCCAGCAGCAAGTCTTAACCAAGGTTCAAAAAGTGACAAAGATTCGTAGAAATTAAAAACTGAAAGTTCACTTTTCCTTCCTTAAGGCAAACGATAAATGATCTTCCCCTGCAGAAATTTCGTGTGAAACATTTCTTTATTGGAATCAGTAGTTGAAATATATATTTCTGTCACTGTGTTTGTCAACATCACAACACAATACAATAAAACTAATGACCTATTACCACTTTGGGAATTAGGCTTTCTAAGTTGATCTTTCTTTATTTCTTTCTTTCTTTCTTTTTATGGCGTTAACAAATTTGTAAAATCACGCTTATATGGCAAATTATAACCACGTTTCACTATGCCTACTTCTTGTCTTACAGTGGGGTTAGAGTGTCAAAAATATACAATATATAAGTTTCTATAACTGTATCCAAATCATCAGATTAGACAGACAAAACAAGAATGAAGTCAGCAAAATCCTCAAAGTTTAGGATTCATACTTTAATTTTAGTTTGAATAATTTAATTTATATAAATTTGTTCCACTGTTTACTGTTTGTTCATGATTTCTTTTTGTGTTTAGTGCTCATCCAGTTATTCAATGTGTCCCATGCCAATCCCAAAAAAAAAAACCTTGAATTCCTGCCGAGCCCGCGTAAGAAAGAAGGTGGCAATAAAACAAATTTGGTTTGTTACGAAAATAAAAATTGCGTAAAGTATGCAGAAGCCCAAGAAGACAACAAACAATGCCACATAAACGAACTCCTCGTAAATCCCAATGTATGGTGGTCAGCATCCACAATCTTAGGGATACTTGTAGGGACAGAGAGAGTAGAGTATGAAACCCAAAAGACTCCAAAAGATGCGCGTGCACATATGCGTATCTTATAAGGAGACTAAAACGAAGACGAAGACGAAGACAAAGATGATGATGAAGAAGAACTGTGAAGTAATAAATTTTATGGCGTTGCTCCTTTTTTGTTGCATTCTTCTTCATCTTCTCTGATATCTTCCACATTTTTTTTTTTTGTTTGTTTTCGTTTCTTATTTTTTTGGTTTTGGTAGCCGATAAAATGGCAATGAATAAATGCAAATAAAAAAAATGTACACGCTGCTGCTCCCAAGGGAATCAACATATTCATGGCGGTCGGTCTCTTGGACCCGATTCGATTCGTTTCAGGTACATTTTCAAGACTCTCACATGGGTGAATCTCACGTGCCAAAAGGTTGCTTGGCTGCTTTGGTTAGTTAGTTTTGGATGGTTTTGGTTGTTTTTAGCGTTTTGGATAATCCGCTCCATGTTCATGTTTGAATTATGACGTGTCAGTTTCGATGGTTATAAGCCATGTACTTAGTAGAATTTTAATATTGTATTGTATGTTTACCATGCTAAATATGAAATTACTAAAGCATTTAAGTTGGAAATTGGTGTAGAGAAATTACACATATTATTTTTCATAGAAGTGGTCAAATGAATATTTGTTTTATTTTTATAGCAAAATCATGAAGAATTTACCTTTGATTTTCCTTAGTTTATCGATATCGTCTTAAAGAAAATAATTCAGATTTTAGTACTTGATGTTATTGTATAGAAAGTTTATCACTAAACTATCAAAAGTTTTTATTTCATTAAAAAAATATAAAAAATAATTTTCAATTTCATATTAAAAATTTAGTTACATCTACAGAAATATAAAAGTCTCATATGTAACTAAAATTCAATTCCTTTTTGTATGGATTCCCTTTTGGTCTTTCTAATTCAATAATCATGAAAGAAATTAAAGTTAATTTCTGACAAATTTGACTTTAAAATATTGAAAATTCTTAAAGTTACCTCAATTTAAAATTAAGAATTCAATAAATTTTTACCAATTACACCTAAATGGATTATTTATTCTCATGGCCAAAAAAAAAAACCTACACTATACTACAATAATTTCCGCCCACCACTCAAATCATTTCCAATTCAATTACTAAACAAATTATGCCACAAATTGGAATCACAAGCCAAAAAAAAAAAAAAAAACATAATAAACATAATAACAAAAACATAATAGCAATAATAAATGAATAAAAAAAAATCACTTCGCTCACACACAGAAATTTGTCAATTATTTTGGTATGTTGTAGGCTTATAAATAATGCAAGGCAATGCAAGGCAATGCAATGTAAGATCTATAATTAGCCCATTTCAATCTCTGAAGAAAAAGCAAGCCACAGAAAACCACAGACAACAACTAGAAGAAACTGGGTCAATTTGTTGCATTATTGGTTTAGTAGACCAAAACTGAATCGAAAACGATGGCGATGGCGATGACGATGACGATGAAATGCAACAACTTCACATCTGAAAAAAAACAAAAAAAAAAAGAGAAGAAAAATGGAGTAAAAATATTTAAAGAAACAAGTCAACTAAACTAAACTTAGATTATTGGTTTAATATCAATGCTATGTAGAAGTACGACTAGTAGTAGTAGTAGTAGTAGAAGACAAGAGACTAAAGTATTTCAATTGGATCAACTGGTAACAAAACTAACAATCAACTACCTACAAACGACACAAGCAACTGCAACATCAGCAGCAACAACAACAACAGCAACAAAAAGTTGCAAGTTTCATTTTTTTTTTTGATGTTGAAGAATCCAATGTTGCTGATGCGGCCTACTCAATAACAGTGAATATATATAATAATGGTTAAACGCCCAGGAACAACCGCAGAAAAAAACAATAAAAATTGTAGTTTTATAAAGAACACTAACAATATCAACAACAACAACAACAACAACAATAACAAGAACGCAACATTGAACATGAATGTTGTAATTTTCAAATAAGCAAACTTCCTATTAAAATTTACAAACAAACGAGGGAAACAACATAAACAGTGGCGTCGATATGATGAGGGATTATCGAAGTTTTATAAATAAGGAAAATCCAATTGATAAACTTCATAAGACAATTTAAGGAATGTGACTCAAAATGATCAATCGACCACTGTTTCTTATATGTGTTAAAATCTAACTCAAATCAATGACCCGAGGAATTAGGTCTACATAATCACCTTTATTTCTTACAAGACCAAGACGCACAACATTTTTACATCACAAGTAGTAAAGCTATGTGTGTGCTCTACAATGTTCCAAATCAACTCCGAATGTTACCCCAGTCACACGATTTAAATCCCATGGAGCACTTATGAGCAATTAAATAAAAGGCTATGATGAAAGAGTTGTTGCGCCAGGAGTGGGACCAAATCTCCTCCACAAAAACAGCTTAACTTGTCAATGTAACCCCAAAACTTTTAATGGAGGTTTTTAAGAATAGAGACTATTGAATTAGGTACTAATTATTATATAATTTATGAAAAAGAGGCATTTGGCCATGCATTGTATGCCCTGACAATGCTCCAGCGCCACTTTGTAAAGTGAGTGCAACCAATCCACCAACTGTCCCCAATTGGTAAAGGTCGTGGAATTGGATCAGACAATAGCAAACAATTTCATTTATTGGATTGGTCATTTAAAGAACTGAAACCCACTAACAATTCAAATAAACATGTTGCCATCATCATTAAACATATGACAACAATATGATTTATAAATATCCTCTGACTAAGAATAATAAAAAATTTCGTGAAATTTACAAAAGATCTTGAAATAATAACTGCAAGAAATGAATTATGAAAGGCATCAGCAGTAAGATTAGATAGATTAGGTGAAAAATGATTACTGAAAGCCTTAAAAGTTCTAAATTAGAAAATCGCTTTAGCATCAAAGAATGAAATGTTTAAATTTGTTATAAATTTATCAAATAACGAACGAAGATCAATATTTTGTGATCATTCGAAAAATGCCTAAAAAATTGAATCCCTTTTTTTTTGCAATTCTAAGCTTCAGAAGACTCTGTTCATTGTAAAAGAAACAAAAAAAAAACACACACTAACAAGTAAAACAAATGTTGCATGGGCGCAACAATTTAAATAGAATTTTCTCTATCAAACAAGAATCGAATTGAATTTTCTAATATTTTCATTTTTTATTTTTTTTTATTTTTTATTTTTGTTAATTTTTCATTTTACGCAGCAGCCAACCAACAACATTTGACATCATCAACATCGGCAACATCATTATGATCATGATTATGGCCATGATCTTAAGACAAGAACAAATAATAAAATTTTGCTGGCAATAAATGAATGTTTCCATATCCTATGTGTGTGTATGTGTGTGTGTGTTTGTGTATCTGTATCTATGTGTAGTGTTGCACTTGTCTCAGATTTATTAGAAATTGTTTAAAGCTAAACAAAACATGAACATGATCAACGTACATGGACAGACAGATCAGCAGACAGACAGACAGACAGACAGACAGACATAGAAACAACTAAGAAGACATGAAAGCAAAAGCAACAGCAACAACAATAACAACAACAACTACAAACAAAAAACCAATAAAATTTTGTTTTCTCTTATATCGAAAAAAAAAAAACAAAAAATTAATAATAAGTTTTGCTGTTATTACTTTTATTTTTTGTAATAATTTTTGTTGCTACATTTGTTCAATAATGTTGCTGTTATTGTTGTTATTGCTGTTGTTGTTGTTATTGCTGTTGTTGTTGTTGTTGTTGTTGCTACAGCAATTGCTACTGTTGTCGTTTGTTAATGTTTGCTGTTGTTTTATTGCTGCAGCAACAATTGTTGCTTGTTTGATGTTGTTCAGTTAGTATGTTGTTCGTTCAGTTGTTTGTTGTTTCTGTTGCTGATGTTATTGTTGCTCATTGACGTGTAACGTGGAAACCGCCTTTCCGCCTTACCGCCTTACAGCATTTTCTTCCTGCCCCCTTTCCTTGCTGCCTGTAATAGCATTGCAAGTATATTAATTTATATTCGACATATTTTTTGTTCAGCTTAAAGAATTTTCCCTCCAAATAGTCAAACGAAAAACAAAAAAACAGACAAAAAATATAAAAACCAATTGGCGCTCTATTGCTTAAACACTCTAAGCCAGGAGTTCTTAAATTGTGGTCCATGACATAAGAGAAAGTCGAAAGACAATTTTGACTTAAACTTTGCATTCTCAATTGTTCATAATTTTGTTAAAATGCCCTATTTTTACCAAAAACAAATACAAATTTTTAACAATAAATCTCGTTTCAAGAGAAGTGATATCCCAACGGTTATAGAACTAAATTCTCTAGATTTCTAAAAAAATATCAAAATTAAAAACCAGGTGTTATCTTATTTATAGCCTTACCAGTGCTGGGGTCTGGCTACTGGGTGGAAGAGGATGATCTTAGGTAAAGTAGTAGAATGAAGTAACAATATCTTCATATGTCAAATGTCAGATCAGCTGATTTTATAAGAAAATATTTCTATGGGAAGGAACTCCTATAGTCCTTAATTAACAGTTTTGTAATGAAAATGCGACAACTAGATGTGGAATTACAATTCCCGATCTATAAGATTATTGAATCAGTTATTAAATTAAAATGCCTATGGTATTTAAGAGGGTTTCCCCTTACACTATACACTTAAGAACCCCTCATCTAAGTCAAATTAAGCTGCTGCTGTTGTTGCGGCTATTGCCTTCTGCATTAAAAATTTCAACGCCTTTTCTTGGTTTCCTTGTTTTTAGTTGTTTGCTTTGTTGTTGTTTGTTTTGTTTTTATTTATGTTGTTGTTGTTTTTGTTATCTTATTGCCTTTTGATGTCGTCTTAGCTACAATTTTTTTTATTTTATTTTATGAAATTCAATTAAAAATTATAAACGGTTTTTATGTGCAACGCATCCCTCCTCCTTGAGATTTTTTGTCTATTATTTGGTGCAATTTGTTGAGTATTTTTTTTTTTTTTTTTTTTTTTGTTTTTGTTTATACAATAATATTTCGAGAAAAACCCGATTTTGTAATTTGTCTTTTGTTTGATTTATAGCCGCAGGTGCCGCAAACTACAACAACAAAAAAAACTTAAAATACATAAAAAATTAATTGCATTAAACTTCCAACTAAATTTGTTAATTTTTCAGTTTGATTTTTTCTATTTATTTATTTTATTTTTTATTTAATTTTTTTTTTTGTTTTTTTTTTTGTTTTAGGTCAAGTCTTCTAATCAACTTTCTTTATCAATTTCAGCCAAAGGCGAAATTTTGTTCTAAATATTTAAAGACTTATAAGATTTTTCTTAAACAAATTTATTTATTGTTTATGCTAAATGGCTACAATTCTTTGTCTCTAAAAAAAATTCAAACTTGCAAACTACAAAACTTCATGTGAGCAACAGTTTGTATAAAATTTAAAGAACTTACTGATCGCACAACATTTTCAAAATAGAGTTTCTTAAATCAATCAATGAGTTTCCAATTGATTTTGTTATCCATTCACACTCTTTTTATCTGGTTAGACCAAACCATACGGAAAGATCTCAAAGGTATATACAGAGCAGCCATAGAGTGAATTATTTCTTCAAGTTTCCATAAACTTTGGCAGATAAAAAGTACTTTTTGGTGACATTTAGTAGAAGTGAACTTAATGTACTCAACAACACACAGAAAGAAACAACTCAGAATAAAGAAAAATCGGAACAAATTTAGAAATCTTATTATAAAGAAACGGAATATTTAGTAAGAAAACTATTTGTTGTTCATTAGTAACTGGGATTGAAGTTAAATTGGCTAACTTTTTTGATTATTTTTGCATCTTTTCAAATCTTAAGTATCACCATCAATGAAGAAAATTAAAAATACTCAATGATAAATTATGATTAATATATCATTGAAAGAAAGAGGCGCGACCAACAAATCTGCAGCTTTAAAAATATAAATCCAAAGTAGAAAAACCTGCTAAGAAATTTAATTTTCTGATAAGATTTTATTGCTCATTGCAAGAGAAGCTTCTGTGCAATAAAAAACCACCTGCATGCATTAGCAGTCTTGAAGTTTAATGAAGTTCTATAGAAACATTTTTTTAGGTGCGAGTAACGCATATAAGTATTTGGGTCGGTAGTGGTAGATAGTAATTTGTTTCCATTCACTTTTTTTTCATTTCAGTTCATATTTTATTGTTATAACTTCATCAGGTTCATATTATGATATTATTGAAGATTTAAAAGAAAAATAAAATAAAATATTAATTATATCAGAAAAATTATTATGAGTTCTCAATTCGGTAGAAATTTGTAATGACTTAATATTGATTAAATAGATTCCATCATTTCGCTTCAAAATGGCTTTTAAGATCTCATTTCAACGTTAAACCGCATTTCGCAATATGATCAAATGGATAAAGTCCAACAAACATAGCTAGGACTTCACCTGAAATAATGCCATAATTGTAGCACTATATACCAGAGACCAAGGCATAGTCAATGTAGTGGACTTCTCCGGGTGAACGTGCACCAAAGAAAGCCATGGGTGGGTATGTCGACCAACAAGATTATGTCGACTTGGGTCTCATACTTACTTGTATTTGGAGCTGTTGGATAGATTCCACATTGATTTGACAAGAAAAGATGCATTTGATGAAGAAAAAAGTGCTCTTCCAGCATGACAATGCACGGGTGCACCTGCGTGTAGTCTCTATGGCATATTTCATCCATCATATTCTTCAGACTTAGCCCCATGCGACTACTTCCTGCTTCCAATCCAGAAGAAATATCTCGGCGGTAAGAGATTTAGAATGAATCACTGAAACAAATACATATTTTGAGGACCTTGAGAAATTATATTTTTTGGAAAGGATAAAAAAAATTGGAAAAACTAACCTTGTATTGTTTAACAGTTAATGAAATCCTAAATAAATTCCAAATTCTTTTAAATTTTCAAACAATCAAATTAGATGTAACTCCAATCCAATCTCAAAATGACCATAGAAATATGCCAAGAAGGATGATGAAGTCTACTGAGACCATTAATATCATGTTCCACTATTAATTTCAGTAAAATCTTCGAAATTAAAGACCCCCTATCATATTTGATAATGGCCACAAGGGCATAGAGCAAAATGGTTACATTTTCAAAAGAAAATATTAGTAGAAATAATTTCCTAAAAAGCTGGAAACCATGAACTTTTGTGTGGGTGCTTTGTACATATTTAAGTGCAATAAACGCAATGTGAAGAGTGCAAATGAATTAGCATTTGTTATTGTTGCTTCCAACACTTTGAACAAACATCATTAGCCATCATATATGTGAGTGAGTCCCGTTGGCAATTGTAGTACGATATTTTAGTGTAATTTCTGCAAGAAACATTGAATGCCACAAGTGCTCACTCATTCAGAGGAAAACCAAAAAAATAACAATTGCAACATTCAACCAAGAACCAAGAACCGTTAACCGTAAAGCCTATTGTAATAATGATGGCGATGGAGATGGCGACGGCGACTGATGATGATGATGCGACTAATGATCGTGCTATTGTTTGCTGTGACAATGAATATTGCGAAACTCAAGAGAGAAGAAAAGAAATTTGCTATTTAGAAAGACTTTTACCATGTGGCAAGAATAAGTGGTCACCCAATGCTAAGCAACCAACAATGAAGTTAGGAGAATAATGTCCATGAAAACGTGTGTACTTACAGCAACTAGAAGGTAGAAATCCATAATGAGCTTTGTCACTTTGGCCCGGCTAATGGCATTTACGCTCTTAAGTTGCATTTTAGCCTATTTCACTTCAAGTGCCACACTAATGACCACAAATTAACAACTTGCCACTTGTGCCACATCCACGACTACATGTAGGTACAATATATTGCAGATTTGAGGTCTAATGCGTTTCTAGTCCAAAACTCACATTAGTCAAAACTCATATGAACACCAAAGTAGCAAGTGTTGGCAAGAGTCTCTAAAGGTACCTCAGCCTTTTATCCCCTCATACTTGCTCTTCAGTTCAGTTCAGTTCAGTTCCTAAGCCTCTGACAGCCTCAATAAGTGGTAGTCATTAGCTTGGTGGCTTAATTGATTGCTGTTGTTAACATATTTACTGCATTTGTTGCACTCACTTTTGAGTTGGTGGCAAAAATGTATGCCTTTCATTTACTATATGAGTAAACGGTGGAGGAGGAGGAGGATCGCCAAATAATAAAAACAATTTATACTAAAAATTTCGAAGCACAAATGCATTACAAAGTCAAAACAAATGACCTTCATGAGAAAGCCAAGTTCACCTCGATTTCGCTTGAAAATGATTGTGACAACCTTTGAAAGTCAAAAACATTTTAAACAAGGACACAAAAGTGAATCATAAAAAAAGAAAAAGAGATACTAAACGCATATCGAATTTCCGCATGTGCCACAAACACCTGCCACAAAGAAATCTTGCAGTAAAGAAACAAAAAAACAAACAACAAAATTTAAAGGAAAATAATCAAAATTGGCAAAGAATTGAAAACTTTGTTGCTTTTCATTGAACAAGCAACAAATTTCACTTATAAATAATTTGTTTGTGTGACAACTCCAGCAACAGCAACAATAACAACAACAATTACAAAAACAACTTGCCACATTGCGTAGCACATAGCAATATAAATAGCTAAAACTGTATGATCTTCGTCTTTTGGCTCAGCATGCAACGCAGCAGCAATAAATAAATTGCGAACTTTATTTTGCGGCACTTAAAGTTGTCGCATGAGTGCGACGCTTATCAAATGCATTGCGGGGCAACAGCAACATTGCATTAGATGAGTGAGGCATGCAACCAACAATAATAGCAGAGATGAGGAGTATGAGGACGAAAGATTTTTCGGAAGATGCAACAAAAAATTTACTGATTTATGTGCTTAGAAGCAAAGCACAGCTGGCTAGCTAAACAAGGCATACATACCACAACCAATGTTGCAAGGTGCCTTGCCTGGGTGCTGTTGGCCATAAGCTGAGTTACAAACATCAACATACACACACACACACACACACTCACACAAATAAGCGTATCTACATATGCGTTTAGTTGGTGGCAAGTTATCAATAAAAATAAATATTTATATTCTAGGTTAGTACGAAGCATTTGGCCATTACCCCATCTTTGCCAACCCACCAATGATGCCTCCACATCTAACCAGTTTCCATTAAACTAACCAAGCACTTTACATAGTCAATCTTGTCGTAGTTGGTTTAGTCTCTTTGGCCACCACCACCACCACTTTGTATGCATATTAAATTGACTGTCGTCTTTAGTGCGTTTCAATTGATTTCAAATTTATCAAACAGGAAGTATCTTCTTGGTAAGCGAGCCCCAGTCCTTCGCCTCTCTATCTCTCAATCTCTTCATATTTTCCTATAAACTATTTGTTGTTGTTGTTGTCCATTTAACGGCATTTTATATAGCTTCTAGGCATCGTCAATCGTTGCTTTCATTAGTCGGATTGTTCAATCGATCGTTGCTTGTTTTGTCATCATTGTTGCATCGTCTTCATTGCATTCATGGCATGGCGACAGGTTTTCACAACTTGATTTTTCAAGAGCGTTTCTATTAACAATTTCTATTGATTTTACCACAACTTTAAGCGTGAATTAGCTGCTAAAATGTAAGTGAATCCGTTGATGATGATGACGATGATGATGATGGTGTTGTTGTGATGACGGTAATGACTATTTGAGTAGTGAGAATAAAACTAAAAGTTATTTTTCAATGAATCAAATAAGTTTAGAAGTAAATTTAAAGATCCCAGGAGTGAAGCGCATCATTTGTAATCATATTAAGAACACGGAAAGTCATCTGCCCTGCCATTTTAAATGATTGCAGAAAACTAAGAGATATTAGAACTCAATTTCCCTTATCTTATTTATAAAAAACAAAAAAAAAACATTTTCTTTTAAGGTAAACGTGTCAAAGGGAGATTAAACACTTTATATGAAATCTGTGAAGTCTCAAAATTGTTTCGATAATTTAGGCTTAACTGAGTTCAACTTTCGTGGGAAACAAAAGGACAGAAATGAAATCTTTTGAAAACATCAAACATATAGTTAAAATATAATTTATAATACTTATATAGGAAACAAAAGCACATCTTTAACAACAAATTGAATCACTTATGTTGACGGCTCACGTGTACCAAATTTCCTTTCTTAAACTTCTTTTAATATATTGCAAACTAACCCAATCATTTTTATTTAATTTCCACTTATGACGCTGAAGCTCCTCATTTTTATATCATGGAACTTATTTTGTTTCAGCTGCGTTTAATGGCGATTTATTAAAGATTTCATTAAATAAATGTCTGAAAATTGATTTTTATTTGCAACAACAAAGTAAATGAGGCAATTGATTGAAATGAGGGAAAGGTAAATACGATATTGCCTCAGGCGATGTGAGTTAAATGAATGGCAGCCAAATAAGTTGGAAAAGTAAATATTTTTATTCCATTCAGATAACAAAATATTGTAGAATAAATAAAAAATACTTTCATTTATATTGAAATTCTCCTTTGATACTATTATATTGTATGGTATTGCATGGTTGAATGATATGATTGAATAGAAATTGAAATAGACAATTGAATTGAATGACAATCAAATTCGGTTTAACAAGAAATGTATGTTATTAACCAACATAAGGCAACATAGGATATTTCAATATTTTGTAAAAATACTCTAAGTGAAAAATAAATAAAGCTTTTCATAAAAGCTCTTAACAAAAGGAAGTCTACACAGTGGGAATTAAAAAGTCAATAGGTGGCGCTTTATTGTATTAGTACTGTGAACTTTGCAGTATTTAATACTCTTAAATTGTGATTTCTCTTAAGGCACTTAAAGCAAATCAATATAAATAAATATTGAATCAATTTATGTTGCATGAGCTATCTAGGTAAAAAGAAGTAATATGATATTAAAGCAAGCAAAATTTCCAAAAAGGCGAAATTTGTTACTACACACTACACACAATAGATGGCGCGCTCATCATCAATTATGGAAATGGCTTAAGTTTGCATACACTGCTAAGACTTTTAAAATAAATCAATATTGAGACATAAAAGAGCGTATGAAATAAACATGTGAATGTGGGTAATTTACACAATTCGATCGAACCTTTTGGGCTTTAGGCCTTTGGAGCGAACTTTGGTGTCTTTTGATTTTTTATCTTTTATTCTTTTAAACTTTTTAGCCTTTTGAGCCTATACCGCAGCGGCTCCGATGTGGAACCTTGTCTTGTTCCGAGTATTTCGGTGGATATTGCTTATGGTTGTTGGTGTGTTGCTGCTTTATATGCAAACTGGATGGAGAGTGTTTGTTTTTTTTTTGCATTAAATGCAAGCAATTTTGTAGTTTATCTCGTTTTGTCTTTTGCTTGATTTATTTTGTGTCAAACTTCAATAAGTCAATATTAAATAAATAAAAGGAATCTAACTTTTTATATTCCGAAACAGTCCACATACTACATAGTACAGTATTGTAATTTTAGGTAATTATGATTCCTTGAAACTGCCCCAACTGAATGGAGTAAGAAATAGTACTCTTTCTTAAAATGTCTAACTGCGCAACTGATTGATTGTTTGTGATGACTTATCGCCATTGGCAATGTTAACATGCATAATCACAGCAATCAGTCTTAAATACAATAGCAACATCAACATCAACAGAGCGCCAAAGCGTGCCATAAGGGAAGTAAGAACCAATAACAACAAAAACACAAGGTTCTAAAAGCGCGAATAAGCAATCAAAGGGAAGTCTGCAAAAAAAAAAAAAAGAAAAAGTTGAAAAGACGCAAAGGACAATGTGATGATGTTCCTGTTACTGTTGGTTGCCAACGACAGCGTTAAACATACATACAACAACAGGAACCACATAAAGACACCATAAGTTCAGTGTGAGTTCCATGTGAGTTGAGTGTGTGTTTGTGTGGTGTGATGGATGAATGAATGGATTGATAGGTAAAGCTGTTGCTGATGGCACTACCATCACCAACACCAAGACATTTTCACATGTGTGTGTGTACTCACAATGCGACTGAAAATGCCACGACTCTCGGTGCCACACAACTCTGCACTCAATGAAAAATAATCACCATCATCATTTATTTTCCATGCAAACATCAATCTTTGTTTCTTGACTACGACGAGTGAAGGCAACCGGCAACGTGTGCTGCAGTTTCTTTATATATTTCTCTTCATCTCGTCCGGGACATGACAGCTTTCGAACAGGCAAACTGACAGCTACAAGTTGAGAAGCAGCAATAAAGAAAGAGATATATGTACCTATAGTGATAAAGGAAAGAGGGAACAGATCAAGATTACTCAAGCTCAGAACACTCACTCACTCAAACTTAACTGAGTTAAACTCATTTCTTTTTTCAATTCTGTGGCTCATTTTAGCCATTCATCCATTTGTCTGGATGTCTTACATAACGCCCATCTATCATCATCCATACGCTTGGTGTGTGTGTGTGTGTGCTCAATGCTGTCGACTTTTGACGTTGCCTGCAATTAACATACACAATTTGAGACCATATCCTGAATATGTTTTAGCTATATAGTTGGTTGGTGTACTTCATCAGTGTTTCAAGTTAGCCTTGAAACATGTTTAGTGGTAAAGTATCTGGAGGGTTGTTGAAGGATTGATTATGAGGCGGTGTAGTTGCTGACAACAAATGTTCTGCAGAATGATGGCCAGCCAAGCAAAAAAGTATTGCCATTTGAAAATATGAATCATGAAGCCAGCTAACGCTTACATTGAGAAAAATTTCTAACAAATTATATCTACATATGTGTTCATTAAATGATTTGTAGACCTTTTTAATGAAACAAGACTAGGAAAGACTTCCATTATTGAAGTGAAACTTTTGAAGTAAAATTTCTTTAACGAACGGGAGTAAATCCAAAAAATATGAAACTGAAATGTGACGGAAATCAAAATGCGACCGTCTGTTGAGAAGGAAAGTGCGCACAATACTTCAATTTTTGTTTTTTTTTATTAAGGGAAAAGAAATAAATTGTTGAAATGTGTAAGGAAACTTGAAGTTTCAGTTCTGCAAGTACCCGCCAAAAAAGGATGATAAAAGAACAGAAAGAACAGGTTTACTGGATAACTGGTAGAGTTGATCCCCATACTATATATACTTTAAGGCTGCTCATAGTGTTCTTTAATAAAATCATTGATTTTCAATTTAAATTAAGTAAAAATCTTGTTGTGAAAGATTTGTATGAAATTAAAGAACTAACTTGTTTTTATTTTCATTTCTTTTAGTTTTATATTATTTACTATTTCTTTAAGTGTCTCTCTCGCTCTCAACTCAGTCGTTTAATCACTTTTGTTTTGCCATCCATTTTTATTCGCTGAGTCATTTAAATCATTAATTTACGCGACCTCACACAGCACGAACTGTCAAGCAGGACTAGCTGGAAGGACCCACCCCACCTCACCTATACTATTCATGTGCACGTTGTCATGCTAAGCCAAGTGACAGCGACTTAGCCAAAGATCTAAGGTCACTCGTTTGTTAATTCTAATTTCACTTATGCTTCACAAAGTTCGTTCGCTTACTTGTTGTTTTTGTGTTTGTGCTCGCTCATCTTGTTCGTGTGGGTCAACGTGAACTTCCCCCATACGTGATTTATCCTTGTTTCCGGTGCCACTTTGTTGTTGTTGTTGTTGTTGTTGGTAGTGTTGGTAATCTAAGTGTGTTTGTTTTTACATCTTTACAATGTTTGCAAGTCTCTTGAAAAGTCATTAATCATTTTGCGTTTTTGCTTCGCTTTGCGAAAAAATACGATGACTTTGTTTATGAAGAAGAAAAGAAGTTGGCGAGTGAGTACATCACGCAACATTATGAGGGAAATACGGAAAATGTAAAAAAAAAGGGGGAGATGGAACCTTTCGATACACCACTGACAAGGTCTCTAAGAAAAGAAAGGATTCCAAAGACCAGTGAAAACGCTCAGAGGCATGTCATTGAAAAGAACGGAAGAACAGAATAGAACAGAATAGATATGACAGACAACGAGTGCACACTACATGTCAACATCCATTGCCAGGCTCTGTAAGTGATGGCCACGCTTCGCTTCATCTTCATTTTCATCTTCATAGCATTGCACGCACTTCGCACTCTGAACTTTGAAACAAATATACTTTTAAAAGGACATGCGAGTTTTGTGCTCAACATAGAAAGACGAATTAGGTAGAACTTGCAATGGAGAAATCAGTAAACCAAAGAAATTGTTGTCCAACAAAGGAAGGGAACTGGCAATGAAGGATTTAAAAGCAGGGCAGAGATCCTTGTAAGTGCCACAGTAAACAGACTGAGTCTGCTTCTAGTTCCTGGTGTGGGTGTTGTGTTGTGTTGGAAGTCAGGCAGGCGGCTTGCATGTGGTGATGGTGAATGGGGAATTGCCTGCACAGCAGGCGGCGCCATTTACCAAGTGTCAAAAGCAAAGCTAAAGCTATTGTCGACATGACTTTGGACAACAAAAACAACAACAACAACAATAACAATGAAAAGGATAAGGATAAGGACAAGTATGAGAATGAGAATGAGAGAAAGGAGCAACACCAAAACAAATATAAAAAGTGAAATGCTTTGTTGGCAATTGTCGAGAACTCGAGGAGTCATTGCTGCTGTCGGTTGATGTCGAAACTCTTTCTATGTTTCTGAATGTGAATGAACATTACTTGCACTTAACAATCCTCTCTTCTCGCCCCTGAAATCCTCACATAAGCGCTATTCTTATTCTCCTTTGGTGCTCTCTTTTGTTGGTGCGTGTTTCCAGCAGCATGTCAACTATTTGGATTGCCAACTGAAGCCAAATAAAAACAAAAAATAAACGAACGAAAGAACGAACGAATGAAAATCTGTGACAAGAAACCGGAAAATGTATTTTATTGTTTGCATCCGTTCGAATGCTGCCCGATCCCACCTATTATCACGCCCACCTACCCACTAAATTTGTATGGTAATTGATGATATTGCGCTTTTGTATTGATATGTCGTCCTTTGGTCGTTTGTTTCCAATTCCAATTCTCAATTCTGAATACACAGAACTCAGATTTGCTTCGACATTGTTGTTTGTCTTGTTCGGTGGTGGCTTTAGAGATTTGTCTGCAGATAGTAAATTATTGTATTTGAATTTGATACAAATTCATGACATTCATCGTTACCAAATGGATGAAGCAATTCTCTATTAATATTTGCAAAATACTTCTTCAAGTCAAGAAGATTGCACGACCCTTTCTATCTAAATGTATTTCACTCAAATTCATTCCACTCAGATTCCATGTTTTTCTTCTACTCCGTTAGTGTGACGCCATCATTTCTTTTAGTTGAAACCATTTTTCACTTTTGCTCGTTGTTAAAATGAAGAAAGAAAAATTGCATAGCATAAATCTTGGCGCAAGCACTAAATTTTCATTTTCACACCTTTCAACACTTTTCACGCTAACGCAGCCAGAAAGAACATTTTGCTGTCAAAATGTTGCAGCAAACGAGAGAAAGAGAGATGGAGAGATGATGAAGAAGAAGAAACGAAGAAAGGAAAATCAAAATGTTAGAAAAAAAGAGGTAACCATTGAACACAAACATGAAAACAGGAAAACTCTGAAAAGCATAAAGAGTGAAAAAGCAAAGAAGAAGAAGGTGAGAAATGTGGAAGGAAAACAGAATAGAACAGAACTGAGTTGAGTTGGGCTGAGCTGAGCTGAGAGTAAAGCAGAGTGTCCTTTCGTGACATGGCATGACTGGGCTTGGCAGGAAGCACGACGTACTCTGACATCCATAAATAGTCACACAAAGTGAAGGCGATGTCAGCTTTGGGACATGTAGGACGAGAGACAAACTTGTCGGTTCATTGCATATGGAGTGTCATGTTGAGCATTGTGAGATGCTTAAAAAGGGCATTTGGCCGAAAAGGAAATGTTAGTAAAAAAAGCAGACCAAATAGCCAACCAACCAATCAACCAACTAAAGGAAACGGAAATTCAAGGAAGTTCTTATACCCTAAAAATATGTTATTCTTTTTTCAATACTTTAAATCTTACATAAATTTCAACTTTTCTTTTTTTTTTCTGTCTATTTTTTTTTTGGATATTTAAAGAATTGAATTTACCCAAAATTATTGTAAATATAGAGATCTTGATCTTCAAATTCACATGCTAACCAACCAACAAACACTTTTCAACAACAATAACAACAATTCATCGGTTCAGGGAGATGTCGAGTTTCTAGGAATAACTAAAATGCACACACAAAAAAAAAAAAGAAAAAAAAAAAACAAAAATTCAGTTTAAGAATAAAAGGAAATAACGAAAGTAAAGCTAAAGCAAAAGAGACAAAGTGCCTCTGAGCGTAAATAAATTGGAAATGTCCTTTGCCCTGGCAGAGAGTAGGGAACGAGATGCGTGCGATGCGAAGCGATGCTTTTCCATTTTAATATTAATTTTTCCAATTTTTTCCCCCATTCAGACGCCATGGCATGGCATGGCTTGGAAAAGCATGACCAGCCAACAAGTATGCAACAAAAGACGTTGGACAAAGTCATTGTGGATGAGGATGCGGGTGGATTTCTCAGAGAGCAGCAAATGATCAGAGTAGATAGAAAAGCATTTATTTGCCATACTCGTTGTTGTTGTTGTTATAAGTTGTTGCTGTTGTCAGTTGAAGCAATTTATGTCAGTGCATATCCGACAGATGGCAGTCGCAGTAGCATCTATAGCAGCAGTAGGAGTGAGTAGTAGTGAATGCTTGAAGCTGCAACTATCACTTCAGTTTGAGTTGGGACTCGAGGAGCAAAACTTGTCCTTAACCCAAACACTCATTTCGACATGGATACGAACAACAATAGTGACACCTAACTGGCTTCCATGCCGAAGCAGGACAATACTTTGCAAAAGGATGCAACCAGCATAGAGAAAGCTATCAAGTTATCAAGCCTGGCATGATGCCTGCTGCAACATTCCAATGAAACGACAATGAGGATTGTGGGTACAGTGGGTGCACTAGATGCAGTGAATTCATTGGGTGTTGTCAAGTCTCGATGTTAAGCGAGCAACGAAAGTGTTATCCTGGCAAATAAATACATAACAACAAAAACAATCGAAACAGAAAAAAAAAGAGAGAGAATCAGATAAACAGTGTGTTGTATAGTATGTAGACAGAAGGATAGTCAGGTTGGGCATATGTACTGACAGCAAGATGGGCCAAAGTTTGTGGAGCCTTTGATTTATTTTGCCTGCAAAAGAAATCTCTCTATTTTCATTGCTTGCTTAAGTCTCACCATGGAGCGAGCGCTAGCGTCTATCGGCCAAATAAATTGAGTTGCTGCAGCAACCGAAAGCAACGGACACAGATGATGATGATGATGAGGATGGGACTGAGAGTGGGGTAATGGGTTGGTTGTGTTTTCTCAAAGTCCTCCTCCCCTTCTACTCTCACAACACAGAATAGTTAGTCTTGGCTGCATCCGGCAATATCCTCTTGCCGGAAGGTAAGCAAAATTTATTAGTTTGTTAAATTGTGAATTGTACAAAATGCATGCCGAGTCCTTTAGCTTCATTCTCAATTCATCGTTGTTGTTGTCACTGTACAATATTTGTATTATTTTAACTTTGGTTGTTGTTCTTCTTTACTTCCACTCCCATTTTTCCACACTATTCCATCTACTATTGTAATATTGGCTTTCGATACACGACTTTCCCAGTGTCCTTTTTTACCATTGTAGTCTGAAAGAAATCACAAGGACGCGTGTGGGTCTTTGTGAGTATGTGTGTTTTTAGTAAGACAATGACTCTTGACTCTTTCAGGTTGTGCACCAGATTTCATTATTATTTTTCATTGACATGCACTTTGGCATCACCAGTCGCATCTTTTATGCTTCATCGTGTGTCCTTCAGTAGTCGGTTTTATGAAAGCCTTCCATTATTTATGTTGATATTGATGTTGCTGTTGCTGTTGTTATATGGAAATGGCATATTTCATTTTATTCAGAACGATATGAATTTCTGATTTCACTAGAAATGCAATAATATTTCTTTGTCGTTTCCATGGAACTGATTCCGTTTGATGGTTTTGCATTTCTTCTTCATGTGAATTTATTTTGTTTGCTTCAATCAGTTCTAGGATATTTTATTCCAACATATTTTTTTTTAAAAGAAACTAAAAATAAATAAACAATAAATATTGCATATTAAAAATCAATAGTCTACTACATATATTAAATAAAGTTAGTCACGGACTACAGTCTAAGGTGAGCCTAGCCTCCATCCTAGTAAAAGCCCTTTCAGTCGTTGGACATCAATCCATCAATCATTCATTGCTTACGTTAATTTGTGTTAGTGAACTGATCTGTAATGACCACCAGATTTGCATAAGTCTTTGTGCAGGTTTATTATCATGTTAATCAGGTTTTGTTAGAAACTGGTATTTCCCTAGATAAATAATTCGGACCTCCATAAGGAGGTAATTATTTGGGAATAAACTGTGCTCTTATTTCTAAAAACTGTTGTTGTTAAGCAATTAATGTAACCCTGATACCCTTGCGAGCTTTTTAAAAAAAAAATATATTAATTTTCTTAGACTTGAGGGAGTGTTTTATCGAAAAACTACGCCTGTGAAATACTCCTCCTTAATTTGTTCATTTGAACTTGTTAATTTTAATATTCTGCAAAATCTTAATTAAAAAATCTCTCAGATTGTTTCACTTTTTAATTATTTACATATTTTTCTCTTTATATTGCAATAATTTTTTAGGGTTCCGGACTCAAAGGGTACCGAGGGGAACCCTATTGCAGAGACTTCGTTGTCCATCTGTCCGTCGGTCCTCGTACCTCATGAACCGTATTATCTAGCGAGTTGCAATTTTTACAGAATGTGTAGTTCTATCCGGGCATCAGCAACAAATACTAAAACTAAAATATTTTCAAAAAGTTAAAGGGGTCCTCATACAAGAAACATTTTGGTTTGTATGGCACCTATACGATCCAGTAATTCCACGATGTTGAAATTTAGAAAGTTAGTGGTTATACATCAGAAACTTATATTGTCGAAATTTCAGTTAGATCGGACTACTAGAGAGGGTACCTCCTATACAAACCACCATTAAAGTTCAGGTTCTTATTAGAAAAACTTTTTTGTTTTTTGTTCTAACGAACTGAAATTTAGATACGATAAGTTTTTAACATAGACGCTACATATCTGTTGGAATCAGCCAAATCCACTAACTAGGAGGGGTACCTCCCATACAAACCCACCATAAAAATTCATGTTCTTATTCGAAAAACTTTATTATTTTTTGGACTATTGAACTGAAATGTAGACACTATAAGTTCCTAAAATAGGCGAGGTACATTTGGTGGAATAAGTCAAATTGAACCACTAGGAGGAGTAGCACCCATACAAACCTCTATATGGTACGGAACCCTCCGTGTTTGAGTGTGACTTTTTGCATTTCTGTATTTCAAATAAAATCTGTTCATCATCAACAACATCATCATTATCATCAGTATATCATATTTTAATTAAAACATTTACCTTTCTCTCTTACATACGTAAGTATATGTTTATAAAAATGATGAGTGTAGAATTCGGGAGCGAGGGTAAACTGAAAACAAAATGATTAAGTGTTTTCAATTAATTTATAATTTTTCAAAAACAGAATTTCTATCTCAAAAAAAAATTTAAAATTATGTGTCGGCGAAATACAAAAGCAAATAATTAATTACAGCGGCCCAAGTTGGGCATGTTGAGTGAGCGCCCCCAAAAAAAATAAACAATAACAGCAACAAAATTGGACAACAATAACAACAACAAGATAAAAAACTAATGATGAACAGAACGAAATGACAGCTGATGTATAAATGTATCTAGATATACTTGTATTAAATAACAACAAGAACCGAATGAATGAATGGACTCACATCTCAAACGATTGTGAGTCTACAACTGATTAATGATGAATACATTTTTGTCCGTCCAAAATGTTGCAGATAGAAGAGGACAGGACAGCGCTTGTTGTTCAATTCCAATTTAGCGGCCATTGGCAAACCAAAATTTCCAGGCGCAATGGAAAATAATGAAAGATAATGATGAATATGATAAATCAGTACATGGCACTCATGGCATTAAGTAAAATGAACTACCAAATGAAAATGACAGAGTGACTGAGTTCAGAGTGACTGAGTTCAGAGTGAGTGAATAAATGAATGATGTAGGGAATGAATGAATGTGCCACATAATAATAAATTAATATTAATGATATTTAATTTTATGATTAATGATATTGATGAGTTAAAATCGTTTCCCATTGACGGTTGCCGGAAAGTGAAAAAAGAAATGGATATACAATAAGTAAGACAATCTGGCAAAATTAAAAATCAATAAACAAAGAATTGTATCGAAATCAGGGAAATTTATATATTTTTACTATCTTCCTTTTAAGTATATTCAGGGAATTTTTAGGAAATTTTATTAACACTAGTGATTTGCTTGAATTAAATGAAAGAAATCTTTTAAAGTTCGTATAAATCTGTTTTTCTGTCAGTGGAGTTTATTTACTTCATGATCCAAAAACTGTGTTAATTTTAAGGAAACCTCACGGAAGAAAAGAAAAAAAAAAAAAAATTCCTTATATCTTTATTTACTCTCCATTTTGCTGTCATTAAGTTTTATGTAATTCACGACCCCAAAGTTATGTTAATACTTATTTAGAGAACTTTACTGTAAATGACGATTTTCTGTACTCTACTCAAATATACAATTCCCTCTCTCTTTCTCTCTTTCTCTTAACTGTAGTGAGCTTGCACTTTATAAACAACAACAAAAGCATTCACTCACTCACTCACTCACTCACTCACCCACTTGTAGAGAAAAATGCATTGCAAGTCAAACTGTCAACAACATAAATGAAAAGTAACAACATCCAACCAACACCAACACCAACAGCCACAGCCACAGTAACATCACTAACAACAAAGAATGTAAAATAAATCAAAAACATGCGAAAAATCAACAAAGGATAGTAGGGATTCTATATGCATGAGGCTTTAGAAGAACTAGAAAAGCAAAAGGCAATGGGAGAGAAATTTTGTGAGAAGATGAAGAATATATAGGTAGAAATTGAAAGAATGAGTAAGTTTCATTGTTGTACATTTGTTATTGTGGTTGTTGTTGTTGCTATTGTTGTTATTGTTGTTGTTAAACAAAAGTGCAATTTGCACCCACAACAACTATGAAAACAATAGCGACAGCACACACGCACAACAAGTGACAAAAGCAAAAATCTTAACAAAAATCCTGGGCCTGTCAAGCAAAGGACAAGAACAAACATATGTGAGTACATGTACATAGGACTCCTAACCATCACTATCACCAACAGCAACAGCAAAATCTCCTTCAATGCAATGAAACTCAAAAGAAATGATTGTTTTTGTAATGCATTCATTCATTCATTCATGTCAGAGCCAAATTTACACACATGCTGATATGGTACACAGCAATTGGGAAGACAGAGAGAAAGAGAGAGAGAGAGAGGGAGGGAGAGATAGAAAAAGAAAGAAAATATGATAGAAAGAGTAAAAAATGCTGGCTTAAATGCTGAGGTACTCGTACATCCTGCATGGATAACATGGATGGTGATGGCTTTGGAGATACTATTCGACGTGTATGTTGGTTGGTAAGCCAAAATGTAAGTGTGAGGCATTCATGAGAAGCATGAAAAGGGTAACCGGATGATGGATAGGTGGTGGATAGATGGGTGGATGGATGCGATGTTGAATAGGAAAAAGAAAGCTTTTCCAAAGAAAATGAAAAGACATTGCAATGTGACAATGGAGGTGGCAGCAGTAAGCAACAATAAAAACTGAGGCAGCTGTGGCAACTCAAACTCCTTTCATATGTCGTTGCTACTGTTGGTTGTTGTTGATGTTGTCGTTGGCAGCAACACAATAACAACAACAAAAACAACAACAACAATAACAACAACAACAATGACGACAACTCTGGTTAAAACAAATGCGAACGTGACACTTTGGTGGCGCGTAGATATAAGAATGTCACATAACTCAACGTGATTAACGTCTTTTTGTCTGTCGTCTGCACTGAAAAGAAACAACAAACAACATTACAGATACATTTATATTCTACATTACGTATATGTAGTATACATATGTGTGTGGGTGTGTATGGTGGGTAAGTGGAACCCGTTGCGGATAAAACGCTTTTGAGTAAAGCGCATTTAGACAATTTTCTATTATGCTTTTGTCAGTCAGAGAAAGAGTCTTTTTCTTTTTCTTCTTATTGTTTGCCTTTTTCGTAAACAGTTATTTATGACAAAGCATACGAGATCCGGATACGAGGAGGAAAAGGGGTCTTCACTGTGCCCTGAGTGTGTTACATATACATACATACCTATGTACGTACTCCATACATATTGCGTTAGTGGTAATCATGAATGTAGCATGCTAAAAGAAAATGGATAAATGTGATTGAAAACTACAGGGATTTAGAGAGTTTTATATTTGTTAGAACTTGAAACCTTGGCTTTATAAATACCCTAAATAACACATACTATTTGTGGCTGCCTAAATTAGTTAATCATGATTTTGTAATTTAAGGAACCGATCATCATATACTACGAGTATATGGTACATTCAATTATCCCCCTTAGCTTCTAAGATCCCCCTCTGGGAAATTCTTCTGAGTTCTATAATCTTAATGTATAGAACTCACATTCCTGGAGGGAACATTATTTTCATTTATAATTTGTGATCCAGGTTACCCCCTATAAATTGGATTTCTTGACTACTACATGAATGAAAACATAATGGGGCACCAACCCATGGACTTTTTGGGGTTCGAATTGGTAGTACCTTCCGGTACGAAGTCTACCAGAGGCTTTTTCTGGTACCACGGGTGGTCAGGAGCCCACGGAACTTGTTCCGTCCTGGCCAGCGGGTACGGCCCCCTTGTGGGAGTATCGTGGTGGCTATGGTTTAATACCCAAATGCGGGTAGAGTAATAACTCGACGTGGAGTTGCGTTATACAACCGGGTGCTGTGACCCAGAGAGCAGCAGAGGTTTAAGGTGGGCCTCGCTCCCCACCAAGGAGGGAGTCATATTCCAAATTTAATATGACTCTAATTTGGTACCTGCGGATATTTATCCAAGGGGACGTTGATTGACGTTCAATCCATGTGCTTGGCACCGTGTTCTTGAGTCTTCTTACAGACAGGCGAGCACGTAAAACCCCGGTACTTCATTAGCTTCTAAGAAACTAGTCCTTTAACTACAACTTTGAGTCTGTACCTTCACGTACTTAATTGTAGCCAAGCACCTGAAGTTGATGACTAGTTGCACTTAAGTCGGTTGATATGAAAACATCTTACTTCATCAAACTCACAAAATATTATTGATCTCATTGTTTTAATTTTTTTTGGAGTGAAACTTCTTTAGCGAAGGGGAGTGAATCCAAAAAATAAGAAACTGAAATGTAACGGAAATCAAAATGTGATGAAGCTTCATAAATGAACTGGGGAGACGCACAAGACAATGCGCTTATTTTGTGTGTCTCCGCACTGCGCATCATCGCATTTTGATTTTCGTTACATTTCATTTTCTAATTTTTAGATTTACCTCCTTTCGCTAAAGAAGTTTCACTTCCATATTGTGCTTTTAAGGGACAGGCACACTACTTAAATTTTTTTTATTTTAAAGTGTTTTGATGTTTGCATTTCTTCAAATTTCTTAGCCTTAAGCTTCATATTGAGTAAATTCATTCTTATCATCTTATTTTATTCCCTTAAATTTGTAATGAAAACAAGTTTTAAAATATGGGAAAAAAAGAAACAAAATCTCTATTTTAACCACACGATCGTATAACACATTTTATAACAAAGTCAAATGGAATAATAAATCATAAAGAGAAAAGCCATTTGAAGTAACAAATTTATGATTGACATGTTGTGGCAACCGGAAAGCATATTTCAGACAAAACTGTATCCATAGATGAATGAGAATAAATGAAATTATATATAAAAGATACATCGAAACAACTCAATGGCAAAGCTAAACTAAAGCGAATTGCTCACGCGCGCAACGAATTCAATTCTTTTTGCGTCAAATCGACAGCTACAACATATTGACAGCGACAATGATGCATCATCATCATCTCCATCATCATCAGCATCATCACAATCTATGGAACAAGCTTAAATGTTGCCCGTGAGTTGACGGTGAAAAGCGTGTCTAAAGTGCGAGATACAACTTGATTCTTGGTTACAAATGAAGTTTACTGGACTTGTATGGATTGCTTGAGTCTACATTGCTTATGCGGAAGTTTCTTGTCAGTTTTAGTATGTTTTTGTTCTTGAAATTGTATTGTAAATTAAATCAATTCAAAATGAATTGGATCACATCAAGCAGCGACTTGAGTCAGTTTTAATGACACTCAAAAAGGAGCTACCGTTTTTGTTTGTTCATTCATTCATTGAATCATTCATTCTTTCATCTACTATGATCGATCATATGTTCATGCATTAATCATTAATACACAATTCACACATTCACACATACATACCAGTATGGGTTTCTTCAATGAAATGAACTGAACTGAATTGAATTGAATTGAAAGTGAAGTGTAGTGTAGTGAAGTAGATTTATGAATTCAAAGACTGATTGCTGAGAAAAATCATAATCAGACAGAGTCTACTGAACTCATGCTGTTTTCTCTTAGCTCGAGCGGATTTCTTCTATTGATGCTTGAAAAATGTTCATATTAAGGAAAGAAATGAGCAAAATAAAGAATTCCCCCCAATGGGTTTCTATTCCATTATTCATCTAATGCCCCGAAATGCGCAAAGCAATTATTTTTTTATTTGAATTTCTTTTATTGGTTTTACATTACTTGGGTGGAGATACAGTTCCCTTCACGTTGAGTTCAAGAAATTGAAAACAGCATGCGATCAAAGATCACAGAGCAGCATCAATTGTTTTGCAAGAAGTTTATTTAAAAATATGATCCCTTTTTCAACTATTGTAATAAAACTTATGGTTTTTGGAGGCGTGTGGTATGCAATGAAATGATTCACCAAATGCAATTTAGAATACATTTTTTTGCCCTTTGCTATTTGTTTAAATGAGCTTCAATTAGATTTATGTTCTGGTATTTTACACGATTAGCTAAGTTTCCTTATGTATAGTCAATTTATTCTTATACAAGATATAGTAGTTGAAGTTTTTACACCACGCAGGGCAATAAACTCAACAGAATTACTTACTAACTAAAATGAGTTATCCATTTTTAATTAAATATATTAAAAAGTGTCCCAAGGTGCAATTTATTTCACATTTAGTAGAAAGAATAGTAGCTCTATTAGTTTTTTTTTTTTTTTTTTTGTTACCAATATTGTATTTCCATTTGCTGCATTATTTGTTAATCCCATGGTTTCCTTTTTCTATGTTGATCCCATTTTCAAAAAACTTAATACTTAAATATATTATATTAAAAATTAAAAAATGGAAAAAATAAGTATGCAAATCTTTTCATTAGCATTCATTTGTCATTTTGAAAAGAAATTATTAAAATCGGCTTAGTATAGTAAGCGCTAGATAAAAAAATGTAAAAAATTTGATAAAAAAGTGCTTGTCTCTCGACAACAGCGCCACCTACCGAGTCCAACTGAAGTGTAAACCATCTTAGAGACCCCATAAGTAAAACATGAAAAAAAAAAATATTTATCAAAATTTGTCTAGCTATTTAGGAGATTAAGAGTCACCAAATATCCTACAATCGATACATATACATAAAGATAATATATTTTGAAAGAAGGTAAAACAGATAAGTAAAATACAGAAATAGAGATGCTAACCCCATGAATTCTATAAGGAAATTATTGTATATAAGGAATAACAAAGCAAATTAGTTTATTGTTGTTCTAAAATAAAAATCTTAAAATTAATGTGGGATTCAGATTAATTTATATACTAATACTAAGTACTATACTTGCATATCATTTTCAATTGCTCATTGAATTTGAATCAATAAGCTTGTCAACCTTATAAAACATAGGAACAAATAAGAACATTAAACAAATTCCCACTATGCAAAAATACCACAAAAATACCACATCAAAAACTACAAATACGAGTACAATACATTTTCATTTTGTTTTTTTTTTTGTTTCACTTAAGTTTCTGAGAGAAAGACGAGTTGAGATGAGATGTGTTGAGGGACAGGTGCCTGTCATGCACTTGTCTAGCTCTCAGGCACTCCTCATGTACTATTGTACATAAATTTTACGTGATGGAAAAGCTAAAGAAAAGCCAACTTTGGATAGACAAAGGAACACATGAACGAACACACAGTTATGTGAACACGGGATATACCGAACAACTTTTCAACTAAACAGATAAACCCACTGACAACAAGATGGACAGACGGAGAGACAGACAGTTAGACAAACTTGAGAGAAGACAATAAACGGATGCCTTGCCATGTAGAATAAAGTTTTTACCGCACAAAACTCAACGTGCTTGCTGTTGTTAGTTAGTTAAACTCATACTGATCCTTTAGCTCCAGTTTTCGTTAAACCACTTGTTTATGTAGTCATGAATTGTTTTGTGGTCGAATTCGGTTTCTCATTCTGAGAACGAGTCTATCTATTTGCCCGATTGTCTGTCAGATTGTTTGTTTCTCTATCACTGTTTGCTAGTTGAGTGAGTTCTGAATTCAAATTGACAAAGCCAAAACCAAAGCCAAAGAGGGGATGATGGGCTCTCTAGTCCGATTCTAAGCTTATCTGTCTGACATGGTTTTATGTAAATTCTAGTTGTTACTGCAGCCGATAGTAGTAGTCTGTGTCAAAACTCTTAATTAATGTGTGTGTGAGTTGATGGTGAATTGAAAAGTTTTATGAATAATTGAGGTTCGTTGTTTTCAGTTTCCTTCCTAGGTTTAAAAGGGATCTAAGCTACTCATTACACCTGAAGTGAGTTTAATTGTGTTTTGTAAATTTGAAGTTAAATCATATTGCCTAATAACCACAGATCAAAGATCGGAGAATGCCTAAAGGTTACCTACCTAATATTTTTATGTTCTTTGGAATTGAAAAAAGAAAAAAAAAAAAAATAAGAAACTTACGACTTCAACTCTACATAAACCATTTGTGTTGGTAATCATGCCAACGTTATTCATTGAAATAAAGTTAAAATGAGCTCAAATGTATGCAATTTTCGAAACTCCACAAAGGCAACAAAACAGAGAAAATATATATGTAGGAATATTGTGTATATATGAATATCTAAAAAGAGAGAGAGAACAAAATAAGTGAAACGTTTCAACAAAAGAATAATGACCACTTTGCCATCTCGTGGCAAATAACCATTCATCAAATTGTCCAAATTACAGACATTTTACAATGATTTCTTGTTGCACTCCCCACTCTCTCTGAACTGAACTCTGGTCAAATCCAAAGCTGGTTTTGGTCTTGCATTTGTCCAGAAAACTTAAAAAACGAAAAATACCAAATAAGAATGCCGACGATGATGATGATGATGGTGATGATGATGATGACGGTGATGGCAATGGTGACGCCGACAATGGTAGGGTTCAGTGCTAAAGGGAGCAAGTTAGCGAGCGACAATAACTTGAATGCAGTTCGCATTGTTTTAGCTTCTTTTTGTCCACTGACTGACTATCTTTCTCTCTCTCTCTCTCTCTCTCTCTCCCTTTCTTGCTTTGTTTGTATATGAATATAGGTAGTTTTGGTTTTAGGTTTAGTGGTATGAATGGATGGATGGGCCTTGCCAGTGCAATTCGTTTACACCAATTTTCTGGTAACAAGCTCGCGTTCCTTCAAAACCATTTTCACATTGCAAACGTGTGCAGTTCAGTTGAAGCGAAAGTCAGTACTAAATTACTGAACTCCACTGAATGATGATGATGATGGTGATGGTGATGGTGATGGTGATGGCGATGAGGAGAAAAAGGAAGTTAGTGTACTACCATTGACCACTGTGTGGCATTTTCGGCTTTGGTCAACAACAACAACAACAACAACAACTTCACGTACTATAACAACATCAGTTGAAAGAGAATTTATGTGTATTTCGCTTGAAATTGTGAAATTGTTTTTCATTTCAACTGCCATTTATACTATCCACTCGTAATATTTTTCCCTTTTATGTTTTTATTTCATTTTTACCTCTTTTAAGAGTATTTAGGTTGTTATTGTTGTTGTTGTTGTTGTTGCTGTAGTTGTTGCTGTAGTTGTTGGTCTTATTATTGTGGCAACAAAGTTTGCGTGAATTTTGCTAATAATCGTTTGTGGAATCACCTTCATTATGAGTCGTTAGGGTACATTGTCTTTCCGGAGAATTGCACTTGTTTGACTAATGATTAATTGAAAGAAGCCGCAGGATCTTTTAGACTTCATCTTCACATAAAACTGTTTTTTATTATCCCATTTGGAGCCAAGTGTTGGCTTAATTGAATACAAATTGATGGCTTTAATAAATTTATTAACTAAAAACAAAAAAAAAATTAGTTCAACAAAATTGAAGGTAATCATTATACGATAGTTCAATATAAATTGATCATAATTATAATGAACAAGAAGTTGATAAGATACTTCAAGACATATGAGAATTTGTTAATCATGAAATGAGATACTAAATATATTTTTTTTTTATTATTTTATGTTAAGAAAACCTTGTTAAAAAATCATAAAAATTCATTTTCTGCAAAATAAATTTATTATTTCCTTAAACTAAAACGCACTCAACTTGAACCAAAATACATAAACTCATTATGTCCAGTTTTTGTTGTTGTTGTTGTTGTTGCTGTTGCTGCTTTCAATTTTTTTCATATACATTTTATTTTTTGATTTATATGAGGCAGACACGACATTTAATTTGATATTTTGATTAACTGCAGCAATGTGCAACAAACAATGTAAAAGCTACAAGTATGACGAGGGTTCATTGAAAAGAAAGCAGTAGCATAAATTTTGATTACATAAATGGGACAATTTAAAAGACTTGAGACTCCTCTAAGTATTTTACAAAGAAATTTATCTATATTAAATTAATCAAAACATATGATTTGATGAAGGCGAATACTTTGTGATTATCATGGATTTTTATTTTTTTATTTATTTTATAAGGTAAAATATAGATTGCGTTTTTGCTTTCTTTAAAACAAACCCTCGTTCAATTAATTTCGATTATTATGATAGATGCAATCTTAACGACTTCATTATGGTAATGAAGTTGACTTAACAACTTCATGCTTTAACGGGTTTTTATGGTATTAAGGAAAAGAAATTAATGAACTTGAGGATTCTAAAGTTTCTAAATGCAATCAAGAAATATACTATAAAAATCCCTTGTTTTTGTCCTAAATTAATTATGAAATTATTGTATTGAAATGCCACTTATTTTTAAATTTCTGACAATCCATCATTCTTTTGATGCCAAACCCCTCAAAAAGGAAACCACTGAATCCAATTCAAATGCCATGACAAAGTTTGGATTTGAATGTCGAAAATATGATCTGCTTTTGGGATGAGATAAATAAATGACAGTGGGAGAGAGTAATTTATGCATACACAGACTTGCAACGAGTGCAAATTCTCTGTGCCAGACTTCAATGTCAACCCCTTATCGATGACCTCCTTCTTGTTGTTGTTGTTGTTGATGTTGATGTTGTCGTCATCTTTATATCGCTACTAAATATTTTATGAAATAATTTATGATGCGACATTTCCATCAGAGTGGTGGCATGGAATGAATCGTGTGCTTTGTAGAGACGATTGCATGCATGCATGCATGACTTCATTACTTTATCATATCGGCGACCTTAATTCGGGGTGTAACGATGTTTTCGAAAATATTGTAAATTGTAATAAAGGAGACCAAAGGGACTGGTTCTTGTTGGAGTTGCAGTTGCAGTTCCCCATGAGTATTGGAGGAGTGGACGAAGGGCAATTAAAATTGAGTAGTGAATGTTGTTGCTTTAATCGATGCAAATATTATAATACAATAACAATAACAACAAACAACAGAACATGCAACAACGGCGGTCACAAAAATATTATTAAATAAGATTAAAACATTCAGAAAAAGGGTTGCTGAGTCAGTCAGTCGCCTTTTTGTAAGTATAATAATTTTTCCTTTTTTATTTTGTTTGGGGCGATTAAACATTACGATAATAAATCAATTTTACAATGAGCAGTTGTTTTTATTACCACACACACACACACACACACATATATATATATGGTCATACAATTCCTCATCCAGATACATTGTTGTTGGTTGCATGTAGATACTTTTGCAGGCCACTGCATGACATGACAGCAGCACAAAGCAGTAACAACGCCGTAGGTGAGCAAACGAGTGTGGCAGCAGCAAGGAACAAATGAAGACAATGGCAAACAAAAGGTGAGGGGAGCATCACAGATCTTGTCAAAAACATAATAAATTAACTGAATTGCAATTATTTTCACATTTTCGTGAAGTGGCATGGTGAGCGAGTGAGTGAATGAATGAATAAATTGAATAAACCGCATGTGAACGAAAATCTGTGGTAACCATGAGTTTGTGAGTAAATCAATGTATCTGAGTGCTAAATACTAAATGTTTCACTTTAACTTAAGTTCACATTGAACTTTGACATCGTTTGTATTCATCACATAAGATTGATGATCAAGAAAAATAATGTTTGAAAGAAAAAAGTATTGCCAAAACTTATAATGATTTCGCTTAAGACAAATGCAACAAATCATTTCGATCATTTTTTTATGACACAAACTGTTAACTGTTGTGATGGATAAATAAATTTTTCTTATTTTATTCATTTCAATTTCAGTTAAATTGCATTTAGCCATAAGATAAACGATGCAAATAACAATCATCAGATTCTCTTGTCCCGAGAAACCAAGATGGTATATTTCTACAGAATAAGAAAGTTGTGATGAGAAATTAAAAGTGAATTAATTGAAGGCATTCAATGAATTCAATGCATGAGTTATGAATATGCAAACTCATGCATTTTTTCACTTTAAGTCATCGATTTGGTTAATTCCACCTATGTATAAAGCAAAAATTCCCGATGAAAAATACAGAAAGCAACTCAAGTGCGCGAATTGCATTACAAAGATAAAAGTGCAATGAAAGTTGATGATGTTAAAGAGGAGGAAGATTGCTTGTTGTTGCTGCTCTTATTATTGTCATGTAGGGCCAGCAGGAGCGGCTAAAAATACTTGAAAGGCTCTGCAATTGGATGAAGGAACCCTGCCGAGGGCGGTGGCAAATAATAATTTTAATTTTTTTGATGCAGCGAAAAATTGCAAGAGCAAGAACAATAAAAACAATAAGAGTGTTAAGCAGGCATGTACAACTTCAATCACGCTAGGGGGTAAAAGCAGCATATGATGTATGACATCGAGAGGGGGGGCGAAGGGAGTCTACAAGAAAAAGAAGAATGAGAAAACACTTGGCAAATAGAGTTGGCAACGTGGCACGTCAACGCATTGTTTGCGCAATTTCCGCTTTTACCATAACTCTCTCTCTCACTCTCTACTTCGCTGCGTTCCAGTTTTGTTGAATTGTTTTTAAAATGAATGCAATCAGTGGGGGACTATATAGTCAAACAAAAGAAAGACAAGAAGTGGGTGGAAGGGTGTATTGAAATAGCATATAAATGGTATTGTTATTTGGTTTGAGATATTCATGTTGTGATCGATTGAAAATGCATTTGTTTTCTTTGCGGCAGCTACACAAAAGGATAAACAAATCATCACAACAAAAAGTTGAAAAAGCAGCTGCAGAGTATCTCATCACTCTGACTTCCCCAACCCATTGCAATTCGCTCCACTTCACTCCAATACTTAAAAAAAAAAAATATTGCATGCAACGTTAATGCTAATAATAATTTCGGCACTTTTATGTAATTTCAGAGTGTTGCAAGAAGGCGTTGAATGATTTTTCACTTTGATCATAGAGTTCCATCAATTGAGTGAGTGAATACTTAAGCTGGGAGGATAAAATAATTTGCTTGAAATGAATTGGCAGTTTCGAGCTAAATAATTGGCTAGAGATTGGCATGAACCGTTTTGCTAATTGGAAAGACTGTTGGATGCATTTCAGAGGTTTGGTTTTATTGTTATTTTTTTTTTTTTTTGAAAGGAAAGAAATTTATTTTTAAATTAATTATAATATTTTTTAAAAACCCCTGCCAAGGGTGATTTCTACAATATTATAATCTTAGAGATTTCAACACTTGTCTCATTATCAAATAATCAGCATAAAAAACGCAATATAACTTCACAGAAATCCTTCCCTAGCAGCACCTCGAATACCATAAGAAGAGGCGAAATACATTAAAAACAATCAGACGATTTGGCATGATTTATTGGTAATTAGTCCCAAGCTTCGCGTACAGACAGCATCATGCCCCATAATGCCCAACATAGCGAGCAATTCCAGAGAAACATTGGCACTAATGAACAGACAGAGCGACATGCAACAAGCCACTTAACTGCAATGAAACGCGTAAGAATCACATCAACATTGCCAATTTCAATTCCAATTCTGACTTCGACACCGAATCCAAGATGATGATGCTGACGATGATGATGATGATGATGATGGTGATGAGAATGCTGACGATGCTAAACAATGCGTCGATCAAATTAACAATTTAATTTCTAAGAAAACTAATTAAAAATCAAGCAACAAAGCGAAGCCCTTGCAGTCAGTCGGCAGCTGATGCAACACTATGAATTCAATGGATGGAGGATGCAAGGTGAGATGATGATTTTTTATTTGGGAGCAGAGCAGAGCAGAGTTGCACGAAGATACATGAGCTGTATAAATATTTACACGCTGCCATGCCAACCAACGTTAAGAATCTGCAATTAGCAAAAGACGAAGTAAGGCAGGCAGTTAGTATTTGTGGCATGAAGCATGAAGTGGAGGATGTGGCATAAAGCTTAACGACCGACATGAGCAACACCATTTAGAATGAGTCGCCGCTCTCTGTGTCTTTCTGTTCGAGTCTATAAGCGATACGAGCACTCCAAGAAGAACACACAATGTTGAAGTTGTAGAAACGATTACTATTGCTGTTGTTGCTGTTGCTGTTGCTGTGGATGATGGATGGATGGTTGACTGCCTCTTCTGATAGTTTCTCGCTATGTGAAAGATGAATGGCTTCGAGACGCTCACATGAAGTTCGTCTGCGTAGAGCTTCAACATGCCAGCCAGCCAGCCATCATCCACCACCTTGCAACATGCCACACTTGTACTTAGTTTAGCTCTCTGACATGCACAAACAATTTTAGTTGGTTACTTGTTTGGGTTTGGTTTCGGATCGGTTTGGTTGAGTTGAGATGAGTTTGCTTTTGCGTTGGTTGCTGCCTCGTTTGTTGTTCATTTATGCCACATTGGCAAACGCCTCCCTTTGCCTCATACATGCACGTACATACATACTACATACATAAGTGTCTATGTCAGAAATGGCAGCGAGGCATCAATTTTCTTATTTCAACGTCAACTACAAAATGCAAAATGCAAAATGTTGCATGCCTGCAAGTGATTGAGTGAGTGTGTTTAGTAGTAGAATATCACGATTCCATGCCACACATCATTCTGCACGTTTTGTGTACTTGATGTTGCATATAATTAATTTATTATGTTGTATGACGCGTCAAGGATGTTGAGCCCCTTTTAACTATAACACTATAATATTTGATGCAAGAAGTGTACAATATTTACTAAAACTTAGAACACACTTAAAACGAAACTCCAAATGAGTTGGTACACTGACAAAGTATTCTTGAAATGTTAAGATATAAATGACTGAAGATATATATAATGAATTTGAATTTATGTCCTAAGATGAAAATGCCTTCATCATAAAAGGATAATCTTCAGTGCAAAGCAAAGTAAATAAATGTGAAATCCGCAAAAAAAAAAAAAGAGTCTCTTCTTATCATCCTTTTTTACTTTCCTTCTTATATTTTGGTTGCGTTAATTTGTCAACAAAAATTCAACTATAATTTATCATTTTTTGCAAATGCGACCACATTTGACAACCATTAATCATACGTCACGATGACAGCTGTCAACACGTTGCCATCAACATCATCATCATCATCATCATCACCATCACCATCACCACCATCACCGTCATCATCTCCATAAACACATCACCATCATTACCAAAAGACTTCTTCGGTGACAAAACCAGAACCGAAAACGAAGAAATAGAAATGAAGGAGGAGACAAATGACATATTATAGAATGCGCCAAAAGTAATGTGCCACGTAAGAGCCTCCTTCGAATGAAGCAAACAGTGGAAGAAAGAACTTGCTAGCAAACAAACGAAAGAAGAAGACTAGAAGTGCCAGAATGGAAGGAGTGAGGCAAAAAAAAAAAAAAATGAACTCATTTTAATCATTTTCAAGGGTAAGAAATTTATACGTAAACATTAAGTTGACATAAGCGGACAGTGAGATGTTGGTGATGATGGCGATGATGATGGCATCGGAAAAAGGCGCCATGTCAAGGAAAGAAACAAAATGGTTGAAGAGAAAAAAGAAAAAGGAAAACAAAAAAAATATTAATAATGACATTTGCACTGTCAGCGACTACAATAACAACAACAACAATAATATCATTATCATCATCGTCATCATAATCATTTAAAAGGAAACACGCTTGGTATAAACTTAAATAAATTGCAACTGTCATGCATACTTGGGCTAAAGAGAAGATCATGGATAATAAGGTGGTAGAGTTTTTATATAACAAAAAACAAAAAAAAAACAAAACTTGATTCACCAAAGTGTAAATAAGAAAAGGGAAAATTTAACAAAAACAACAACAGCAAAAACAACTCATTGCAACAACAAAAAACAGAAAAAAAAAAATGCAAATGAAAAATGAACCAAAGAAATGAACAATGAAGAATAATGAGCGGTAAAATTTTTTATTTGCCCGAGAGCCAAAGTTGTGAACATAAAATTTTAGATGAATGCGAGTAGTAGAAGCATAAAGCAAAAAATCTATGAAGTTTCACAAAAAAATATGGTAAGTTACTCATTCTTCCCTCACTTACGTAAGTAAGTTCATAATAAACTCGTTAATCATGTCAGAGTTGTCTTCATTGAAACAACTCATTCGCTTCAATGGAACGAAAGAAGAAGGGAAGACCCGGCTGAGAGACACAGCGATGAAGCGTGCGTAATCTGCGAGTGATGTCAGTAAAACTGTCAGTCTTATCAGATAGACAAGTGGAACAGTTATTTACAATAGTAATATTGTATAATTGTCTTTTAAAGACTTCATTTCAAGATATTTGATAAATTTTGATAATCTAAAGAAAATAGAAATCTATAAACTTATTCACTGTCTCTATTACCAATCTATGTTATGTTATCCTTAAATAAGCCCCACAAAAATAAACTTACATTTTACTAGTGCAAAGGATTACATTTGTATCTAGATAAAAACTACATAGTTGGCTAATAGTATAAGCGAGTGCAGACATTTAAAATACATTTTAAACATTTAGCTTTGTGAAGTCAAACTATTATTCGAAATAATTATTATTCTTATTATAAGCCTTTGGCATATACAATAACAAAGGTAACTCCAACAACAACAACATTTGCCATGGTTGGCAATGGCAATCGTTTAACGGAAATACTTTTCTAAATTGTCTGGATCTGAATGCCTGGTTGTCGTCTGTCCATCCTTCTTTCTGTCTCTCTGTATTCTTCTTGTCTTTTGACTTCGAAAGTCAACTCAACTCTGACAAACATTTAATATGCATGCAAACAAAAGCAATAATATCCTTTTTCTCAACACATTCAACTCAAATGAAGTTTTTCTTTTTACAAAGCTAAGTATCCACTACCTTTATATAAACTCCTAACTTTATATATCTATGAGTGTGTGTGTGTGTGTGTGTGCTTGTGTTGGTGTGTATGCATTTATCGTAGACACATAAAAGCAAAGTTTACAAATCGTTTGAATTTCGCACGTTTATTGAGTTGTTTTTCTATTTGTTAAGCACCATAGTATTATAAGTTTCTAAGGATCTCTAAATCTACATATACTCGTATGTACACATATATATGTGTGTGTATGTGTGAATGTGTGTATGAATTTGTATGTAAATTGGTTGCATAACTTTTGTCGACTCACTGGATTTCTATATTCCGATTTGTATCAAAATGTGTACGTTCTTTTATTCGTTTGTAGTTCTATGCGTTGCGCGCCATTACATTGTGGCATGCAAACTTTGATTTCTTTAGGAATACGCCCAAGGCATAAACCTATATAGGAAGAGGAAGAGAAAGAGAAAAGGAGAGAGAGAGATAGATAGACAGAAAGAGATGGATAAAGTGAAAGAATCAAAAAGGAAAGGATTATAGCTAAAAATATGAGTACATTGTAAAAAAAAAGAGTTTAAAAAACTATGGAATGAATGAATATTTGATCTAAAACAGGAAATCGACACAAGACATCACACATTTTCCAGGAACCCTATGATTGACTGCGTGTGAAAAGAGCCGTCAGGAAATCGATGAAATCACTTTCGTGGGAAGTACTACTTAATTCGACTTATTTGTGAGACTTCAATTTGTGAAAAAATTGTTACGTAATACAAATCGCTTTCAAGGAGGAAGAATCCTTATATCAGGGAATACTTTTTTGAAGTGAAACTTCTTTAGCGAAGGGGAGTAAGTCCAAAAAATATGAAAATGAAATGTGACGGAAATCAAAGTTAGACGATGTTATTATTAAATTGGAGTTATAATACAGAATATTGTAGTGTTACATTGTTTCAATACAAAAGAGTTATTTTATTTTTCGGTCATTTGGAGACTTGTTCGTAGGTTCTTTCGTAAAGTAAACACGATCAAAAAAGCATTTTTTACCTCTCTCTTCATTCATTCATAAGCATTCATTCTCTACGCTGCAGACGAGCCCTCACAAGACAGTGCACATTGTTTTGTGCGTCTCCCCACTACGTCTGTCAAGCATCATCGCCTTTTGATTTTCGTCACATTTCATTTTCGAATTTCCTTCCTTCGCTAAAGAAGTTTTACTTCCATATTGTGCTTATGTGGGTGAGGTGCACTACTTAATTATTTTTTTTTTTGTTTTGTTTGAATGATTTGATTTGGATTGATATATTATTTAATTTCCCACATTACCATTTTCAGTTAAAAATAAAGTTCATTTATTACTTATAGATCAATAGTTTTCTTAGGATTATTACTTTCAGTGTATTTGTAAACATACATACATCCCTGATTATGTTCCCTTCTCTGTATCGATGAAGTTTTGTGGCTTTCCAACGACTAAGTTGCATATTTGTCTTTATGTGGTTATTCGAATGTGTTCAAATGCCATTGAAAATTGAACTGTAAAATAGTTTTTTATCGCCTCAGTTTCATGTCAGCAGCCCCATCTGCCTTACATACAATAGATATTTGCCTCATCTGCTTCCCTCTTCTCATCTAATACTTTAACTTAGCCCCTGATTTCGCTATGGTAAACAGTCGTATAGTATCGCATATTTAAAATGCAAAAAGGTAGAAAGAAGCGCATAACTCGTTGTAACAACAACAACAACAACATCAACAAAATACAATAATAATAACAACAACAACAATGTTGAGCAACCACAAAACAAAATGAAGTTGTTGAAATGCAAAAGATTAACTTTGAGGAATGTGCCCCATTGCCACTACCACCGCTATCGTCATCACCACTGTTGCCATAATACACTCAATTGAGTTCATTTACAGTGGTTTTGAGAGCTGTGGATATCAACTACAATCATATATCCATTCATTCAACCCATCATCATCATCCCACAAACCCTCCGAATCCAACATTTATTGGAATATGTAAAATACTCGTAAATGAACCGCAAATATTTTTTAATAAAAATACTTATAATTTCTGATGTACTATGAGTGAATGACTGAGTGATTGATTGATTGAATGGAACATGTTCTATGAAATGACGAGGGGGCTTCAGAGTGCATAAATCCCATAGCACATTGAGAACTAATCATTTTCGCTTTTGAGTAATTTGCATAGATTTATCATTATTTAGCGAGGGTATAATTCTTTTTATTTATTTTTATTTTTTTGGCTTTAACATATTTCATCAATCAATAAAAGTCAAAAAATGGAAAATATGCTTGGAAAATATTGTAATGCTAACGGAAAATTCTAATTTATAAAAGAACAGAACTGAACAGAGCAGAACAGAAAAGAAAAGAAATGAGAAACATGAAAAATTTGTTTTTCCTTTACTCGACAACTTTACTCTTGATCAAAGGCGTGTTGCTCGACATCAATCATATATAATGTAATGGAAGGCGATGGATAGTTGTTTTGCCAGACGGATTGTTAGACGGTCACTCATTCAACATTACCATCGCCATCACCATCACCAACATCGTCACCGTCATAGTCACAGTCTCAGGGTCCTCCTAGTAAAGTAGTGTATGAAGTATTGTGTATAAATGAAATTTTTATAAATGACTTTTGAGCATGAAAGTTATTCTAGATGATGACGATGAGTAGATGAATAAGATGGCAATAATAATGATGAAGTAAAGTAAGGTATTTTCTAAATTCTTGAACAATCCATTACAAATCGTTAATGTCATCATCTTCGGTCTGTCGTTTGTTGTCGTTACTTGTTCTTCGTAAACGGAAATAAAACGCACGAAGCAACGTTGAAAGTAGGAAGTACCATTGTTAATAACATCATACCCGATTTACACGCTTACACACTTTCCATTTATACTACATACTGTAGTATACCTATATAAGTTGTATATTTGTAGAATTTATTCCTAGATTCTTTCAATGACCCTGCCCGGTTCGACTAGACTGGATTGCATTAACTGCCTGACGCTTACTCAGCTCAAATGAGATTAATGATGTTCTGTCAAGTTATTTGTAGCTGAAGACAGTTGTTCGACTTAATTTATAACATCACATCATCCAGTCATGATGAGAAAGAGTAGAAGAGTATAGAATAGACTAGAATAGAATAGAAGAGAAAAGTAAGAAGATCTGAATGGAACTTGTCAGATAATTTTATTTTTGAGTAATTTATTTTATTTTCCAGTTTGCCGTTTAATGCTTTTTCTGTCATAATTATAAATGAGTTGCTTTTAGCGATTATCAAAAAATTTTAATAGTCTTGGCAATTTTCGCATTTTAATCTTTACTTTCCTCACCTTATATTTTATGATATTCATTCAGCAAATGATAAAAAATCTTATTGTTATACGCCCTTCATAATAAATTATTTATTACAAAAATGGGATAATTGCGATGACAAAAATATTCTATTTTATCAAAGGTTATCCTCCCCCAGATTATTTATTTGTAATAAAAAAGGTAATTTGCAAATGCTAAACTTCAGACAAATTGACAACTTTTTCAAACAATTTGGTAAAAACTTCGCAGACGGTTGCCCAACTATTATGGTCAACTAAGGTGCAAAGGTTATGCAAATGAAATTCAAGAAAAATATGATTATACAACAAATCTGGGCATTAAAGAAATAAAATTATTATATGAGCTCATATCTGAGTAAAGCACATGTGTATGTTACTACGAATACGTGGGCGGAAACCATGAAAATATGTTTTAAATTAGTTTTTCCCTTTTTGAGCAAATCATTTAAATAAAACTTAATACTAAGTTAAATTGTGTAAATTAATTTAAAATTATTTAGTATAGAAATCTTTGGCAAATATTTAAATAGAGAATTTTCATTATGAATGTTTTGACTTGACAAATTTTGACTTGTGATGACTTTGTCAGGTGACATTTTTCATTCCAATTGAGTTTGTTAAGGCCATTTGATTTGTCATTTTCACATGACTTAATTTATTTTGAAATATGTAGAAATGGTATTTTTGGTGATAAATGAGTGACAAATGTTTGTGTGTGTTTACAAATTAGCAAAGTATATTAAACAAAAAAAAAAACCCCACCACATGACACATAAAAATTGTAATTCCCTCCAACAAAAAAAAAAAACAGAAAAATTACAAAAAATGAAATGAAATGTTTTACAATAAACCACAAAAATGACCCCAAAAGTCATTTGTGATGTGAGTATTTTGTGAGAGTGGCTAAAACAGTATAATAAATTATGATTGATGTATGATTGATGTCTTGTTGTTGTTGTTGCTGTTGGCCGAACTAACTCTCATATGAGTGTGGTGATTAGGCCTCAGACCCCAGTCCCCAGTACCCTCAAATCCCAAACCACCACCCGCTTCCATAATATTTCATAGCAGTCTTAACTTGCTCGACATCTATAAAGTGCTTTGGCACTTTGGCATTTATCTTTTCTCGTGGCTCGTTAGTCGCTGATGAAGGCGCGCTTCAATATGACAACGATGTTCATTATTGCGTTGTATTATTACCACTGACGATTGTGATGGTGATGATGATGATGATGATGATGATGATGATGATGAGTTTAGATTGATGGGCAACATCAGTCAACTTTTCGTTCAAAGAAATGAAAATATTTTTATAAAAATGTTAAAACCAAACAAATGATGAAATAAGAACAACGCATCGAATCAAGACTGTCGTTATCATCATCAACGTCTGTTCCAACGCCTCGGCCCCTTGTTGACATGGCACTAATTTTGTGTGGCAATTTTGCTTCTGTGGTAATATGAATTTGATTTCTGTTGACATTTTTTGATTGATGTACTTTGCTTAACCCTTTTTCTTTACTTTTACTGGTCAGGGTCTGTTAAAATTATAAGTCATTAAGTTTTGTGCCAAAAGTTACTACACAAAATTGCTCTATTTTATGGCGAACGAGAGTTTTAATGAAATTCTTGTTGGTTATATTGTATGTCTTTTATTTTGAATAATGAATTCAATGTTCGGAGAAATAAAAATTTGCTTACAATTTTTATTGAAAAATGTTATAAAAAATCCCAATAAAAAAAAAAAATATCCTAAATTATAATAGGCTTTAAGATATAAGACAGCTTATGTCACAAAATATATTTTATTTCATCAAATAAAAACTTACAGTAATACGAAACGAACAGCAACAAAGTAAATATAAAAATTTTAATCTTGCTTATTTATTTGCTAACCGTCAAAAAGGATAAGATTCTGAGGTAAGTAATTAAACCATATTCGGGAGTATATCCATGTGTGATTAAGTCTTTTTATTGGTTGAGATATGTACATACTTACCATCGATTTAGATGTCTTCAGGATGAGCAGAATCTTACAATATTAAAAAAAAAAAAGAATATGTATAGAATAATAAGAGAGACAAAAGAGTGATTTTATAGTATTATATTTCTGGAAGAAGAATAAATCTTTGATGAGATGCCATTTAGTTTTTACCCTTTAACATTACACTTTCATTCTACTACATCACTTTTAGGGTTATGGACCCAAAGGGTACCAAAAGGAACCCTATTGCAGTGACTTCGTTGTCGTTTCGTCCGTCCATCCGTTCACGGGTCATACCTCGTAAACCGCTATAGCTAGTGTTTTGAAATTTTCACAGAAGGTGTAGCTCTATCCGGGCATCAGCAAAAAGTACTAAAACTAAAATATTTTCAAAAACTTAAAGGGGTCCCCATACAAGAAACATTTTGGTTTGTATGGCAGCTATACGATCCAGTAATTCCACGATCATGAAATTTGGATGGTTGTTTGATATACATTAGAAACTTATATTATCGAAATTTCAGTTTGATCGGACAACTAGGGAGGGTACCTCCCATACAAACCCCCATCAAAATTGAGGTTCTTATTCGAAAAACTTTTTTGCTTTTTGGACTATTGAACTGAAATTTAGGCACTATAAGTTTCTCATATACGCGCGGCACATTTGTTGGAATCAGTCAAATCGGAACACTAGGGAGAGTACCTCCCATACAAAACCTAATCTGGTTCAAGATCAATCCCTTGCTATTTTTTTGTGTTATTTAGAAGCTTTGCAGAAATACGATTAGATGCGAACTTAACTTTCCACACTAATTGCCATGGCAGAAAGAACTAAGATGCTGCAAATTGTTAATATCACTTTTCGTTTTTATTTTATTTTTAAATTGTATAATAAGTAAAATAAAAAGATTGGGCATATGTCATGAAATCCTGTTAGTAAAAATTTATTTTTCGATATTCTAAGTTTACCCCTCGCGATATAAAGTGCGTTTCGCATTGAACTCTTATAAACAACAGATTACTTCCACATTACACCCACCCTTTCATCTTAGCTTTCAATGCATAGCATACTTTCACTTTCAGTCTTAGTACTTTTCGTTTCCCCAACTTTCCTTTATCGATTCTAGTAGACAATAACAATTTTATAAAATAAATTTCATGTATAGTTTCTATCTAAAATAGCCTTACTAGAAATGAAACTTGTTTATATAGGCCCATTGTGGAAATTGCAGTTACCCATGTCCTCATTTTATACCAATCCCCACGAATATATTACCATATATTGGAAAAAACTTGTAGACTTAATTTTTGCGTCATATAAATATTTTATTCATAACATTTGAATGTAGGGATCAATACCTTTCAGCCAGCATTGATCTTTTGTTATTTGTTTGCCCGTTATGAACTTCAACGTTGTTGTTTTTATACTATTTGAAATACCGTTGGTGAACATTGTTGTTGGGGTACTTGCTATAATGCATTTTTTTTTTTTGATTGAGTTTGGGTTTCGCGCATGGCACACTACATGGCTGTGGCGTCTTTTGATTATCTAATACAATTTTATTTGCAATCAGTCAGCAGACAATCAATAAATTTTGTAAAACAACACTTTTCATCACAGGATAGATCTACCAAGATTATGTAATTGTGATGGTGAAATGAATCTTACTCACTAATTATTTAAGCAAACTTTTAGGATCACATACCGCTAGCATACTGAAAATTTTACATTGACTAGGTAAGTAGAGTTTGATTGAGTCTCTACACGTGAAGGGTATTTCAAAGACGGGTTGGTGTGACTGAGTTAAACGGTTTAAATTTGTTGTTTACTTTTTTATATTCAGTTCAGTCCGTTCAAATTATAGAACTAAACTAAACTAACTAGTATCGATAAAAACAAATAGATGGATAGACTCAGTTTATTCGATCCTTTTTGTCACGCCGGTCAGTTTCATATGTAATTTAAAGAATCCCCATACATTACAAATATCTTGACAAAGTGTTTTCACACAGATAAAAGAAAAATAAAAATGTAAAAATATCCTAAATCCAAGTAGGCTGTGACAAAAAGATAACTTCTATTGTAGATACTAAAACGTCAGAGAAAATATACATAATATATATTTTACTGAAAAAAAAAAAACTACATTACAAGCAGCAAACAAAGGATATATATTTATCTATTTTAATTAGAAAACATATCGAAGCGTGTTTAGTGACATCAAAGTTGGGTAAGTAAAAAAATCAAAAGATATTTATGCAAGTGGTGTTTATTTATTTAGTTTTACAATTGCCAAATATTTTGCAGAGAATTGCAGTGATTCGACCAATGTGAAAAGAGTGATAAGTACGAAACAAAGAACAGATTCGTGAATGTTATTAGTATTCATGAATATTGCCAACATTCACAAATCAATGTTATATTCACTGCAGTTCTCTGATCTGCAGGTATCGACTACATACAATATGTAGGAGTAGAAATCGTAAAACTAGTCGTCTACAAATCTTTTTGGTTTCAATTTACTATATAGTAATTATATCTTTTCAGCATTCAAATGGATCCAAATGAACAACAAATGACCAACACTACCGAGGTAGCTGAACCCAATAAACAAGCTCAGCCTCAGAATAAGAATGGTGTCATCATTACCGCTCAGAATCCGGTAAAGTTGCCACTCAAAAGACCACCACCAGTACTCGAGCGTTGTAAGAAGGGACTTCGCATATAAATCAAGAACTGGTGATGGATAATTAACGAAAAATAATAACAAAAAAAAAGTAGCTGATAAATTACTATGGTAGAGTAGGAAAAAGAACATCATTCCTACAAAAAATAAAAAACAGCTACAATGAAAATTCATTTTATATTTATAAGGGTTTAATGTGATATTTAGATTCTCTTTAGATTTTCTTATTTACTAAAAAAGTTTTTCCCTGTTACCATAATTAGCCCTGTCAAACTAAAGTCTGAATTATCATTTGTATATCAAAATGTCATAGATGAGTGTGCGTATCTATGATGAGAATTGAAAGAAAAACATGCGTGTGGGATTTACTAGAAGAGAATCTTCTATATTTTTTAACCATAAAAATTATCACATCATTTTTCTTTGTCTTGTCATTATTTATAACTTTTTACATAAATAAGTTTGTCACAAGTTTTGGTTAAGGGGAAAATGAAGAAGGGCGTATCGTTCTTTGCAAATGACAAATGATTTTAAAATGTGACAAAATGCTCAAAAGAAGGATTAGCTGGTGAAGGGGTTGAGGAATTGACTGACTTTGAATAAATGAATTATTTAATGATTAAGTAAGTGAGTGAGTGAGTGAGTGAATGAGTGACTGAATGAAATTAATCGAGCGTGAGACACATGAGTGAGAGTGTAGTTTTATAAGTTTATTTATAAGAAGGAATTCTTGTGTAATAAAGTTGTATACATCTCAAAATAATGATTAAGTTGCCAAGTCATTTTAAAATATATAAGCAGCATTGTATATCGTATATTATGCACATCATTTGTAGTCAAAGCCGCCGCACACTTCCAGACAACTCAACTCTCAGCAGGTCATCAGCATATCATGCTGAGCTTGATGAACAGCTGCGTTACTTAATCACAAGAGATTGTTAGATGAGGAGGCTGGCTGGCACAAAGAATGATGAAAGTTAAGACAGAGAGAGAGAGAGAAAGAGAATGGGTACAAAGTGACCACAACAAAATATAATAAAATTGAGTTCCTATGATTTCTTTAGCCCCCACTACAACTTTCAATCAACAATAAGAACATTATCCCACAGTTATTGTATGCTATTATCTCCTCCCAAACAAATAAATCCACCTTTGTCGCCATTAGTTGATATATTAATTTCCGTACATCACAAACATCACTGAAACATCAAACAGCAGGCATCTTTTTTGGCGGCCCCATAGAATTTTTTACTTTCAGTTCCACCATCATCATCATCATCAACATCATCAGTATTTTCATTATTGATATCAGTGGCAATGGTGTTGGCGTGGCGTCTGTCTGTTGCATTCAAACTCGCCACACTCAATCAAATTTGATAGTTTTTGACGCATTTGTTTAGTCATAAAAAAGAAGTATTCTTGATGCGACATTCTTTGTCGCTTGGCATGCTGTCAGACCCCATGCACGTCAGCGCCCTGGCACCAAGAGTGAGCTAACCGCTAAAGACATCATTAGACAATGAGTAACAGCAGCAGTCTCAGTTGTCGGTCAGTTGCTTGGCCGATCGATTGATAGCTCAGTTCTGTCTGACAGGGTCTTGATTTATTTATTGTGTATAGTTCTTTTTATGAAGTGAACTATAGGTTGTCGGTCGTTTGAAGCACTGTAAGAAATTTTTAAGTTAAATCTGGATTTATGTTTTCGTTTGATGGGAAAATATTGTTGAAGGCAGTGGCTCTTAAACTGTATTGCTTACAGCAATAGTAATATTTATTGTATATAATAAATAACACAGGGAATTTCATTGGAAAATATGTGTTCTTTACACTGCAGGACCAAAATTCTTAAAGTTCTTTAAAATAATAACTTTTTATTGTTTTATTTTTGTTTCATATATTGAATTTTTCTTAGTGTACGAGTATCTTCTAGAGGGAAACCACAACTAATTTATAATATTCCTTCAAACTTAATTACGCCACTAATATATCAAAAATTAATACGAAAAATTATATTCACTTCTTAAGGAACAAAGACACACATTAACGTCTTGACTTTGTATCATCGCCTGCCGCACAGTGGGTGCCTAATTTTTACTAATTTCCCAGACTTTCACTTATCACCGTCAACAATACGTAGTCCCTCTCTCACCCGGCCGAAGAGGAAAGACTCGCCCAGTGGTGAATGTAACTGGAAATGAAAAATGACTGCGCATTAAGTCGACCAAATGTCCAAACGAACCTTACGATAAAACGGCATTTAATGACACATAAAGTCGTCAATCACTTGTAAATCTCTTCTCTTTTATATTATTTTGTTTTTTTATTTCTCCGCCGTTCTGCTCGTACTTCTGAAGTGCCTCTGCCTTGGTCACTCGCTGATATTTCTACAATCGACGAGACTTCACTATGATGGCGTGGCGTGGCGTGGCGTCGTAAGCTGCTAACGGTAGCAACACGATTTGACAGCTCCCTGACAGTTTAAATTAATTGATTTATATACAAGTACAATAAGTTGGAGAGGCTTATAGAGTACGAGTACAACAATAATAATAACAGCAACAACAAAAACAACAACAGTAAAAATTAACAGAAACTAGTAACTCGAGAATGACATTTGATAAGAATGGAAAGTTGGGGACACCTGCACTCTGTTGCTCAGTGCACGACGATGATGATGAATTATGGTCATACGACATTCTATTCCTCAGTGTTAATCTTCTTTCTTTTTTTTTTAAATCCGTACATCCCTCAATTATCTAATGGCGTCAGTTTTTTATATCTTTCCACTCTTCTTTATGTTTTTAATCTTCCTAATAAGTGCCTTGACTATGAAGAAGTCTCAAGTGCATTTCAGTGCTCAAAGAAGGAAAGAATGTAAGAAATCATCATTTGTAATCTTGTCAAATGCATTCGTTTCTTGGTTAAACATTGAATAAATATTTATCTAGTGTTCTGCTACTGTGATGCCTCGCAATCCTTCATTCTGATATTGTATTTGTCAATGAAAATCTAAGTTGTCAGTTTTTGTTTACTCTGTGATAGTAGTTAAAATGGAAGAGAGAGTGAAGAGGCCTAGATAGGGTCTAATGACTACTTCGACAACTTACTGTGTGATAAGCATTTTTGATGAATGGTATAAAGTTTATTGTTGCAGATAGATGATAATCTGTAGAAAATGTATGTGCTTAAGTAAAAAGTATATTTTAGACAATTTGTATGATGTTGAGGTATCACACAATAACAAAAATAAAAGTTTCATTCACTTTTTTCATTGAATTATATATTGTAAAAACTTTTACAAAATGTTTAACAATATACTGTCAATTAATAGTATTCATAGTATATACAATCTGCTATTAAGTACTATTTATTTAAGAGTATTGTAAATCAAAACAAAATGAACAAAAGCTTGTTCCAATCGGGTCATATAAATAAATACAATATAATTCTCAGAATTCTCTGATTTGTTTTTCTCTACTAAGAACACACAACCAGTTTTTAGCACGAATCAAATCGAGTAATATAAAAGTGCTTCATCTATACAATCTCGGACTTAGTCTGAAATCAGTATGCATCGACACTGTTGCCGAATACTATTCTGTGTGCTAAGCATCATTAAAAGTTTCACAAGTGGCCAACATTCGACGGGAATAATAAATTCAACAATTGTTGACCAACCCAATCAGTTTCCGCATCATGTGAACATTTTCGTATCGGAAAGTGGTCATTGTAATGGCGTCATAATCGCACCAAACTGGATACTAACAGCTGTAACATGTGTGGGCTTTAACAATGACTCAGACATAACTTTAATGTTTCAAAGGAAAAATTTTCAAACTGATCATCCATTGGAACCAAGCTCATACCTCATCAGTGTAACACAGGAACGTGTCATTAAACATAGAACTTTGAACTTGGCTCTCATCAGTTTGCCATTGAAGTTAAACTTTAATCAAGATGTGAAGGTCATACCGATTTTAAATGAAGCCAAACGTGATTTGGTGGGACAGAAGGCAATCTTAAGTGGTCCCAATGAAAATGGCACAACGCTCGCTTATGGTGAAGTGGAAATCATTAAAAATGAAAAGTGCACTGAGGTTTACCCCTGGTTTAATGGCAGTCAAGCACTTTGCACCCTAGGTTGGGGTAATAGTAGTACTGTGCCATGCTTGAATGCTCAGGGTGGTGGTCTATTGATTGATTGGCCAAGTCAACCTAAGTTGGTTGGCATCTTCTCGGCGCCACTTGCATGTCTCAGTTACGTGCCTGCTGAGTATAATAAGATTGACAATAATTTGCAATGGATTGAGCAAGTTACCGACTTGAGGGTAAATCAACAGGGTTACTTTGTGGCGAGGGATGGCGAGTGATGATAAAATAAAAAATACATTTCAAAATAAATAGTACAACACAACTATTTAAATAGACATAAATCAATATTGAAAGTCAATATGTTTGCTGTTCGAGTACGAGTATTGTTTTGAAAATTGCTTGTGTTGTGTTTACTCTGATAAGCATCAGTGAATCGATGTTTGGATGGCTGATGGATGGACAGGCGGACAGTTGGAATGGCGATAAATCGTACTCAAGTGAAAACGAATCTGATTGTAAAGCTGAGGTCTGCTCGCGCTAAACAATGTTTATTATTAATAAAATATATTGTATATCAAATATTGATTGATTGATAGTTTTATGAATTATCAAATGATCGTATAACAAATACACAAGAAATATGGTATGTTTTTTCAAGTGTTTTACTATCAACTAAACTAAACTTGGCATCGTACATAATAGAAATCTATATAGAGATTGCATACATATTACATATTATTATTCTACACGGATCAGTAAATGGATGATGATCGATGGCCTATCGTAAAGTTATCAAATGTGTAATACCAGTAGGCGCCAGAATCAACACAAATTGGATATGTTTATGTTGGAAAATTATCAGTAAAAGAATGGTATTTGAGAGGGTAATTTCCTTACGAGGGTAAGTAAGGTAAATGCAGACTGATTTATTTGATTTGGATATTGTGGTCTGTTGGGGGAACTTTCACATTGATAATGCAGATATGAGGATGTTAATGATTACTCCTTCTATGAAAAGTAAGTAAGCATTCCATTGCCACACAAAGTCATATTTCAAAAATAATTACACAGGTAACAACTAAGCAACCAATCAGTGTACCTTTGCTTCTTGTTGTTGCCTGCCACAGTGCATTATTGCAACAGCTCAGTTGTTGTATCATTTCAATTCTGAACGACGCGCCACAAAATTACACACAATATGACTGAAAAACGTTCGAGATACAATATATATAATACTACAGCAACTGCAACTGCAACAGCAATAGCAACGTGCAACACAAACAAAATACTTGTATACTTTTGTTGTGTAATTTATTAAACACATCAATCAACGTAAAAGTGACGATGACGATGGTGACTGAAGCTCGTTCAAAATCGTTCTCTTAGTTACTGGATGGATAGATGGATGGATGGATGGATGAATGATATCAGCAAGCAATGGTCAGTCACTGGTGCTATTGTTGTTATTGCTGTTGCTGTTACTGTTGCTAAGATTGCTTTGGGTGTGGTCATATCAAGTGAATGTATCCTGTAGATATTAACACAAGCTACACGCCTTACACGGTAACTAAATGTCTGCTTCACTGACAGACTAGATGGGCTGCCAGTATGATGGGCTGCCTTCATCATACTCACCATACCTTGCTCATATCTTGCTGTCAGTTAGTCAACGAGTTAAGTTTTCTTTCCTTTATTTTCTTTCTTTCTACTTATTGCCCTATCAGTAGTAGTAGTAGTTTGTGCTAACTGTTGCTGCTGCTGCTGTTTATTGTTGCACAAACGCATATCACAATATAACATCAATAACAACATCAGCAACAGCAACAACATCAGCAACAGCAACAACATCAGCAACAGCAACAGAAACAATTCTTTGATGCTGCTATCATCATCATTATGCAGGGCAATCATCAGTCATATGTCTGTCTGTCAATCTGTCCATATATCTGTCTGTCTGTCTGTCTGTCCACTTGTCCAATTTGAAGCTTACACAAAAAAGGGCAATCATCGATCATGGTCATCAGGCAACATACTTCACTCAGTCACTACTCATTCACTCACTGACTTGGTTGGTTGCTCCATCATATGCTCCGTCCGGCACAGCCTCATCATCATCTTTATTATTGATGAGTGTATTTGTTTGCAGTCAGAGCTCGTTTCGTTATGTTCGTTCGTTCTTTGCAAGATAATATCTTTTGCAACAAATTTTTGACAGCTTCGGGTTTTGTTTCTTTTCTGCCTCATGCCTCATGTTCTGGATGTGTAAGGCCTCCTTTGTATTCCTGTATGTTGTATGTTGTATGTATGCATTGTGTTGCCCTGTCACATTTATCACAAATTCAATGAATAATAATTTTTGCACACTGTGACGATGTGACGTGCTAATGTTATCTGATTGGAATTGTTGATGAGGCATCCTGTATTACCTCGGTCGATCATTGCACAAGATACCATACAACCAGTCTTCTACTAAAGAGGAAAGTGCTTAAATATTAATTATGTTGCATGTATCAACGGCAGCAAAAGGGGTTTTCAATAAAATATCTCAACTCAACTTGAAATATAAATTGCATTTGTGATAAAAGACCAACAAAGAGACCAAAGGACGGGAGTGATGGACAGACAATAAAGGGCAAGTGAGTTGAACTTTATATGGAAAATATTTGCCTTTTCAAGATTTTTATGTTATGTAGTCTGACTTTATCGAAATTGATGCATCACGTAAAATGCATATCGATCTTATTGAAATTTTTTGATTAATGTTCAGAGATTGAGAAATTTATGTTGTTTTGAGAATTGAATTTGAATTATGATTTTGTTTGGGATTTTATTTATAAAATTTTAGCTACCAATTTTGATTTTGTATATTTGTGTTGAAATAAGAAATATTACGTGTACTTACTTACTTACTTGTGCTTTGAGTGAGTTATTTTCTTAAGAACTAATAAATTGAAATTTCTTAGCTGTCAAAGCAATCCATCAACACGCCAAAGACATTTGCTTTGATCAACAATAAGTCTTAAACTCGTGTACAATGTCAACGCCATTCGATTTTTCTTTATTTATTTCACATTCAATTCACTGCGAATAAACCAATGAAATGTTTCTATGTTTCTGTATCTGCGCACATTGAATGAACATCACAACATAGAGAACTCATCAATTACAAAGAGATGCCAAAGTGTCATTTATTGTGAAGACGAGGCGCTGCCAAATTACTTTCAGCACTAAATCAAACGAGTCGAAAGTATTTACGAGAAATTTCAAAAATGTTGTACAACGACTGTTGACAGTTCTTACTCGTAATAGCAAAGGATTTTTCATTTGTTTCAGGTTCTTGTAATCCAACTAAACCAACTTGTTAATTATGGTAAAAGTAAGTAATAATCTTAATGACTGATAAAGGTATGAAAATTTACTTTTTATTCTCTTTGTTAATTTTCTATTCACTTATAAATTTTTTATATGAAAAGCTAATGAAAAGAAATTGAGGAAAATTTGTCTTCCCATTATCACTAACTAACTGTAAATAGCCTTAGATATTTTTTCTTTAAACTGGTATTTATATTTAATTCAATATCCGAGTCTCGTTAGCCCATAAAATGTTATTGCAACAATCAATCAAATTAAAAAGAAAAGATAGAAGAAAAAAAGAAAAAAAAATGAAAGATCGAACAAGGTAGCAATTTTCAAGTTGAAACATCTAATCGGCCGCATCTAGAACCCAGTTTGATAGATTTATACATGTATCTCATACATTTCCGGTCGTTGTGAACAATTTGTTTGCGCTACTGTTAGACATACCAACGACAGGCGAAGGGGGTACAATTTGTTGTGATGGTATGCAAAGACAGCAAAATGAACCAAAAATTCAAACTGAAATCGAATCGAACTGAAGTGAAACAAAATGACAAGCAACATCATCAATCTAGTGTCAGCCAAAACACAAATCAATATGTTGCACAAGGCTTTACTCTGTGTGTGGAAGTAGATGTGGTCGATCAATGAGTTTAGTTTGTTTGCCAAAAATATAAAAAGAGGAAAAACAAATTGAGAGGCAACATTGGAAAAACATTCAAACTCGAACCACAAAAATTATCATACATCAGCAGAACAAAAACAATGATAACACATAAACGAGACTAGTCAAAAGATACATTTTGTGGTGTGAAGAATTGAACTGAACTGAACTGAACTCAACTCGACTAAGCTGAAATGAAGAACGAGCGACCGATGAACGAAGTAACGAAATGAAATGAAATAAAAAGTGTTGACAGCAGTCATCAATCAAGCGAGACCACTTTTGACATGTCAAATGAATGAGTGAGTCAAAAACGCTACACAAACATTGCACAGAACAACAAAAAGTATCTAACATATACACAAACTACGAAATAAATACACACAAGTTGCATGCATATACATGTGTGTGTGTGTGTAGTTGTTGCTTTTGTTGTTAATGGTTTGTTGCCAGTAGCCAAACATGTCACAATGACAACAATTTGAGAATCAATTTTCCTGTGTGTCCCAAACACAAACAAGAGGCAACAACTGCGCCGATATATCTCTTCATAACTGTGTGGTGACGTGTATCTATGACGCATATTTAATATGATAATATTGTTCTACAATAAGATTGATAAGAAAATGAGTTCTTGTAATTCTTGCATTTATTATTTTTTTGCTTAAGTAATAATATTAATATAATATTTACAATTGCCCTTATGCCTGTCTATGTGACGTTGGGTTCAACTAGTAATTTATCTAAATGGTAAATATTCCTTTTCAGAGGAAGATATGATTAGTTTCTTAACTGAATAATTTGTCTCTTCCCTCTAATAAGAAAAAAATTATTGTTAACAGAAACTTTACTGAGTTCAAGGAATAGTCAAATTCATTGGGTAAAAGCTGATACTAAAGAAAAAAGTGCAGCCGAAAAGGTTCTTGGCCATTGTTTATTCTTTTTAAATAATGAAAAAGAACCACAATTTGTAAAGCCAGCAAGTAATCTATCATTAACAGAATGAAATTCATAAAATAAGAATTTATTCTCTAAATACGTAGTAATAAAGTGAAGTGAATAGGAAACTGTAGCATTTTTTGAAGACTTCAAAAAGGTGTAAATAATTTATCCAAGACAATTGTTTATTCCTTTGTAAATTAAGAGACTTCAAATGTGACCCGCTTATTATCTCTCTTTAAATAACCGAAGCTATGGAAATTTCCAAAATTATGAATTGAAATACATTTTATGATTATAATAAATCCTCTTAAACATTTAAAATTTCCTCCTGTTCACACAATTTGACAAGATAAATTCACAGACATTTGCTAGCAATTAAAATCCCACTATTGACAACCAATAAATACCAACAACACCCAATGAATTAACAATCAAAATATCGCCATAACAACTGAATCCATTCCCTGCCCTGCCTAACACTATAGAGAAAATACTATATACATGTATGTATGTATGTAAATCATGCATGTTCAAAGGGGCATTGCTAAGTTGCCTGCACTTGCAGCAATCAATTTCCACGAGTAGTAAATTAAAACTAAAGTGGAGTTTTTGAAAACTTCGAAAAGGAATCATCCTGACTAGCCGCAACGGGCCATAGCCTTAGCCACTTGAGTTAAACGCCGCTGACAGCCATGATATTGGATGATATTGGGGGGATCCAGCAGCAGCAACTACAACAACAACAACAATAGCAGCAACAACAAAAAGTTACCCAAGTGACTTGGCTCGCTAACTGACTCATGCCACTTCAACCTTCGAGCAATCAACGCGCATTAATATTCACGAAAACAATAAACCGATACTGGAACGAGAGAGTATCTGCATCATATTGTATTTAGAATGGTTGGCATGGCCAGCAGTGTGGCGGCGTTGTGTGGAGCGGAGCTCTCACTGACAATATTTATTGCAAATGCAGCAATAAATTTCAAAACACCATTCGCTAAGCACCGCACGGGGTCTCGAAAATTGAAGATAAATTTTAAGGCGGCAATTTATGATTTGTGAGCATAAGAGTGTTGTTTTGCTGCCGCCGACGCCGTCACCAAGCCATTGGAGTCGGAGCAAAAGCTGACGATGCCGCTGACAATGCTCCCTCACAGTTGCTATAGTACCATGCCATGCCGAGCTTGGCAATTGTTTGCAGCAGCAATCGCCGCCGAAGCAATAGTTCCATGCTGAGTTTTCGTAAGCAATCCTTTTCTTATTGGTCTCTCTGACTATTCATGATGATTATAATGATGATGAAGATGATGGTAGTGGTGGTGGTGGTGGTGCCTGTGAAGGTAGAATAAGTTACACTGCGAGAAATGGCTCGCCAACAGCAATTATTGTATTTCGTACAGTCAGGGTCCCCTTCAAACCAGGTCCTCTCATTGAAGCTCATTGCATGAAAAATGACGCATCGTTAAGAGCAATTCATAATAAAATATGATTCGCGTAACCAACCAAGCAACCATCCAACCAAATAGAAGGTTTCTTATTCTTCCAATGAGCTTAGCCTACTGGGCCACGAAGAATTATGACCATAAGCAGGATATTGGGTTAAAGTTTGCTGTCCACGACTCGACATCACTCTTCTCTCTTCATTCCTCCTTCACTTGTATCATGGGTATTATTCTCTCGTTGCTTTGCCATGTTCATTTTTCATCGCTCGATTGCAACACTAACAGCAACAAAAACTAATAATAATGAAGTTGTTGGCTTTGCCGCAGGAAATGCATGATGCCGCACACAAAAAGCGCATGAAATTCGTTTATAATTTTGCGCCTTCATCTTCTCTCAATCTTCAATCTTCTTCCATATCCATTCGTTTGGTGGTTCTTTGTGCATATTCATGAATAATGCGTTGATTATAAACAATTGGTAAACGAGACATTTTGACAGAGTGCACTAAGAGTTGCTAATTTGATGCTGGCATAGAGCACAGTGGGTCGCAATGCATGAGAAATTTATATCTAAAATCCTGTTTTCTTTTTTTTAAAATTTCATTTACACTATAAAAATTTTGTTGTCTTATATTGAACTTTGCTTGCTGATATTCATTATAATAATTTTGTATTCTATTTGCGATAACTTTATAGTGGCACCTTTTGATGATCATTAATTGATTGACTGATGATTAAAACCAAACTATTATAGAGTTACAAAATAATGAAAAAATCTAGTGGCACCTATGTATGTATCTATAGTAAATACAAGTAAAATCGATTACAAGCCACTGTTGAACAATTAATTTCAATCAAATACAGAAACTACTCAACTGACCACACCAATTACCAAAGGCACTAGACTCCATTCCGCACCACTCATCCCCTTACCGTTTTACCAAAATCCATTCTGTAGTATTGTGCTACTCAATCATACTTGCCTATCATGCTTGCTTACCCCTTTTGCATCATTCAGCAGATATCGTCGTCGTCGTCGTCGTCGTCGTCATGCAATAAGTATCAAACTTCAATATCAATAATTTCGATATCAATGCGGTGCGGCACAGTGCGATGCTGTGCCACAGATGGATCTCAATTTTTATGAATTTATGGGTGCGCTTCATGGCGAGAAATCGAGCCACATTCAGCCAAGAGCAAGCGAGCAATCGAGCCAAGTTAACCATGCAAGGCAATCATAAATTTCGAATACGCCGCCGCGGTGTGTATAAGCCAAGACCGTAAGCGTCAGACTCCAGATCCGTAATGGATGGGGCAAGGTAGAGTGAGTTAGTTCTCTTTGGCAATGGTCAGTACTTGACTCGGCGGTAAAGAAATTTATAGAGTTTGTTGTTTATGATGTCAGGTGAAATAAATAATAAATTCGTTATATCGACAGTGAACAGAGCGAGCTTGTCCATGCAATCGAAGCGAAGGAGTGGAGGAGAAGACATAAAAGCTAAAGGTCCAGTGAGATGGGGTGTGGTAAGGTAAGCAAAATCATACTTTCAAAGGAAGGCGCAACTTTTGCACTCGCTCTAGTCACGTTGCAAGTTGCATCTAAATGTGGTTTCACGGGGTGTATGATGAACGCCTACATTTGACTCCAAGAAAGGAAGGAGTCGTCGCCATCAGAGGGAAGCGCTTCAAATGTACAACACCGCCGCCTTGAATCGGATATCGGCATACAGCTGCGCCTCCTGTTGCGGTTCCCAACAATACGAACAACAACAACAAAGCCAACAAATTTGAATGCAATGAAAGATGAAATCATTAAAGTTAAAGGCAATTGCTTCGTCGCTGTCGGTCGGTTAGTTGATTGCTTCACCCGGTTGGATTTTCTCTGAGGTTAGTTTGTATCTCTCTTCAACTCTGGCGGCATACATATTTTATTGTACAATAATACATCGCTTCTCAATATATATAGATATGTCTGAATGTGAGTGGAGAGACATCTGGATAATAATTCATGACTTGATTCGAAGTAATTGTAAATTTTGCAGCCGTCAACAAAACTGTCAAAATTTGAATGTATTTTAAATGGGCTTTTGTGGTTTGATTTGTTGTTCAAGCGGCATTTCAATTTTTGGAAATTCGATTATGCCAAGAAGGACTGATGGAATGAGTTTGAGTTATATGAAAACTTTAGCAGATAAGTGAAAAGCAAAACAGTAATCGGGTTTAGTTAAACTGACAATGATGATTCTTATATTTCTCAATTCACAAGTGAAGGTTTTACTATTTTTGTGGTGAAGAAATCTGTTTACTTTTCTTATTCTATGTTCGCTATGATGTTAAATAAGAGATACACATCCTTCCTTTTAGCAAAATCCAATCTTTAACAAAGCATTGCCATAATCATTAACCACAGTGTAAACATGACCATAATATGTATTAACACTCGATGAAAACAAGCCTCAGTTCAGGCTTCCAGTAACACCAGCAACTCCATCAACAACAAAATCAGCAAAAAAGATAGGAGTACCATGAAGTAAGTAACACAAAGAGCTAAAGAAGAAGGCGTTTAATCAAATGTACGCCCCCCTTTAACACCAACACCAAGACAGCAGACGCTTCTCTTCAACTTCAGGCTACTTCATAGATACTATTATAAGTATCTATGATGGTGAGTATGCAATGCAGCAACTGACAACATAGCAAGCCCAAAAATAGCTGACAAGCGACGATTGTTGCAAGTAACAATGCATTGGTGGCACGTTAAAGCGTTGGAGTTGGAGTCGAGTACGACGAGTTGAAGTTGCAGTTGGCTGCTGTTTGCCGCCAACTCAGATACTTGTGCAGCTGCTAAATGTTGTTGCTATTTTATACAGCACATTGTTGCTGTTGTTGTTGTTGTTGTTGTTATGACGTTTTTATGCCATTTCATTGCAGTAACTACAAAACAACAACAACAACAACAACAACTACAATAACATCTACAACATGAACTGGCAACTACAACTACAACTACAACAATTATTAATTGACGGTTGTCATAAATTTTATTTTTTTGAACCAAAGTCAAAAGCCACGAAAACGAATCTTGTCTTGTAAAAGCGAAAAATACTCATTTTATGAGCGCCAAATTGAGATATCGCATGCGATGCCTGAATAAGTTGTAAATCGGTTAAGGTGAGACGGACGGTAAGGCGATAAGAAAAACGGGGCGAATGAACCATGAACAATAGTGCTTTCTGTCGGGATACACCTATGTTTTCTTCTCAACTTATTGTTGCTGGATGATAAGTTAGGCATAAAAGTTTAAATATATTGACAGCTTCTTCTTTGAATTTCAGACCTGCGGGGTTACATGGTACTCAGAGTAGTTTCGCTGACGATGCATGTAACTCGTTTCGTAGTTGTTATTTCATAAATATATATTTTCGGGCGGTTTCGATGAGATTTTACAACAAGATAAGAATTTTTTGTTTTTTTTTTTTGTTTTTAGAAAAGGCGTCAATATTCCTTTGTACAATGAAGACTTAAAATCACTGGGAGGTGGGATAAAGTATTGCAAGTTGTTATTATGCCAAATTAGTTATTGAACTTAAAATTTACCATGAACTGCACTTAAATAAGTCAAAGATCTATAGAATTAAATCGACCTTAATTGATTTCCTGATCATTTCATATGATAACAGATTTTTGTTGTAATTTTTGACACCTTTTGTGATACCAGTGAATAATGAGTAAATAAAATAAAATGTCAAACAAAGTAACAGCAAATGAAAACTAAATCAAGCGCATAAATCTCAGACACCCTTAAATTGGTAAGAAATAAATTAGGTGCCGGAGACAGACAGCGACATACAACTTGTCACTTACAACAAGAAGAACAACAAATAACTGATGATTTCGAATGCTAACGAAACTAAGTTGTAGCTCCCGCACAGCAAGGAAATAATGATGATGTTGATGGAGAAGGGATAGATGATAGAGAGACATGATCTTTAAGACATGAAGCGCCGAAGAGTATGTTAAGAGACACGTCATTGTTGCCTAATTAATGTTTCCGAAAAACGAAATTTAAAGAAAACTGTGGACGAAAGAAACTCCCATTAAAACCTGTTCACTTGGAGGAATAAAGGGAGAGCAAAGAATGTACCTCAAGCAACCAACCATGCAAAGTGGAATATAAATATAAAATAAAAAAATATACATATATTATAATAAAAACAAACATTTCTTAGGAGTATGGATCTGTCCTATGCCTTTAAGAAGACACATGCAAAGGCATTAATTTAAATGTCAAGTGTAATGTGTTTGTTGAAGGCTGTTAGCAGGTGCGTAGAAAAAAAAGACTATCCAAGGAACCAAAAATATTGGAAATATTTGTAAAATCAAAAAGTTCAGAATTTCTTTGTAAAGAAAAACATTTATTATAAAATATTGATTTAGATTATATGTACATACTATTCTGTCGAATGACAACTTCTATCATAAACCAAACTACGCCTCTGAACATGTGTGTGCTGCTCATAAGAAAAATCTCAAGGGGCCAATGTTAAGTAGTTCGAAAAGGGAAGGCATGTAGTATAGATACTATGAGTGGTGAACATGGTCCAGCAAGGCAAACAACAAAATCCCAACTGAACTCCATTGAATTGCCGTCTCCCTATTTTCTTCTCCCCTGTTCACTTTCAATGCATTCAGCGCCTACTCTGTAGGCCTATACTTAAGTGATTTTTCAAGGCAAGGACCACCGCAGTGTTAATGGCGGCAACAGTTGTCGAATTGTTTGTTGTTGTTGCTGTGGTTGTTGTCTGATAATTATTAATCGCCGCAAGAATTTTTAAATAAATCTTGTCTGTGCTTAATTTCGAGTTGAAAGCAACAGAAATAACAGAACAAAACAGAACAGAACAGAAACGACAACATCAACATCAACAGTAGAAGAGAGAACAAGAAATGTAAGAAAATAAAGATGAAGATGAAGAAAAATAAAATAAACATTTTAATTAAGTGGCAGCTGCTGTTGCTCTTACTGTTGCTTTGGACAGTGGAGACCGGAGACCCATTTCAACATGTTCTCCTGATATTCTCCCCTTTTCCGCTGCCTTCATATTTGACGTCGTCATCGGTTGTTAGTGCAGCCGCAGCCACTCGATCAACCTCAGCTAATGACGCTTGTCTCTTGGTATTGTCAAATTATCTTGTGGCATGACTTGCTCCCGCTGAGCTTGACAGGGAGAGATGAGCTCCAGCAACTTGGTTGCTTGCCTGCTTGTATGCCATCGCCGCCAACCAAGACACTTGACACCTTGCATATGCCGTGTGAGCAAGCGATCGAACGAGACACGCCCAATTCAGTGCCAAAAACAAAAGAGTTGCCACAAGCAACAAACAACAACGAATACAAGGGCAACAACAAGAATAACCGCAGTGCTAAGGAAAAAGTGAAAAATCGATCATGAGATATGCAAAAATACAACAACAACAACAACAACAACAGTAATAACAAATATAGCAAGTTTATCTTGTCTGTGATGCGCGCGATAACAACTGCAAAAACAACATGTAAAGTGCAATGCAAACGTTAATAATCGACAGCAACAGCAACAGCAACAACACACTAGCAACATGTAACATGTGCTGCAACAACAAAGCGAAAAGTAAGCACACGTGACTGTCAACGTTATCTTGATGCAATGCAACGCAACACAAGCAATGCAATGCAACTAGCCGCAAACGTTTTGACCCACAAAATTTATAATAAAACAACAAGCAACAACTGCAACATGAATGGCAACACAAAGCAGCAGGTGGAAAATTATTGAAGGCGTCATGCAACATTTACATATTCGAATTATGCAAAAAAAAAAAAAACAAAATAAATAAAATATTTTCATTTAATTATTTAAATGCATAATTATTTAACAGGTTTTGGGCCTATAATTATAATTTATAAGGTAAATGTGAAGATGTGAAACAATTTTTAAAGAATTTTTTCATTATTGATTATTGAGTTTTAATTTCATATTAAATTAGTTCATAAGAATAAATTGCATATATTGTACATTTTTAAAGTGAAACTTCTTAAGCGGCGTTGGGCAAAAATTTATACTAAAAATTTGATAGAAAAAAATCAATTCGTCACGTTTTTTCGATTCGATACTCATGAACCGCACTAGGTAGAGACTTGAAATTTTCAAAGAATGTGTATTTCTATTGCCATATCTCGAACAAATAATAATAATAAAATGAAATAAAATTTTTGGAAAATCCAACGGAAAAGTCTCAATAAAGAGATTACAAATATAAAACAACAACATGCAGCTTGTGTGTTAAAAAAATGTTAATAACGACAATGTGCAAGCAACTAGCTTTTGTGTTTGCAAACTCAAGCGAATGTACGAAGAGAAGAGATTGAGAAACACACAGAAGAAGTTGTAGTTGTACAATATTTGTTTTGATATGATCTCTCAAGCGCAATTTTTTTTTTTTTTTATTATTAAAAAATGTTTCCATTAAAATACATTGATTCTCTATTACAATTATTATTAATTATTCAAGAATTCAGAATCTTTGAATATATATACATCAATAATGGAGACTGCTTAAATTTGTAGAGAACATGACAGTAAATCAAATTTCTTATCATATTTAATAATTGAAATTATATAAATATGAATTGTTTACGATAGTTTAAGGCGTTCATTATAGTTTTTATCTAAAATCAAAATCTTTTAAAATATTTTCAACTACATTTTCTTTCACAACACTCTTTACGAGATATGCAAATCTTGTTGTTATTGTTATTCCATCAAAAGCGGAATTTTATTTTCTTCATAAAATGTAAATTTTATTGCTCCTTTAGATTATGAAGTAAACACAGTTTTCATTCTCCTATACTTATGTATATATTCCTATAAATATTAGCAATTATTTCAATTCAGTTATAATGATTTACCATTAATGATATATCATTTGTTACAAAAATCTAATTATAATATAATTACGAGACCTGATATATATGAGGCACGTACTAACCTTAGAAACCTTAACTTTATGTTATATTGTTTTATATTTAGTATTTGCTTGGCAGCATTTAATAACGAACGTTGCCGGTGAATTTCAGTTACTCTATTTTGTTTGTTGATGTTTTTTATTTAAGATATTTTTAATTAAATATTTACTGTATTATATACTGAGAGAATATAACTAGATTGGTGCAGGAATGCAAATTAGGTCACTTAAGTCTATAAATTATTATATTTCATTCGGTAAGTCAATTGATAGATGCCGTTCGAATCTTCTCACAACATTGTTGAAGTGAAAAAATGATTAAATGCCAGTACGCTGTTTGGTTTCTAATTGTTTTATTATACCAAGTGATTTCTTCTTTCACTGTTGGATTACGAAGATCTGGGTGGAAAACTTAATTTACGACACGATATGGAGGCCGAAAAATCCTTGGAGGAGCATGGATTTAAATAATTGCAGTATTTTAATATTTTTTGATTTGGTTTTATGATTTTCCTTGTAAAGTAGTAATTTGTATTGTTTGTACAGTTTGAGATGATCCTGATTTGAAAAAAAAGGATTCCAATTGTGTTGATTTTGCAGGATGATAGAGGCTTCTACATTGAATTCTTATGTGGCATGTATTATCGGTATAAGTAGCAAATATGATATTATTGTTATTAACAATTGGCAGTGCCTATCTTATATGATATAGGACCTAGGATGATAACTTGAAAAACTCATTGAATTTAGTTTAGACATCTCATCTTTACATTTTTTTAAATAGATACTTTTATTTGAAAAGCCTCAGTCTAACCAATATTAAAGCGGAGGTAAATTATAATGAAAATTCTGTTATACTTTTATCTAATCAAGACTAAAATTAAAACAAGGACAAGGAAGGTTAACTTCGGCTATTCGAAAGAACTCACATTATTTTCTTACCCTTATATACTATTTCGGTTTCGCCTATGATACTGTGATTGAGCATTCAGAATCAGAACTCAACACGGATACCGGAATATTTCTATGGGTCCTATGCGATCTAGTAATCCTTGGTTCTTGAAATATAAGTAGATGCTTGATGAATATGTGTCAGGCACTTATAGTATCCAAATTTAAGTACGAAAAGAGTCAACAATCCAAAAAATATGTTTATTATAACCTGATTTTAAATTTGGGTTTGTATAGGTACTATACGTTCCAGTAACCCTAGGGTTTTGAAATGTACATGATTGGTGGAGCTGGACTTACAGTGCCGAAAATTCATTCCGCTAGTACAAAAAACGAAAATGGGTTTCTAATAAGAATTTTAAATTTTAATTGTGTGTTTGTACACACAGACATACAGACAGTCATGGATCAATCAACTGATGAAGAATTTATATATATTTTTTGGGGTATCCGAGGTCTTCTTCTGTGTGTTACAAACGTCTTGACAAAAAATCTCCTTAAATTTATAAATTTATCTTTACATTATGTAAATACTTTTAATATAGATTTGCCAATAACTACTGTGTACTTCCACTAACCCAAACTGTCCAAGAGTCTTCATTATAAACTTCTCTACCATTATTAAATTGTAGCTTGATATAAAATTGGGTAACTTTAACACTGTCTATATCTTTATATTTCATCCACCTGATCATATAATATAAATAAAATAGACAAAAATATGGTAAATAAATAAAAATATTGTAAGTAAATAATAAAAAAAAAAATGTTAGTACAAAACTTTGGCATTTGCATAATTGCACTTGCATTGCAACAGGCAAATTGCAATTTACCATCATGCCACATGCCAAAAGCATGAATTTGCTTGGTTAAATTGCTATTTAAGTTGCGACCAAATTATACTATCGAGTTTGTGATGGCTTTGCGATGCCACAAAACTTTGATGCGGAAGAAATATTTAAAAAAAATTTAAATAATGTTTTTTACTTTTGCCATAAAGTTCAGCCCACTTCAAAAACAAAACAAAACAAAATACTAACAAAAAGACAACCACAATATTTATTTAATAGAAAATATAAAATAATAAAAATAATAATAATGAAATTATATTGTATTTCGTGTTGCAAGATGAGCAAAGCCTGATAGCCTAATCACGTTTTGGCTTTTTGCCTCTTTTTTTCTATTGTTTTGGTTTGGTTGTCGATTTCGTCTTAAACTTATAATTTAGTTGTTCATTTTCGAGGCGGTCTTTTCCTGATTCAACGATTTAAGTTTCTCGTCTCATCGAGTAATAATAGCAACAATAATAATGTAATAATAAAAATCATTATGATGATGATAATGATCATAATAATAATCGAAAAATTTGTTGTTTGAACGTAAACAATTTACTTAAGTTTAATAACTTTATTAGTAGAAATCCAAATTGAGTATTTGGCCAATAATTGCAGACGTTAATTTTTTTTTTGGGTTTGGCCTTGCGATACTTGCAACTCTTGATACCACACTGCTTGTACTCGTAGTAGGTAGTTTTTGTGTGGGATTTAGGTGTGTTCATTATAAACATTTCTGTTGCTGTATACATTTATTTTTGTTATGTTTCTGGCCAAAAGCAAGCCAGGCAAAACTGCATTAATTTATTACCTTCCTTTCCGAAGTTGGAGTCAAGTGAAAGAATTAAAATGAAATTACCCAGCGAAGTCATTCTAGTTGATTTATGTGTTAATTAAATCATTTTATGTGCACACACATTTGAGTCATTAGACCAGTTGAGATCGAGATGGAGATGGAGATCGGGAAAAAGGGAATAACTTCGAATGATTTGAAGTGGGCTCAGTTGCTTTTCCGTCCGTTCATCCATTGTGGTTTAGGTTAGTTGAGTGGTAAGCCAGTTAGTGTTGTGCATTTATACTTGGAATCTTAACTTACTCAACACTGGCAGCATTTCCCACATGTGTTCATTTATTTTAAAATATGGCCGCCATACTTCCGTTTTCACATGAAAATGCTTGCTATCATTATATGGCTCTCTCTACCTCTCTCTGTCTGTCTCTTCCATTTCCTTCTTCATTTTCCAGTTAAATTGTTTATGACCATGGACTTCATTTTGTGGCACGTACATCTATGCTTCATGCTACATCATGCTGTAATGTTGTGCGGTAATACATTTTCTATTGTGTTCTATTTGCATTTTAAGTACATATTTCTCCGACTGGTCTGGTCTAGTCCAGTTTCTTCTCTTCTGTATTGTGTAGGCCTTCATTTATTGTTTATTGCACATTTGCCACATTCGAGGTTTTGTTTTATTGGTTTTACTAGTTTACTAGTTTGCCGCTCTTTATTTATAACCCATTTAGATTTCACTTCTTATACAATATTTCAGTAGAGCACCACCAAAATAAAGTATTGACCTAAATGTGTAGGCAACTCAAGTTCTATTGTAGTTTTTTTTTTTCCAAAGGTGTTTAGTTTATGTGTTGCTGCATCTTTGGTGATTTATGATCTGAGAAATTTTGCAATAAAACGTTGAACTCGAAATGAATTTTGACTTCAAATAAATTAAATCATTTAAAAGATAAAGTCTTGAAAATATTAAGTATGTATTATGTATCTGCATATGGGAAACTTTTGAAGGAGTTCAGCATCAATTTGCCTTCTTCAATTAATTGTTTTCACCAGCTTTCACTTTAACGCCCTTAAAACAATTATTAATTCTACTGCATTTTACTTTACAATATCATAAAAACTCATTACGTCGGCATAACAGACACATATAACTTTACGTATTCTACTCATCAAAGTCATCATTATCATCATCATCATCAGCATCTGCATTCATGCCAGTTCTTTACAATATGACGACGATGATTATGGTGGTGATTGTGTGTTAGTGATGGTATTATGCGCTACCGCAGATGCCCTTGCATAATGTTCCAGTGAAGCGTTATAACCACAAACCCCGGTCTACAATATACTCATATGAATGTACGTACTCATTGTAATACACATTCTATACCCCCAAGCTTATGCCTCCTGTTTGCGGGGCTCAGATATAGATTTAAAATGAACGCCACGCATTGAGGTTTGTAATACGATTTGGTAAGCAAGCTGCAGTGATTAATATAAACATCATTATTATCATCACTTTGGTACTCCACTTACCATGACGACGACCATTTCCAAATTGAATGGGCATATTGAACATCGAGTCCAATACTAGAAGGTTGCAAATTCCCAACAATATTCTCCGAACATTTAATAATCTCTTCCGATATGTGTTAAGGCAAGTCCAAATATATCCTCATTCGACGATGAGTACAGTAAATCGCAATTTGTTTTTGTTAGCTCCAATACTGATAACAACGACCATGATCATAATGATGATGAGTATGTAACGCTATTATCTATACTCGTATGTTGGTGCCCCAATGGTATATGTTTTTGCTGTTGCCATCATGCATAATGGATTGCAGAAGTTGGCCTACAGCGCAGTGAATGCATGCAACAGCAACTCAACCACAAATTGCATGCAATAACGTCGCCGAAGTCAACGTCGTCATCTATGGACAACAATCTGTTCTCAGCCAGTTCAGTTAAGTTCAATGAGCTACCAGTCTTCTCTCTTTCGTCTGCAATACTCTTGTTGCTGGCGTTGCGTTGCAAATTCAAATAAACAAACCTGTCCAATTGTCTCCTCCTCGTTCGTTGGTTAAATCACTGACTGTCCATTCAACCATCTATACATCAATCCGTCCATCCATCCACCCATCCGTTCGTTGGTTTGGTTCGTTTGTTCATTCGTTTAGTCAGTCAGCAAACCATCCGTCCGTCAGTCAGTCACTCCATTTGTCAATCCATATATCGTTTCATTTACCGTGATAAATTGATGGAGACTCCTCACATAAAGCAGTCAGTCAGGCGGCTGTCAGCTTAAATTGCCGCTTGGATATGACCAACAACAAGCGGGCGTGTTCAGTCTCCTCCTCCACCCTTCACTCTTTCCTGATCTTTTTCTCTTAAAGGACAGCTGCCAGGTCTCCCAGTGTATGGTGTCCTGTCGTGAGGCACACAGAATCATACATAAATAAATAACTAGTGACTATACCTGCTGCACTCAATCCTAGCATATTCTACTCCATTCAATATCCTTCCTCCTGTTGGGTTTATTTCAACCCTTCTGCTTTTCCGAGAAATTAATGCATCGTTGCAAACGCATACCTTTCTTGTAAATATTACAGGTTCATCTGTTGTGCCACAATTGAAATTCAAACAGAGAACAAAGACAAAGGTATGTAATAAATGAAAGGCTTAACGATTTGTTGCCATAACAATGTCAGAATATCTGAATCTCAGTTCGGTTTTGTTCCGTTCTCTGACTTTGTATTATTAGCATTCATAAAGGTTGATGGACATGCCAATGAGGGAATATTTTCATTGTCTTCGAAATGTGTACACACTTAGTGTTGTCATTTTATCAGAAATTTTAATACCCCAAATTGAAATTGAAAATGGGTAGTAGTAGTAGTATTTCATGGATATTATTCGCTTATTTCTTCCAGAGTTAAGTGCAACGCAAGCAACTTGCTTCAGTATAATACATAAATATGCATTTCTGAGAAATAAGTAATTGCATTAATTTCTGGATTAGCAAAAACAATTTCTGGTCTAAGGGCAAGTTCTAAAAATACCATTAACTTGCATATTCTAATTTCTCTGCTTCCCTCTTTCTATGTTTTTCTTAATTTACAGATTGTATTGTTGATATCATTCAATATGGACGAAAGTACAATTAACTAGGCATTACAGGCTCGATTTTATAATTAACAAGACTGATACTGTTAATCTTATTAAATTTAAAGTGACACATCTCTCGTCTAAATATAATAATACACTCATGGTGAAAGGCCTCAGAGGCTTAATGTTGAAAAACTCAGCAAAGCTACAGCACAAAGAAATACTATCGATTGCAATCATAGGACCTTCTATAGGTCCGCTCGGACTATCAGATATCGTGCGCTATTCCTTGATGGGAATTTGTGACGCATTGCGAATGTAAGCTGAAGCCTGAGGATTTAGGTGAATACATTTTCGTGACATTATTATTTAGTACATATGTATATTTATTTTTAGAATTCTTTAGGTAAACGATTTAGCATACAAAAAACATTGAAATCTCGTCCTTGAATCTATGCAGATAAATTTAAATTATGCAAGAATACTGAACTTGGTAAATGGCAAATAAAAATGGGTTACCTGGCAGTGGTCAGATTCCTGTCAAAATTCTCATAACAAGTCGACATGGTTAAAGGAAAATCAAAGGTTAATTGAATTCTGGAAGACTTCAATATTTACAAACAAAAGCCAAATGGCATAAGCTGGCGCCATTGAAAGCCGTCATGGAGTAGGATTCTTTTACAGGCCTGACAATAATCACTTTCAAATGTATTCATTGAAAAAAGATTTAGACATCAAAGATGAAGCAATGAGTGCGAAGCCATCTTTTTAGCGAAGGGGAGTAAAACAAAAATATGAAAATGAAATGTGACGAAAATCAAAATTTGTCGATGTTATTGTTACATTGGAGCTATTTAGGCAAATACAATTAAAATGTCTCCGTGGCGTATTGGTTAGAGAGTAGGATTTGCAAACCGAGGCCATGGGGTTTAAGTCCTGCACTGGGAATATTTTTTTGTTTTGAAGTGAAACTTCTTTAGCGAAGGGGAGTAAATCCAAAATATATGAAAACTAAATTTGACGTAAATCAAAATACGATGATTCATCAGAGACGTAGTGGGGAGACGCACGACGATTGTCTTGTGACATAAAGAATGCTTTACTGATTGAGTTTACCTTACGAAAGAACACACGCACAAGTGGACGAATGACCGAAAAATAAAATAACTATTTTCTATTGAAATAGTATAACACTACAATATTCTGTATTATTGCTTGACCATCTACTTTAGAAGTTTCACTTCCATATTGTGCTTATGAGGATGAGGCACATTACTTAAATTTTTTTTTATGAGAACAAATCCACCAGTGAGTAAAATGGGAGAGCTGCATGGACTTACAGTTCTTTTCATTGAATTCTGTATTTAATTGAAATCAAATACATATATTGATATGGCAGAACCACAAAATTCATACACATTTACTGTACCGAATAGCTCCGGAATCAATCCTGAAATCATTAGGAATGTTGAAGATGTCAATGTGGTTCTACTAGTATGTTATATTTTAAAAGTTTTTTTTTTTTTTTGTATATACTATACATGTTACAGCCATATGAGACTTTGAAATCTTATCTCTTAAGCCATCATGTGTTGTATCCTTCGATCATTTTTATGTAAAGGTGAAAGCTCATAATTTCTATGGAATTTAGTTCCATTTTATTGCATATTATGATGTGTTATTGTATGACATAAATAATAAATTTTTACACCAATAATAAAGTCAGTTTTACCTTGGTCTCACCTTAGTCATAAATCAAAATAAATTATTTCATTTGCATATTTTATGAGTTACTATGTCTATGCCGTGAGATTATAATGTTGATAAAATAGATTTATGCATTTACTTTTCTATACAGAATTTTCTTGCTTTCTGTTTTTTTGCTCTAATGACGAAGAGGCGAACAATGAAACAATCAACCTCATCAACACCTGCAATCAACTGTGCAACTCAAAGTGTTCAGGGAGTATGAGAAGTCAAATCTATGGTGAAGGCAGCTATGATATGTATTTCGATACGCTTTGATCTTGGCGCACCACAGGTTTACACATTTATGAGTTTATGAGATACCAACAAAGGTTGAATTAAGTAGTAGTGAAGAAGTCTGAAGTCTTTTACTTCACCTCATCTAAAAAGTCGTTACACATTTTATGAGTTGCCATTCAACGGAATCAAATTATTATTTGACTTCTGCCCGCTCTATTCCGTGTTTTTATTCATTATTTGTTTATACCATATTTTTCGCGGTGTATTTTTTGTTCTCTACTTCAGTTTTATGAGGCATCAAATTGTGTGTGATAATTAGGTGAACGACGAGCCTGCGTTGCATGTGTTCCGCGCCTTCTTTCTTCAGACGATCACTCCTGCAGTGCAACTTTGCCTTTGGCGGTTAACTTCAAAGGGCCTTCAATTGTGTGTATTTATCTTTTGGAAATTGTTGCTATAGTTTTTCTGTTTTTTTTTTTTTTCTTCTATTAGTGTTCATTTTGTGAGTCTCACAATTCTAAGGCAATTGTTAGTTTCTTACTTATTTGTATTGCATTTCAGATTTTTGTATATTTTTTGATTTATATGCATCTTGGCGCGCGTCTAGTTTCTATTCCATTCCATTCCTCTAGTGCTGCAAGTTGAAGATTACAATTCTTGGAATTATTACATTCACAAGTTACCAAGCAATTGGTTTTACAATATTAATATTTGTTTTGTCTGCGCTTCTTTGGAAGTTGTAAAAGTAATTTTCACTGTTGATTTCTCCTTAACATGAGGAGGAATGAATTTAGAGATAAATTGTCGTTTTCACAAATATCACATTGTGTTAATTAAATGGAAAACTATTGTGTATATCTACGAGTATCTAAAGTGAAAGTCAATGATTATGGTATTGTAGTTCAAAGAATTAAGTAAAGATAAATTTTTGGATAAGAGAGGGAATTTTCAAAATTGATATACCATATACCATATTATTTTAAATCAGATTTCGGTGATTAGTGAGCGTTTCAAAACATGATAATATCTATCAAGAATTGTCAAATTAAGTACATTTTAAAGTCGAAACATATCTGCGCCCTTTGGATCTCTTAGCACACATGGTTGCCCTCGGAAATTGTTACGACAATAAATTCCATTTTAATGGTTGAAAATTCGCTACTCATTTTGAACATTTTATAATATAAAACATTTATTTGCTTGATTCCTAGCCTCATTTTCACGCTGCATTGCCAAAAAAATAAAAGTAAATGAAAAAGAAAGCAAGTAAAACAGAAGACAACGTCGAAAATAATGACCCTTTTGCTTCGAATGAAAGCTTTCGGCTTTCGAGAAGATATATGGGCTCGGTGCTGTCGTGTTTTCGGTTCAGGGTAACATAATAAGGCTATAATAAAAAGGGTTAAGAACTGTTAAATAAAATGTGCAATTGCGCAACGAACTTGAACCGAAGACACAAAGTGGACTATGTAGGGTGATAATGTGGAGTATGAGTGAGCATAAGATATTTTTTTTTTTTTATTTTTAGCTGACAGCGTAAATTTACACATCTTGGGTGGGTTTTTCGTTTCCATTTGCCATTTTTTAAAGAATTATTGACTTGGGCGTCGCAGCAAGACTCAGAAATTACAGTTAGCTACAAATTGCTTCCGTTTTTTTTGAAATCATTGGCAACACATGCACAGTTCTCACTCATTCGCTTACTTAGTCAGTCAAGCAGTCGGTTCTTCCTCAATTGAAATCGTTTTGCGGCTCATTCGACTGATTTCCCCGGCCCGAGAAAATAGACACATCAATGAAATTTATGAGTTTGCATGTGCGCTCCAAATGAATTCGTAGTGATATTTATTTGCCTTAGAGGGGGGGCCCACACATCCAAAGCGGAAAATGGGGCTCCAAAATACATACTTATTTGTTTGTACACAAGTGTCTGATTGGGTGTATTTTGCAACGGAAATGCGCTAGCAAAGCCTTAGAGATACTTACTTAGATACTTATGAAAGAAGAAAGGAAGAGAAAGACTCGAAGCGAAGGGGATGAGAAATTGAATGAGGATGTACTTTGTTGCTAATTTAGTGGATTGTGATTGTCTTGATTACTTGTTCTTCTTGTTGTTGTGGTAATAGTTCTTCGATGATATTAAATACAAGAAAGTATTCGCTTTGGGGATTTCGCAATTAAGTGGTAAATTAAATATGAAGAATAGATAGCATGCTTGCTTTCTGGTAAAATGTATGTAGAAATGGTATCCGTTTGTTTGTTTTTAATAAACTCGTAAAGGTTGGTCATTCACTTCACAATATAAAATAATTATGTTGTAAAATAATGACAACAAAAAAAAAAAAAATTACAAAACCATTTTCTACATAATTTATTTTCACACACACACACACACACACACACAACAAAACCATACATATATTCACATGAGATTGAAACTTTCAGGGATTCGCTTGATGTAAAAACTATGTTCCGGAATGATGAAGAAAGAACTCTAACAAAACCACTAAAAAACACATACTTGAACCACAATAGCATCACTGGCACAAAAAAGGAAACACAGAACCCGGGAAGGTATGCATAATTAAACTAAACACAAAAACAAGTTATCAACTTATCAAGTTTGAGTGGTAAAATGTGCACCGCATCATTTGCGCTTAACTCGATTTAAAAAGTTTTTTACCACACAACAAAGTCATAGTAGGGTTGCCGATTAGGGGGGCCTGGGAAGGTATGTGAGGCCTGAGGCAGACAGTGCCATAGAGAGTCCTTGAATAAACCATACTGTGTGATACACTCACACTCAATTACATACACCTCTGTACTTTTTACACTCTCGATGTGCCATGTATGCACACACAATTAAGCAGGCCAACACCTACACAAGAGCCTTCCTTATACACTATACACACAGCATACACAATTAAACAGGCCCGGACAGGCTCCATGAGTAGAGACATATGTACATACATATATGTATCTCTCAGTTCGTGTGGTTGTGTGTATGTTGTACTCAGTCATCGTCATCGCCATCGTCATCGCCTCCATCGTCGCACAATTTCCGCAAGTCGTAAAAGTCGGTAATTTATACCTTTAGCCCCATATGCCGTGCCATGGTAATTTGTTAAGTAGAGTTAAAATAATTGCTCGTATTTATAATTTACACATTTCGCTTGAAATTTATCGCAGCGCTGAAAGTGCGCTCCGACAACGAGTATCTGAGTATGAGTATCGGAGTATGTATGTATAATATATGTATGTCTATACCGGTAAACAGACATACAAGTACAAACATAAGTATAGTCACAGTAGATAAACAGGGTTGCCAGGCAGCAGCATGTGTCTGAGCTCTGTGAAGTTGTTGTTGTTGCACTTTAGCATTTTGGCATTTTCTACTTTTTATTTTCATTCCTTTTTCTTTTTATTTATTCTCTCATTTTTGTTGCAAATTTATGGCTGCTTCAAGTATTTGTTCGTTCATTCATTCATTCATTGAATCGTTGAGAGTGTGAATAAATGTTGCAAGTGCAAAGTTGAAGTTTTAGCAGCAATTAATAATTTTGACTTTGTAGCTGAAAACATTCCTCTTTTTCTGACATAAATGCGACTTTCACCCAAGCTTAGACTAAATTGCTCACCTATATTCAATTTAGGAGGTTCACTTTCTTTTCAGCATATCATTTCATTTAATATGCTTACCTGGTCATGTCAAGCATCTTACCCTTAACAAAAATATATTTTCTTCATTAAATTAGCACGAACAATGTAACATACAATAACATAATAATTTATGACAACCAAGATTAATTTAATTTCCAATCCACAATTTCATCATTAATAATCGCTTATGCTATCTACCGACTCTCTCTCTCTCATTTGTACTTACAATATACAAATCCATGGAGAAGAAAAACACTAAATCAACTGAAGCTTTAAGTCATATGTAGAATGATGCCTCATTATCGCTCACAGCTTGATAGTAGAGGAGGAAGGGCATTTCATCCATCTATACATTCATCCATTCATACCACCATCCAACTGAAGCCAATAACGAACGAGGCAATAACAACAACAACAACAACAACAGCAACAGATGACAGATAGATAGATTGACCGCAGCGGCATATAAGTCACAACAAGTCACAATCATGCTACATACTTTGCATGACATGCAGGGTCAACAAAGTCCATGACTTTATTAATTGCAGCTCATTAGCGCTTCGGGGTCATCAATCAAAATGCAGAAGTAAAATGAGGAAACAATGCAACATATAAGCCCACAGATGAGAGATAAAACATAATTTAGTAGCAGTCAAAGACAGATAAGCAGCGCCAGCAGGCAACAACAATAACAACAACAACTAAGAGGATGACTCCCGTTGACAAACTGCAGACAGTAAAGAAGCACCCAGAAGCGGCGGACGATGAATGCGTTCTAGGTATAGTATTATGTTGCGTTGAGGGCGCCCTCATGTTGCTTGTCGTTGTACAAACTGACCAAAGACCAAAGTCAAAACCTGAATCCGATAATAGCGACACAAATGTTGACGGCGACGCCACCGCTGGACATTATCGCTTATTCTAATCGCATCAGACGCGACATAATGATTGAAATTCATAGACCAGCGAAACAACAACATAACAACTTGAACTTATTGGATGGATGGGTTGGCCGGCCTATCACTTTATCTTTCTAAAACCACAAAGACAAGAGCGAGTTCATCCATTGGGCATGCGATCTCTCTAAATGAACAACAACAACAGGAACAGGCGCTAATTAGTGGTCATTGATCATTTGTGACCATCGACGGCGCCCGCGTTGTTTGATAAGTCATTATGACATCCAATATGATTACAATCTCTTAGTCGTAGGAATTAAACTTGGTCACATGTGTGTCTCTAAATGTTTGTACATTTGGGAATTTATTGTACGAGGTTTTTTTTTTTTATTTTCAAAAACATTAATGACATAATTATGCGCTGGACTTCCATATTAGGTTTGAAAATTGTGTTGGAAAATTAATTGGTGAAAATAATTAAGGAAAGATGATGATCTGAGCCTAGTGTTAATATGCGATGTGTAAATAAAGATGTCTGTGAAGTTGTCTTTTGTTTAGGAAAACAGCGTGAAAGTCGTTGATCACTTAAAGATCTATTAGAATTGATAGCATAATAAGAAGTTGTTTGAGAATAAGGTTGAAAGAACAAAACTAGTGAAGAGGTAGGTAGTATTGTATTATACAAAAATACGTGGGAATAATTTAAATTTTGCATCAATTTAAAAAAAATTCAAATCACCTAAAACTATTTGCAGTTTTATGCACAAACATTTCACACCCAAAACATTTCCGACTTCATGCAATATTTATTACTAAAGCAAAGCATACATCATTTTAGATTTGCGTCGTTTTACGAAACATTTCAATAAAATTAAAACTTGGCAACACCGAAACCAAGTCAAGAAGCCGTCGAACGATTCACTTGGCAAGCCACATGCAAACACATTTTATTTCATTCAGACAGAGCATTTGATCGTCTATTTCATTGTATAAAGAGTACTATAAGTATGCATGTAAGTAGTAAGCCAAAACAAAACCAAAACTAAATGTAAGAAGACTTGCCGGGGCTTAGAACTCATATACTACAACATAAACCTCAAGTAAGTGCAAGTGAGTTGAGCTGAGTTGAGTTGAGTTGAGTTGAGCAGAGTGTATATAGTGTGTTGAGCGTTAAAATAATTTATGAGTGTCATCAACAACCCTTAGAGCTTAAATGATAGATGGCGTGCCAGACTGTCTGCACTATGGCACAAGAGAAAAGCCAGAAAAAAGTAAGTATTCATTCGACGAGGTCAACTTGTATGGCATATGATGGGGTCAGAGGGGCACTCACAATCCAATATGAATCTAACACATTAAAAAAGAATTTGTGAGCAGTCCTGTCAGTGTTAGAAAACTGACTTAGATTCTTCAATGCTGCTGACATCCACAACCATGGCAGTAACCAACACTGCAGCAGCAGAAGAAACAAAATAAAATAGACCAACTGTCTGTCATGTTCATCACCACTACACCATCGCCGTCTCTTTTTTGTCTGAGGTCATAAATAACTCAAATGAGAACAAGATAGTAGAAGAAAGTTGCTTTCAAGTCCATAACAAACGACACATCAATCTTACTGACTTCGAGTTCTCTTCTTCAATATACATAAAATACATACTTTTTTTTTGCATTTGGTTAGACAAGACCATAGAAGACAAAAACGAAATATGTATATTAATTTTGTGGAATGAATCAAATCTTGAAATGCCGGAGATTTCATTTCTTGTTAGACTTTAACACATAAACTAATGATTAATGCTTAAGAGCATTTGTGATACAATATTTTGAAAAGACAAGATAATAAGATAAATGAGTTTAGAAAAGATATTTTACGTAATTTGATTGAAACTTCTCTTAACTCATGGGATTCGAAGAACAATTAAATTTATAATAGTAGTTTGCAACACTACTAAATCAATTTGATAATTATGAAATCTTGGTATTTTACAAGCAAAATTCAATTGCCCAAAACACTTCACTCCACACTTTTTACTACTTACTACCCTTATTGGCCCCTTGAGTAAAGTTCAGTCTCATAAATAAATTAAACTCATTTAACACGAGCTCAACAATAAATTTCTAAACAGTTATAACAAAGCTAATTATCTTACAGCACAAGAAGAGCAAATGATGTTTCACACCGCATACTTTTGGGGCGAATCAGGATACCGAAAGTGGTACCTCTAAGAAAGCCAATAAAAACAATGACGACGACCACAGACAATGTACAACACCACAAGCAGACAGACAAGCAGACGGAAAGATAAACATAGTCAAGGACAAGCAAACTCAGACTCAGAGTGGAGTATGATGACGATGACGCCTCGGCAAACAGACTTAACCAATACGTCGTGAACTGGCAACTGGTAACCAGTAACCGGGGAACAAAAAAATGGCCAACAGACTTTAGTTTTATTGTCTACTTTCATTTTCATTTTCGTCTTTTGCGCTTCATACATAAAATGAATTTGTACTCGAATTCGACGCTCATAAATAATAAAGTGTGGTGCCCCCACAATTGGTTTACCATACTTGTTTTCATAGTGGGTCCTCATTCATATTGTGCCAGAGTAGAACTTGTATGGATATTGCTTAGGTGGAAGACAGGCACTTCATGCATGGCATGTTTCAAGATTTACGCTGACATTAGATAAAAAGTGAACCTCATCTGTTTTTGGTGTGGATTGAATTATGTATTTCCAACGGGTTCAAACCAACGATGGTTTTATGTGTTTTCAAAGGAATGAAAGATTTTCAAATGCTTTATTTGTGTGTCTATGAATTATTTGTGGCTTCTACAACAACCAGCAGTGACTTTTTATTAGAATAGCAATATTGAGATGAGAATAATTTTGTAGATATGAATTTTGTGTGGTTTCACTAAAATTTTTGACTTGGAATACTTTTAGGCACAGTCATGACATAACAATGAATTGAGTAAGTAACTGAATCCTTTGAATTGATCAGAATTCAAAAACATTTCTATATCTTAAACAACTCATGAAGGTTATAGGATAACCAATTCAACTCTTTTATCCCTTTTTGTATTCTAAAAGATCCTTTCTTTGTAACTAAATAAATTAAATAGAAACAATAAATTCAAATGAGCCATAAACACGTTCCAGAAATTCATCAAATGACTACAAACAGAAACTAATTCATTTAGTTGCGTTGCATTAAAACTCCTACACATACATATATCTATCTATCCATTAAAATACAACTTACTTCTCGTTAGGGAGAAACAAAATAATTTCATACTCCGACACACAACAACAAATCGAGATTCAGACGAGGGACTGACTACAAAAATATCCGTTTTATTTATGAGCATTTAATTTTTGTAACATTAATTTAAACATAACTGCCAAAACATAAATTAGCTTCCGTTTCGACTAATTATACACAGATAGATACACATGCACACATGCATTTCATTTAAGGATAGAAACTTCACAAACACACACACACACACACACACACACACACGCTGATAGTCATATAAAACGCCTTGGGGTATGCAATCACTCAACCATAAAAATTGTTGAGTGCACACAAAAGGCCAAAATATTATATAAAGTACAATACAAAGAATGTAGAAGGAAGGGAGTGAGGGAGCTGCCAAAAATAATTTGTTGTTGACGACTTCAACGGGGGAAATGAAGAGACATGAAATACCTTAAACCGAAAATATGCATAAATTAAACTAAAGTGCGTGTCTTTTGGTGGTTTCTAAGAGCGCCATGGGCATGAGTGTGGAATGCTGCATGAGGCGCTTTAAGTGCTCTACACTCACTCGTCTTTGAACTGACATCAAATTAGTTGCTCATCCAAGCAATTAACAAACAGAGCAAACACAAGAAGAGCTCATCAAAAAACATACTCGTACATATCAAAGAGGGTGGAATGACATAAAACAAAATCGTGGCAACATAATAATCATAAATATTTCAAAAAGTCACAAAGTAAAAGAAGACACAAATATACTTTCAGATACATTTAGATACACTGACGCACCACACACATAAAATATACACATACGAACAAATACAAAGTGCAAGCGACATCATTGTCAGACGGTTAGGCTCTCGACATGCCGACAACGAATCTTCTCATTCGTTTGTTCGTGCATTCATGTGCTTATTTTTTTTTTTCGTGATGAAAATGTGTCTGGGTAATAAAATCCAATTAAAAACAAAGAGATACAAAGTAGTCAAACATATTATAACATATAAGTCAAGTGCACACACAACTAAACTCAATACTAAGGAGGGGGCCGTGGATACATTTTGAGTGGGTGCATGTGTGTGTGAATGGATCTGTCATGAATTAGAATGTTAATGCTTTCTAGTGAAAGGGAATTTCATTCGTCTCTACAAAGTCTATACGAAATGGATGTGTTGGCAATTGGTTAATGTCTGTATTTTCAAAAATTAAATAAAAGTTTCTAAAATAAGTAAATCAAGAGGCCAATTCGATGTATTAGGATAAGTACGTCTGCAAAGAATGGGCATAATTAGAACTGGAAAAGACCTAATGTGATATGCTTACTACGATATCCCATCATGTACTAGTAATAAAAATAAGGATTTTTGTTAGTTTCATCTTTGAAATTACTGTGACGGTGATACAATGACTTCCTAATGGTTACAACCGTGTACCTAATTAGACTTAAGCCCACATTTATTGCTTTCGCTTCAAACATACTAATACCATATATAATGATTTCATAGCTAGAAAGAGAATTCTGATGATTAAAGTACTAGGAAAGAAGCTAACATTAATAATATATTAAGACATTGCCGTTCACTCATTCGTCTCTTTACCCTTATGTAGACAATATAGGCTGGCCAGACCTTTTTGATTTTTATAGTGGAAAGCTATGAAACTCCAGGTTAGCCTCAATGGACTAAATGAGAGTGTGTTAGTGTCACAAAGATATAAAAGTTTTTCACCATTGAATGAATGTAGGTTGCCTTGGTTTTTATTTTTTATTATCTCATTTATTTTATTTTTCGCTGAAATGACTTTGATGATCTTTTGCGAATGATTTAAGAATACCTGGTATTTGTTTCAAACTTTTTTTCTATTCAGCTGGTTGACTCCTACATACGAAAATAAGTAAAAGTAACGAATATTTACTCATGCAAAATTTGATCCACCAATTCCGACTATTCCGGTTGTTCGATCTGCTCTGTGCAGTCTTCAGCCTATGCTAGAGTTTTCCAAAAAATTTCACCAAAATCGATCCATCAATAACCCATATAATGGTATGGCCAGTATGTTTAGAAAGACTGTTATCTACATATGGGTTAAAGAGAAAAGTAGTTAAGAAGAAATTTCAGAAATGCAGCTCTACTAGATTACAGAATTCTGTGGTGCTTGAAATGGCATGCCTTCCATGCATTCCATAGGTAATAAATTCAGCAAAGTGCAGCTATATAGTAACTTTCTTTATTGAATTGTGACTTCAAATAATAATAATAATAATAATATAATTTATTTATTTCCTTCCTTTGTTTTCACATTACTGCTTTTAAAACCCTTTTTAGTGATATTTCTCCTCCATATCTGTCAAATCTCTGGTACAATATGTCAATAACTTTATACATTAACTGAGTGAGTGCGTTCAGTAAACCAAAGAAAATAAAAAATGAATTTAATTGCCCAATGTTGGGTGTCACCGCTTACTTTGAAATGGGTCTAAAATATAAATAACAACAGCAGCAACAATAATAACAACCTACATATAATCCAATTCAATCCAATCCAATTCATTCCATTCCATTCCAATTCAGTACAGTCCCGTCACGTCCCAGCCAGTCCAGTCCCGTCCCGTCCAGTCAAATTTACATTATCACAATGGTCATGCATAGCACACGATGATGACAGCTTCACAAAAAAAGACTAAAACACAAAGCGAACGAAGTGACTCCAAATGGACAAGCAACGAAATATTGTAGACAACAATGTAACATGAAGGCAACATTTTTATGACAGCAACAATAACAACTGCTACAACAACAACAACAACAACAACAATAATATTGTAACACATATATAAGCAACAACTCAGGCTTGACCCATGTACGCCCCCAGATTGTTGGCATTTTGACCCAAATCATTCATACAAATGAACAGCGGTCGTTTTTGAAAGTGGATAACACATGCTCTGTGTACCAACACGCCCCAAAAGAATAACCTTTTCCTCCCACCCCCTCAAATTCATACACTTACTCAACGATACCAACATGTCAAAAAGTTAAGCAAAGTGGAAAAATATTTACTTATACATAAATATACTCGTACGAGTATAACATATTTATGTTATTTCAAATACAGTTTGATTATGTTTTTTGCGCAAATTATTTAAACTACAAAATACTGTCAGAATCAAATCCAAAATCTCATGTTTTGTGAATTGCTCAACGTTTCTTTTTTTGAGTAATTTTTAAAATACATACATATATAATTTAAATCAGTTTCCCTTGTTTTTTTTTTTTTTTGGGAACTTAATATTTGACGTTCTTTCTGAAAAGTGCTGGGTTATAAAATACTAGTATACATCTTTGTTTTTGAATGCCTGTCAATATGCCCAAGTAACTTGTCAGTTTCTTTAAAATAAATAGAAAATGATTTGTTTTTGAAGTCTGACCGTGGTTTGGTTTTAAAATGTATAGCTTAGGGATATGCGGTTTTCTTTTATAAATTAAATGAGAAACTCGATATACAAAAGTATTGCAGATAGTGAAATTTGCGGTTAAAGTTCGTCAGATGTGTTTGGTATATTTCTTTAGTGATAGCTAATAATATGAAACACCCATTTGATCCCAACAAATACCCTTGGAACCAAGTGCTTTGTATACTTTGGAAGAATGATAATTGTCTCCTAATGTCATCTGTTAAAAATCGTATAAGACTTAGATTCACACTCAATACTTCTATCATTATAACATTGACTTCAATATCATATGTACATATAAAATAAGAATGTAACTCATGGCTATTGCCACATTACGTCATCAAACCTCGCCCAGTATCAAATTGTTTCCACAAACAAAAAAAAAAACAAAAAATAAATAAATAAAATAAAATGGAAAAAACGAAAAACATTTAACAAATGACAATTTTAAAATGTTTAAATAAAATTTATGCATGACCAAATGTAACGCAATAATAACAATTTCATGCACTTTAACGTAAATTTATCACAATTTGTGAGTCCACATATTGTGTAGCATTCACCCCTTGCAACAGTCAGTGTATTGTATGCTCATCGAGGAGGAGAAAGCCTCAAACCTCATCTCAGTTTTGTACTAGTAGTTTTGCGCCACTTAAGTTGAGCAGCTCTAGTAAATTTGCTTCGAAAATGAAAAATAAAAAAAAAATTGAAAAAATAAAGAAAAAATGACCGCAAAATAACTGTAATTGAAATTTATTGCACAATTTATTGTCAAGACAGTTTTATTTGTTGCTGTCGCAGATATTGTTGCGCTGCTATTGTTGCTGTTGTTACTTTTGTTGCATGCGACATATTGAAATTTATGTCAATTTAAAAAGCAAAGTTGTCGTGTCAATCATAAAACTCAATTATCGTATACATGTGAGTGTAAAAAACAAAAAAAAACAAAAACAAAATAATAGTAACAACATCAACATCAAACATCAACAAACTCAAATGAAACAAATTTGAAAAGAGAATAAAAAAATATGTGTTAAAAAACTATTGAAGAATAATTTTATCAACATCAACTGAAAACGCTTAACAACTCAATCGAAATTGAACATTTAAAAGCGTTTTTATTAAGTTGTTTTTGATTGCTGGCAATCAAATTGTTGATAATGATGACAATGAGCTTATTGATGATGATGATGATGATGATGATGATGACGATGATTATCACATTGACAATGACGATGACGAATGTCAAAATTCAAAGGAAACTTCATAACTTAATTTAACAGGCGGAAAGGCTTGATTATTTATTTATTCTTGAATTGGGAGATATACAAAACATTTCAGATATGAAATGAAATTTGAAGTGTTTAAAACACATTTCCATTATATTAAATTTTTGAGAAAAGAATAATAAATAAAATAAAAATAAATAAGTATTATACTAAAGGCCATGTGCCCCATCAAAGTTGTACACTTAAAGTGTACAAACAAAACCCAACAAATCTCAATTAAAACTGTCACACTCACTCAAAACAAACTGTCAACTTTATTATTAATTAAATGTCAGATTATAGTCAGTTACAGTGATGATGATGACGATGACGTTAAACAATGTACAATGCCTCCAGCAGCTCTAAAGTCACTTACTCAGTCAGTCTGTCAGTCAGTCAGTCAGTCAAGTCTGTCAGCCAGTTAGACAATTCTGACGCACACTCACTCTGCGTCGCACTCAACTCAACTAAACTCAACTGTTTTCAACTGTATCCAACCAACTCAACTTACTTTGACTAGTGTATCGCATTTGTACTGATATCCGTCACTCAATCATTCCTTCATTCGCTTACTCATTCGCATTCGAAAGCATTCCACTCCACTCCATTCACTTTAGATACAATTTTAAAATGTTAGTTGGATTAGGCATGCATTAGATGTAATCGCAATAGAGATTTGAAAAAGCATTTCATGTCCAGAGACATGGACGTCGACATGGACAGGTTCATTTTCTTTCACTACTCATAGGAAGGAACTCTTTGCTGCATGGATTTTGACATTTTATGTTTTGAGATTTATCGCAAAAAGCATTTAATTGAGTTTAAGTCCAGAGGACAAATTTGAAATAGACCAAACAAAAAAAAAAAACAAAACAAACAAACTAAGCAATCTGAAATACACTCGAAATACTCGTATGTCTGAGTGAAGTATTAGGATTGCGAATCGCTTTGATTTGAATTTTACCAAAAAGAAAAAAAAAACAAAATGAAAATATTCACACGGTAGTAAATGGGGATTTCAAGTGTTTCACTTCATTTGTCTAAGTGACAGTGAATATTAGTAGATTTCTTTTTAATTTTTATGATATTAAGTTCAAGTGATTTTGTTATGGAAAATGGTTCAAAGATACTTGACTGATAACCTTGGCAAAGACTCGGCGATTTGTCATGAGCCTCTTGAGACTAGTAAAAAAAAAATAAAATAAAAAGTACACTCATGACACTTCAGATTGAGGATAAGAAGAACTTTAAAAAGATGATTAAATTATTGTTTTACCCTAAGTTCTATAGAATTAGGTCATTGAATCTGTATTTTTTTTGTCATGACGGGTTAAGACAAAGCAACACTCGGGGCTTTGCCATATGTATTTTTTTTCATGCAGTGTACAGAATTATAAGTTTGTCATGAAGTTTATAGTAGATAGAAGAAAACATCGGAGTCACCTTTAAGTCTATATATGTATTCCTGATTAGCTCGATGAAACGAGTTGATTGAGCCATGTCCGTGCATGAAAGCTGAAATGTTGCACAAACTTTTAGTATATTTTTAACAGACGCTGTACATTTGTCGAACCAGGTGAAACGGACCACTAGAAAGGGTACCTCCCGTACAAACACCCAATTAAAAGTCAGGTTCTTATTAGAAAAAACTTTTGGGTTTTTGTACTATCGAACTGAAAGTGGGCACTATAAGTTTGTACTGCACCAACCATGTAAGTTTCAAGACTCTAAGTCTCCTAGATCAATGTATGTAGTTATAAGAACTATACCCTAAGCATAAGTCAAATCAATAATGATATATTTCTATATGCTCAGTCACAGGAGTGTAGGCAAAATCATCATAGCCGAAGTTAACCTTCTGTTTTCTGGTTTTCTTTCATTATATTTCTTAGAAGTTTCAAACTGTTGAGGTTCGTCGGATCACTGCTTGGCACATGGGATATATAATATATACATTTAAAGTAAAAATTCACTAACCTATGTATATTTCTAAGTTGTAATAGTCTCCGCTATTAAATGATAATATTTCATGAGTTAATTTTTACTTTAATCTTGAAGTATCCCAACTTACTGAAGGCAAACTGTTACATATTTAAGCCGAATGACCGACCAACCGATAAATAACGAAAACAACAACAATAATAAAAGCTCGTGCAACAACAACATCAACAATAATGAGAACTGTCAGTTGAAGCTGACACATAAACTGTCAGTTTGAAATTGAGGTTTTCTATACGCTGACAACGAGCGCAGCACATCAAGAGACTCTGGAGTGAAACGAGTCTCTCTAAAATGAATACAGAAGATAGTTTCGGTTTTGATGCTGGTTCGCAACTGCTCACTATGCTATTTTATATTGGGTTACACAGTGAACAAGGAGTCTAAGAGGAGGCAAATGAATGGAAAAACTATTTTGAGCGCAACTCGCACCATTTGACAGCTAAACACATGAGTCTGTCAAAATGATATGATCGTAAAGTGAACATAGTTGCTGAACTATTATTGTACGAGTACGAGTGATGTATTGCAGTGATGGTGAGGAGAGGAGTGTTTACGAAGGAAAGCGCTATGAACAAAGCAGATACTGAAATTAATATGCCGACACTTGAGTATGTCAACTGAATCCTCTGAAACTGAAGTTGTTAAAGAAATTTGTTTCAACTTTTCACTACATCCCATGAATGAGAGAAGAGAAGTGGAGAGGAGAAAAGAGAGCTTCTACATTTATTTAAAGCGCATCTTGACTGTAAGTGCGCTCTTGATGTTTTATCAATATGCAAAGTACAATAACAAGGAACATTGTCTCGACTCTTGAGGAAGCGGCGCAAATCAACTTGGCTCAAAGCGGCGCACTTCACTTGGTTTGAAGACAATGACGATAATATTGTTGATGATGATCATTGTGATGATGATGATGATGACGATAATAATGATGACGGCAATGATCAGCAAGAGTTGCTAAGCCAAGCCAAACGAGCGGCTTCTTTGGCTTTGCTTACGATTTAAAAGACTGTCTGTCTACTAGTCTCATTGACTGACTGAGACTGAGACTGAGGCCGAGTGCCTCTTTGTCCGCTCATTTACAGTGTTGTGTGTTTGTTAACCATTTAGTTGGCCATAACTGACATGTGGTTGAAGCTGAACCAAACTGAGTGAAAAGCGTAAATGGCGATGACCAACAGACGTCTATGGCGATTCCATAATCATTTTATGCGCGCCAAAACCAAGTGATGCCATTCATGCCACGGACATGGCCCGCCACAGCTTGCACGCTTTGCATGCCAGCCGACAGACAGATAATCAGACAGTCACACAGACAGACAACAGGACGGATGAACGACGACGACGACGACGACAATAAGGCTGTCTCTCTGACTCCGAATCCAATTTCGACTCACTGTCTCAGTCTTAGTCGCTGAAGTGATCTTTAAACATACAAGTTACACACTTGAGTGCTTGTCTGTCCAACTTTCTGTCTACCAACCAACGAGCCAGTCAACCAGCCTGCCTCATAGTGTGTCTGTTTGTTTGTCTGTCTGTTTGTCTTTTAGGTTGTCGAGCGAGGCGGCATAAAGTGGCATGAAGTCTACGCCAACTGAAAGTAAAGTCAGTCTCTGTTCACTCTTTTGCCTTCTCAGAGCCCCGCTTTAAATGTATATGGTATATGGTAACGATTGCATAGTGAAGTGGAGTGGATTGGATTGGATTGTATTGCTTTGGATTGGATTGAAGTGAGCCGGTCTTTTGCTTTGCAACTTATCGCTGCATGTGTGTGTTGCATGCGTGTTTCTTTCATGTTTACATTAATAAAAGTCAAAGGTTCTTGAAACTGACATATTGTAATTTATGTTCAGTGACAGCTTTATATCGCAAAGCGAATTTTAATCACTTGTTATTTAGCATAAATGGTTGACTTTGATGGCCAAGACAATGAGACAGGCAAGCAGGCAGACAGGCAGGCAGTCGAGCCTCTGACTGTAAATCTGGCTGTCAGTGAAATCATCTTCGAAATGACTCTTACCATCTCATGTTTATGTGATCTAAGAGAATGTTGTTGTTTCACTCCAAAGAGTAATTAAGTTTTTAAGATGTTTTGAAATGGGAATTTAAGTTAGAGACATCGGTTTTCTCTGATCCCAAGTTCAACCAAATGGTACTTCTTATTTGTGTACAACACAAAAGAGCAATTCGCACAAACGTTATCTGGAGATAACCCTGTCAATTCATTTGCCCTCCCAGCACGTCTTAAGCAACAACAACAACATTGAGTGCATTCAACCTTTACTGTTCTCAAGTGTCTATCCAGTGACCACAATTAAGCATTTTAGTTCAAATTTTGTGAGTGAACTTTATTTAACTGCATGACATTAATAGCAGGCCCCAGTCAACACTTTAAACAATGCAATCAGAGGCTTTGATTTGCCATTTTCCATTAGACTAGGAACGTCGTCGTTTAATGTAATTTCATGTCGTTAAGTGGAGAGCAAAACACATACAAAACAAATGCAAAGAAAGAAAAATCGAAATAATGCCACAAATCAATTTTAACTTGACAACTTAACAGTCTAATCGAAAACAACAAAATGCTGTCGTTTGCGAACTCAATTGCCTTAGTTAAGCCGTAAGCAGCCTCGTTCCTGGCTGGAGTTAGTAGAGTGAAATGTCCATGTCCCTCGGTGTCGAACAGTCCAACAGTCCATTAGCCCAACAGCTGTCCGGCTGGCTGAATGAGTTTGAAAAATGTCATATTGCAAGCGCACGCAGGCGCAGCGTAAATGTTAAAAATTATAGTTAAACTCATAAATAAAAATGTTCGTTCAGCCAGTCAGTTAGTCAATTGTTCATTCCATCGCTGCTGCTCTATCGGCTCAGCTCTATCGATTTAATATTGAACATTCAACTCAGACAATTTTAAGGCGGTTCGTACTCAATAAACCAAATTCCGCACATAATTAATCGATGCCTTGCCATGTTCAACTGTCTTGAGGCGTTGTGTGTTGTTGTTGTTGTTGCCGCATGTTGTTGCAAGTTGTGAGTTGCTTGATTCGCAATAAAGCACAAAAACACACGCGTCTATGTGTTCGCTAGAGCACTGGAGTGAGTACTCGATGAAAAAGGAAGTGAAGTGAAGTGAAGTGAGTGTTGGGTACTGAAACCGAGTGTAAACTGCTTGGTGAACCAAAGCGACAACCATCCTCCATAGTGGTGGTGGTGGAGTTGGAGGTGAAACTTTTTAATAGTCGCGCCATAATCGTAAATCTTTGTCGGGCGCATAACAATTTATTTTTTTTTTTTACACAAAAAATACCAACAACAACAATAAGAACAACTCAAACTCAAACTCAAACATCATTTACAACAATAATAAAAATGAAAAATCGTGCTAACAAAAACAAAAACTAAAAGAATTGTTTAACGAATTGCACTTTTCACAACTTTATTTAGACTTCTTTATGTTTACCACATTAAATGTAGTCATATAAGGGGAGTGAGGCTAAGAGGAACGTGGGCATTCATTCATTGAGTTGGCGATATAACAGATTTGCTGACAACTTTGACACTTCAATTCGTTTCGAGTACCATTTTGATTAGTTGGAATGTATCTGTCTCTCTGTCTATCTGTCTGTCTGATTCTGTATTAGGCTGAATGAATAAATTAAACTTAAACATATATTAATGATTATTAATGGTTGTGGAGATATTTTTTTTATTGGAAGATAAGAAATTTCGATTGAGATCTAAGTTCTCTAACAATAAACTTAATTTTATGGAAATTCAAAAGAAACAAGATTTTTTGTACTAAGTCACTTGAAGTTGCTTAAACTTGTTCATTCCCATTGCTCCGATTTAAGGAACTGCCATGAAACTTAGTATCTAATCATATTATACTAACAATGTTGATTGTCTTTTGCACCAAAATTCCTTCCTTTACACATTAATGATTTAATTGTGATCTCTAATTATCAAATGAAGGTTCATTATTGATTATTATAAATTATAAGCTTGATAATTTTATATCTTTTGCATATGTGTATCCCATATCTCTCTATATGATAGTTGATATCGTAAAACCTATGAATAGAAAGAAATGTATATTTGAACTTTTTATTTTATTTTTTAATGTCATTTTGCATGTCATTGTCAGAGTCGCACATAGTCGAAAACTCAGACAACTGATGATGCTCTCTCTTGTTACTATCTTACTACAATATGTGTTGGTCTATCTGTCTATCTCTGTGTCTATATCTCATTTGTAGTTTTTCTCTACTTATAGATACATACATCATCATCATCATCAGCATCATCATCATTGTCATGTGTTTGTACTCGTATGTACAAAGTTAAGCGTTCACGTTCCAATGTTTTTGACAGTTGACAGTTTACTGACAGTTATAAAAATTTATGCGCAAAAGGTTATGCAAACATATAGACAGACAACGAACAACAGATACTATATTGTACAGATAGTTGAATGCATGATGATGGTGGCAGTTCAGTACAGAAAGACTGAGATAGTGGATAGGAAACATTGAATGGCGGATTTGGAACACTTTTCATGTACGCAGCGCATTAAATCAAAGTGTTTTTGACAAATTGATGAGATACAAATAGTACAAAATGATTATTATGTTGTACCTACTTAGTTTTGTTGCTGTAATCTGTAGGAGTGATATATTGTTTTAAACTGAGTGACTGTAAATGATTTGCTTGATTTAGAGATTTAAGATTGTCAAGTCAACGGGAGATCGAAATGTGCTTGTCATTTTGATTTGTATCTGATATATTATAATGATAATATAATAATACAGGTCTCTTAAAAAACGAGTATGAGAACTCATAACATTCTATCGACATCCCCAAAGAACTTGCCACATTCATTCATTTAACGCCAATTAAAAAAATGTTTTCATAAATAAACAACAAAATCTTTAAACAGACAAACTACTTCCGTACATCAGCAATAGCAGCAGCAACATTATGTTGTTATATATTAATTTTACATTCATTGAGAAGAGATTTCCTGCTGGCAATTAAATTACAACAAACGCCAAACAACCCATTGAAATATATGTATGTATATCAGCAGTAGAAGCAACAACAACAAGAACAACAACAAATGTTGTACTATGTAGTATATTACAAAGTTAAATGGTTTCGACAAAACAAAAACAGAAAAATCAAAACCAAAATGTAGATGAATGAGTTAAGTCAAGTTAAATTGACTTGAGTTGAGTTGGGTTGGGTTGGGATCCGACAACGACGTCGCAACATGAATGTTTACAAATAAATTTAATTGATCAATCAAAGCGAGAGTGAGATCAAAAAAATCTAAGAGATCAAAGCATTTACACTCGACATGCTACAAAAGGAACATATATACAACAGATACAACATCATTTGTCAGTAAGTCAGTTAGTCAGTCACTCACTCACTCACTCAGTCAGTCAATCATTCATTCATTCACTTACTCAGCCAATTCCGTTGAGTTCTGATACTGATGACGGTGATGACTATTCTTTTTATCTAATGCCCCGAAGCAATGTTTCTACTTATGCGCCTTTGGTCTAAAAATGAAGATTCATTGCATTTCGGCTTGTTTTGATTGGTATCACTCAACGGACCCTGATTGTTGTTGTTGCTTTAATGCAACAAATGTAATTAATCAACAACAATAATAACAATTTGTTTGAATCCGAAACAAACAGAATCGGCTTCAATATAAAGCCGCTGGCCACATGCATCAATTATTATAACCTAAATACAGATAGCATCATCAATGAAATAAAGGGAAAGAAAAATGCCCCTTTTGCAACTGTTGATGATGATACCCATAGATACAAAGATATGTACATACTTACATACATACATACATACTCGTACATATGTAGTAGATACATTAGATCATTAGATTGAATTGTGTTGCATTTTAGTTTCTTTTTATTTGATGTGAATAAATGATGTGTTAATTGTAGTCTATTGACAATTGACTGATTCCTGGCAATACACAACATTAAAATATATTTTTCTTCTCAATATCTTTCACAATTTCTCTTATCTACTTACAAGTTGTAATTGTTGTAAATTCAAATTGTTTTTTTTTTTCTGAATAAATAAACAATGTTTTCAATGATTTACATGCGGATTATTCTAACCAATTTGAATAGCATAAATTTTCTAGATTAACAATTCAAAGGTGACATTGTTTCAATAAAGAAAATTCATTAAATTTTATTTAATTTACTTAATTGAAAACTTATTGTTGTACCTATATATTTTATTTAGTTCTAATAAAATTTTAATAATTTTCTTATTGTCTTTTTAATCATTTTGATAAATTTTCCCCATACCAATTTCCTGTTTTGATAAAACGGAAATCTAATAAACCGGAAATGTGAATGCATTATGGTATTTATGCAAAATTCAAACACAACCACAGAGAATCATCATACGAGTACACACACACACACACACACACACACACACACACACACACACACACACACACACACATAGAAAATCATTAAATTAAGCATATTACATAAGCCAAGTATACAAAACACCCACCAATTTGACCAGTAAATTTGATTAGATTTCCAAACAATTGCGGTAAATTTAGTAAAAATAATTCAGATTTACTCACGAATTTCACTAAATCAAAACACATACAGTTTGTTTATTTTACACAGCATAGACTAAGGATAACATTTGCCGATTGGCTTTATAATAACAATAATAACAACAACAACAACAATAACACGGGGCCAACATAATCCATATGTAAGAAGGATTTACGTTTATTTTATGAACGAAAATTAATAGCGCCAAAAATACATTGGAGACTGACTGCTCTACACATATATATATACACACAAACACAAGCAAACAGAAGAAGGGCGAAAATATATTGCATATTTTTTGGCGTTTCCGAACGTAAATCATATTAAAATATACTAAATTTAGCTTTTATTTTTGGATTATTTGATTCTTTTTTTCTATTTTTTTTTTTATTCATTTTCACCCAATCGTTGTCGATATTTTATATTAAAATGGCCACTGCGACACATGTAAGTTCATTCAGATAAGCCAAAGCCAAAGCCAAAGCCAAACGAAACACAACCAACAATTTCTCATACAACATGGCAAAATTATCATGCAACAAATCATGTTCTCTGTCATTTTATTTTACTTTTTGTCCAATAGTTTTTGTTGTTCTTGTTGTCTCTGGTATTAGTTGTGTTAATTTATGTCATATTATAAAATATTTACAAATTTTTAGCTATTATTTTATCGGATATGCATATACATATATTTTTTTTGTTTTTTTTCTTTTATTCTGGTTTTGATTTCATGAGGGTTAACTCCACACTCTACCGTTTAAATTGAAGTGTATTTATTTGCATTGTAACTCTGTGTGTGTGTGTGTATGTGTATGTGAACAATAACATCCGGCGGATGTTGTTATTGTTGAATGTATTGTATTATTATCTGACTATTGTATTGTATTTTGGTTTGTGTAAACTTTATTATTATCCTATTTGAATATTTATTGAAATTATTTTAAATTCTTGACTTAAAACAACAATTGACTTATATAAGTGCTCTGACATAAATTATTCACATTTCCCATAAAAGATTTCTATTATTTATTTATACACTTATCTACAATAGTCATAATTATTAAAACAAATTTGTTTTTCAAATATTTCTTAGGCTTATCATTCTTTTGTTTTTTTTTTTACAAGTTAAGAAAAAACATTCTATAATAAAAATAAATTTGCAACATTGTAAGTAACATTGAAACAATGAAAATATCTGAGTATAAATCACTTTAAAATGTTGCGGCACAAATTGAAATGTCCAAATGTAATGACTCAAAGTTGTGAATGACTTGTGTCAAATGAACTCAACTCAACTCAATTCAACTCGATATATCGCAACAAAACTCGTTCGTCTACAATGTGTTGACTTGACTTGTTTACGACCGCACAATTGTCAAACAAACTCATATGTGAACAAGTATCTTGAAAGTATTAGAACAATATTTTTTTTACATTTCAAATGTGCCAAATTCAACGAGTCATAAACAAGAGACACAATAATATTAACGCACGATTTGTTGCACAGACACAAATGATTTCTTTGCAAACATTCTTTGGCGACATTTCTTCATGGCACTTTGTCGCCGATGAGGCTCAGTGATATTTTATTAAATTTATTTGGGCCCCATTGCGAATATTTAATTAAAAGTAAAACAAAAAAAAAACAAAATAAAAAAACCAAAATTATGGGGAATTTTACAACTTTGTAAAAAATGTATATATGAAAATACATTTTCATATTTTTGGCACAAATTTAAGGGAATTTTAATACAAATTAAATGGATATAAACTAAATTAACAAAATAGCTTGGACATTTAATTTTGTGTATGACAAATCAAATGATAAATTTCCTTTTAATAGTTCATTACGAAACATCACTTTTGTTGTTCAATTTATCATGCTTACCAAAAGAATAGAAATAGGTCGAAATGTATCTTAAACAAAAACAAGTACATTCAAAAACAAGTCAAGCAACGGAAGCAAATATGAAGAATGCGTGAAAATATGACAGCTAGGATCAGAGAGTGAAATTCAATCCATGAAATTTTAGTTTTCTAGTCAATGAACAATTCCAAGAATCTTTCAAATTAAGAACTATTTGTACTTTAAATAATATTGTGAGAAGTAGTTTTAATAAGAAAGAAGTTTTAATAACAAAAGTAAAAAATAGAATTAAAATTTGTAATTTACATACCATGAAATTTGCTACTCAACATTGAAAAATAGCCAAGTGCGAGTCAGACTCATACACGGAGGGTTCCGTAACAGATTGGGGTTGGATTTGACTTAACTTAACTTACCTTTGAAACTGATAGTGTCTAAATTTCAGTTCAATAGTACAACATATAAAAAAGTTTTTCGAATAAGAACCTGCATTTTAATGGTGGGTTTGTATGGGAGGTACCCCTCCTAGTTGGCCGATTTGAATGATTCCAACAGATGTATAGCGTCTATGTCAAGAACTTATAGTGTCTAAATTTCAGTTCGATAGGACAAAAAACACAAAAGTTTTTCTAATAAGAACCTGAATTTTAATGGTGGGTTTGTATGGGAGGTACCCTCCCTAGTGGTCCGATCAAAATGAAATTTGAATTATATAAGTTCCTAATGTATAGCCATCAACTTTCCAAATTTCAAGATCATCGGATTACTGGATCGCATAGCTGCCATACAAACCAAAAAGTTTCTTGTATGGGGACCCCTTTAAGTTTTCAAAAATATTTTCATTTTAGTATTTTTTGCTGATGCCCGGAAAGAAATACACCTTCTGTGAAAATTTTAACTCTCTAACTATTGCGATTTATGAGTTATGACCCATGGACGGACGGACAACGAAGTCTCTGCAATGAGGTTCCTTTGGGTCCGGAACCCTAAGAAATTAATATCGTCAACAACCACAATGATGTTGACGATGACGATAACGATGACGATGACTATACAAATTGCAATTGTAAGACATTTGGACTTTATTTCAGAATTTTTACAATTTTTCTTCTCTTTTGGCCAAGCGTTCGTTTGCCCGCCCAGCAACTGACTACTCACAGACGTCAGAGCATATTATTGTAAATTGAACTCAATTACCAGTGACAGCAGACAAATTGAAGTGGAAATTGAGATCTTCTGTGCTCTGCCGCGACACGACAAATGCAAAGTGCACAGAAAAAAAAATAAAAATTTTCCTCTTCGCCTGAATAGAGACAAAATGTATAAAGGAACGGTCGGGCAGAAAACATTTTTTTATACGAGTATAGTCAATGGACCCATTCTCTTTTAGTCATTGCCACGCTTTATGGATGAATACTTCTAAAGCGGCAACTTAATAAAAATGAAAAATACTCGCAGCCACTTGCAGTTCAAAAAGAGGCTGTAAACACAAATAATTCACTTAGGAATATTTAAACATGCCAAGGGAGCTACAACATCTTCATGGCCCCTTTGACCCTATAATGTTCGTTTTACCCACGCATAGTACTAAGTATCTACCATCTATCTGTCTGTCTATCATTCACTGTAATATCATTTGTCACATGCATTAAAATTACTAATGATGACATTGTAATATTTGCACAACCAACAAAGTAAGTTTATGGCATCATTCAAAGATGATGGGAGAAAGCAGAAAGTACTCATAGCATAGTAGACATGAGGGCGTTCTTTATGCTCTTTTTGTTTTGAGATTTATACGTTTCAATGTAATTTTTCACAGTTTCAATTTACAAAATGTCTCTCCCATACAATTAGCCACAAAGCTTATGTAGTGTAATTGACACAAGAATTGAATAAATGAAATTATTGCATGTAGTAAAGACTGTGATATATCACAACATGATGGGGGAATTGTTAAAGCTAAAGTGTTGCACGAATTAGGTGGATGATGACAGATGATGGTGGTGGTATCCAAGACTGATAGTAAGTACATTTTATACAGATGTCTTGTGGTAATATTTATTATTAATACAATACCGAAAAATTTATCTGATATTTAGAATTTTGAATATTATGGTACTATTAATTATAAAAACAAAATATGTATTTACAAAATGATTATTTTTATTTATCATAAATTCGAACTACTCCAAGTTGATAATATTGCGTGTGCAAGTCATTCAAAGATATTTTATTATTATTATGCATAAACCTAAAATGAATTACGAACATCATAAATATATTTAGTCTATTATTCATCCTGTCTTTGCAATAAACATATTATTTATGAATGTACAAATCTTAAATGAAAATACAAATTCACAACATCAACAAAGGCATCTATTTCTATTCTCATTCAGTAACAAGTACAGGAGTAGCAGAATGATCCCAACTTCATCATCAAAACAAAATGGTTATACTATTGGCCTCCCACAATGATAATGTAGTATTGTATTTGCAACATGTAACATACTTACTACGAACAAATCGAAGCAATTTACGAAAATGTAGAAAATGTCATTGAGCTGTCACAATGCATCGTTGTTGTTGTTGTTGTTATTGTTGTTGTTGTAGGTGATATGTTTGTGCCGCCCTCTGCTGAAGTCTGCTTACATTTCTACTGGGTTTATCGTTGATTTTGTTGCTATTGTTGTACTCATGTGACAAAATTCTCTAAAATCCAAAACAGCAACACCGACAACAACAACAATAAATGACAACAAAAGCAACAACAGCAGTTACAGTACATACTCGTACATACATATTGTACAAACATATGTACAATAAAAAGACAGCAGCAACTTTACTGGATGACAGTGTCTCTGACAGCACTGACTCAGTGACAGGGAAAGCATTGTTGGGTGACAGCTACGAAAGAGTAGTAAGCAAATGATAGAGCACAAGAGTTACCAACGTAACCCAAAATTCACCATAGTATGTAGTTGTAACATAATGCAATGCAACACATGCAATGTCGCATGTTGGTAGTGCTGTTGGTGCTGTTGGTGCTGAGTGTGCCAAAATTAATGGGCAACGTCAGGACATGCAATATATATCGCACACACACACACACACACACTCTTTGAAACAGACACATATGTAAACTGGCACATACACAAAGAGGACACGGACACCCATTGCAGTCACAGCAATGACAGCACCAATGTCAACCCTGGCTATAGCTCTTTCTGTTGCTGCTGGTGCTGCTGCTATTGCAATGACAGTGACAGTGACAGTGGCAGTGACAGTGACAGTTGTCGTCGTTGTTGCTGGTGCCACGTGATGCATGCCCAGCATATCTATCTACTGACTTGCTTCCATACTTCCTAGCTTTCTTCTTCCATTCATTCCATTCGGTTTTTCTTCTCTATCAATGTCTGTTTGTCTGTCTTGTCTTCTTTCTAAGTCTGTGTATATCTATCTGTCTTTCTAATATATCGCTTCTGACATTTGTTGCAGCATTTTCGCATGCAACTCTGTGCTTGTGCCACAGAGAGTCGTCAATTGTTTGCATTTTGTATGTCATCAGTTCGTTTTCTGTTATTGTATTGTTGCCATTTGTTGTTGGTGCTGCTGTCAGTCGACACAAGGATATCATGTTGCTGACATAAATGGACATTTGTACAAATGAAACGTTTTCTTTGTTCTTGTCACTGCAATGTGGCAACGACAGAGACATATGTTGCATATTAAAAGATTTGTTATTAGAAAAATCATCTGTCCAGATTATTAAAAGTTAAAAAGAAGAATTTACAATAGTCAATGTTAAGCACAAAATGCTTTAAATTGTAAGGTTAATACAAGAATACATCATCCTAAATGCATTAATATAATTTTATAATAATCTATATTTTTCTATTTATAAAACTTTTCCTTTTTTCTACACAATTTGTCTTCATATTACCATAATAATGAAGCTACATTCCACCAAACCAAAACTGAAGCCAACAATCCGGAACTCGTTACTCTCACTATGACCGCCAACGGATGGATAGTGTTGCCAAACCCACAAGAAAAACAAATGCTTACAAGCAAATATGCCAACCTCGCCAGTTAAAATGACATTTCCGCATGTCCAGACAACTTAAAAAGAAAATAATAAAAAGGACAAAAAATAGAATAGAATGGAATGGAATGGAATGGAAAAAGGAAGTACGAATAATATATGAATTGCATTAAGCCAAAAGCTAGAAACATTTGGCCAAGGACTATGTCCTGCTACACCGATGTCTTCTGACATGGGCCTGACGTAAATGTCAACGCTGCATGTTGGGTTTTATGACAACGCACATTTTGATTTATTACATGGGATTAAGGAGTAGGAGGGTAACTACTTGCTACAACAACATGTGCAGCTAACCAAGCGTTTTGAGATCTTGGTTCTACTAAAATACTATTCAACTCCTGCATAACTTTCTATTGCAGGCAGTAGTCGTTGACAAAAGGACATAATTTATATTCGCATGTCTCAGTAAATGAGGATTGTTGTTTTTTTTTTTTTTTTCGTATTTCTTGTCACAGTATTTTTTATCACTTGGTTGTTTGTGTTGATGTTGTTGTCATGGAGGAGTATCCTTTGTCAGTCCACATGACTGATGATGGCCAGAGTATGCCATGTTTCTTGTCACTTGAGTCCACCGGAATGTCCACTTGACTTGTCGGGCGTGTCACCAATGTCCTGTTCTGTTCTAAATCGTTGTTTAAAATATCCTTAAAATGAGTTTTTTGTTTTCAAAATCTTGTGTGTTGTGTTTTTCCTTTTTCTATTTCTCTTTGAAGTGCCACCACCATCGCTGCATGAGGTCAATTTAGTTATGCAATATATTTTTTTTAGAGACCTGAAATTTGATACTCACATAGATGTGATATTTTCATTTGAATTCATTAAGAAGGTTTTATGATCTGCAAATATTGGGATAAAGTTCTTCAACTCTTCAAGATCTCTAAGTGTTTGTATTGCGATGTCTTAAAAATATTATTATAATTTTTGCTAAATTCACAGTGAGTTAATTTGTCTTACGATTAATCTGCAACACAATATTATATTCCTTTCATAAATTTGGAAAATTCTTTTTAAGGGTTCTGGATCCAAGGGGTACCAAAAGCAACCTTATTGCAGAGACTTCAATGTCCGTCCGTCCATCCTCAGGTCAAATCTCGTAAACCGAATTAGCTAGAGAGTTGAAATTTTTACAGAATATGAAGTTCTTTCAGAGTATTAGCAAACAAATACTAAAACTAAAATATTTTTAAAAACTGAAAGGGGTCCTCAAACAAGAAACATTTTGGTTTGTATTGCAGCTATACGATTCAGTAATCTCACGATCTTGAAATTTGGACGATAGGCGGCTATATATCAGAAACTTACATTATCGAAATTTCAGCCAAATCGGCCGCATAGGAGGAGTACCTCCCATACAAACCCACCATTAAAATTCAGGTTCTTATTCGAAAAACTTTTTTGCTTTTTGTATTTTCGAACTGAAATTTAGACACTATAAGTTCTTGATATAGCCGCTACACATCTGTTGGAATCAGTCAAATCGGCCACATAGTAAGAGTACCTCCCAGACAAACCCAACATTAAAATTCAGGTTCTTATTCGAAAAACTTTTTTGCTTTTTGTACTTTCGAACTGAAATTTAGACACTATAAGTTTCCAATATAGATGCGGTATATTTGTTGGAATCAGTCAAATCGAAACAGTAGTAGAAGTAGTACCTCCCATACAAACCCCAATCTGGTACGGAACCCTCCGTGTACGAGTCTGACTCACACTTGGCCCATTTTTATTTTACACATTCAAAATAAAACTTTTCATTTATTTACTGAGACTATTCGTAAAGCTCCTTGTCTCAGTATCATATATCCTATGTCAGTCCATTGCTGATGCCAACATGTCATAATCGTATGAAACTAGTAGACTTTTTTGTACCTTTCACACTAATGTGAACAGATGTTATCACTTTGACTTGATGTTTGTAACAAATACTTAGAAGGCGGCATCGAATGAGTCTGTGCTTATCCATGCTAAGCTCTTAGATTTCAAAGATAATGAGCTGAAATTTGGCAGAGACAGTTTTATTGTTGTTAAATGCAGCTGGTATGTCAAAATCAGAGTAGACCACTCAAATCATAGAGAATCCTGTGTTTTCAAATCAACTTGAAATGACAATTGTCTCAATGTACTCGTACACAGAAAAAAAAAAAAACAATTGGGGTGTGAAAGGTATTTAAGCTTCGATGATTCGAAGTTAATACCCTAACATGTTTTTTTGGTGTACTCGTGTATTCCTGACTCCCTTATCCCTAGCCTGCGACTGCATACAAAAATCATGCAGCAACATAACATTTCCACTGCGATGAGTAGCTCTTGACATTTTAACTGACAATGAGTTGGCAGCAGCAGCATTTCTTGTAGTTCTTGCCACCACCCCAATATTCTTGGTTGCCACTTGGCGTCGTAGTAAGTATTTGCACAAAAGCGTTGCCTGTCAACTAGTTTCCTGCTGTGCTGCTGCTGCTGTCGTCGTCGTCATACTTCGTTGTCTTAATACATTGCGAAATTTCCCTGTGTCAGGCGCAACAAAAACAAACGGAAACACAGAGACAATGGCAATGACAATGAAGCGAATGTAAAGCTGAAGGAAGAACTACAATACAATACAATACAATACCAACTCTGCTACATTATGTGAAAGAGTTTTGCCATCACGCTCCTCAAGTTTCTTTCTCTTTTAACTCATCAACAAGCAAGTATCTCCTCCATTCCACACGTTGTTATATTTCTCTACCCTCACTGCCTCAATACATAACCAACTGACTGACATTTGTACAAAGCGAGCGCGGAACCATGTGTCTTTTCTCATCGTTCAACTTTGGCATCCTTTGTCAGACAAAAACAGATCACACACATACACACTCACACACAGAAACTCTTTCATTTTTGATGGTAATTGTGAGCGACAATGCCTTGATGCTGATTATGATAAATGAATTGTTAAATTGAATTAGGTGTTGCCAACGAGACTTCAACTTCAATTGTGCTCTGCAACACTGAGTTCTCATCTCTCCCGATACCTTTCTCAAAGCACACGCTGTCACTCAAACAGAATCATTATGTTTTTGCAGGATTTCTTACCCATTTCCTTCACTTTTCGCTTGTCATCAATTAAATTGCATGAAATTTGATATTATTTTTTGATCGAAAAGGGTTCATTAAATTCTTCTTTAGCTTTTTCATCACTTCAGTTCTCCGGCTTGTTCGATTTTTTTTTAATGTTCAACACACACACACACACAGGATGTGTGCTCTTTTATCATTTTCGGGACTCATTCATTGCTTTGTGTTAATTACGTACATATCTCTTTTGTGGTGGTGATGATGATGGTGGGATGATGTGAAATTAGCTCAAGTTTCCGAAATTATGAATGAAATTTGTGTAGCGGCATAAAGGGATGCAGCTTTACTACAATATATAGATGAATCGAAATAGGATATCATATTGTTTGGATAAACAACATTAGCTCTTTTGAATGGCGTGTTAATGGCAATGAAATGGCAGCTCGTGTTACTAATAATAAAGGTTAATGGCAAATAGAATGGATCATATGAGGTTTTGTTCTAAACACAATAGTGTCTAAGAGTCTATGAGTGTTCTCCGTTTTACACTCACTTACATAATTTTGTTAAAGAAGAAAAAAAATGTAATTTTAAAATCTCTAGTTTTTTAAAAGAAAAACTCATTTTGCTGTGAAATTTGATGGGATACAAAATTGGAATTTGCAACTCCAAATTTAATTTAAAAATCTGCCAAAGACGCGCCAAAAGCCATAATGCAAAGACTTGTCTCGCCAATTCCCAAATGTATGTAGCATTTTTAAGTTGTCTCAGAGCATGCAAAGGAAATGAAAGGAAACGAAACGAAATAAATATATTAAACAGAATGACGAAGTGTACCCATGCAAATAGTTGACGACAGCCAGACCAAGGGAAGTGGAGTGAAGACAAGTTAAGCAGGTTAGAAAAACGCATATTGGATGTGAATAGAGTAGACAAGAAAGGGTGGTGGGTGCAACAATATTCGCAACAACATGAGAATAAGGATAAGGAAACGACTTTTGCAGTTAAACACACGAATTATGCTGTCAACAAGAATTATAACACTTTTTCGCAGTGTGAGCGCATTGAGTGTGGGGGAGTGTGAGGCAGCAGGCAATGTAAGGTTGCATGCTTATCTAAACGATACACGTTCGTAAATGTGCTGACGGTCAGGAAGTAAATGGCATCGTCATCATCGCCGCCATCGCCATCACCATCATCATTATTGTTGTCGTCGTCATCGTTGTCCTTGCGAAACCTTCAAGCGTCGGCATATAAAATAAAATGCAAACTCAGCGGAAGTCCTTACAAAGAAAAACGAAAAAAATAGAAAGCAACAAAATAAAATCCTTACGAAAAACAGGAGCAAGCGAGAGTTAAAACGAAGCATATTATAAAGTGAATGCCATTTGAATTTTTAATCTGCACCCAGCCAACACACGAATAAAAACCCCCATTTCGAAGGAAACCCATTGAAAAGGGCATTCATATTCACACGGAACTCACACTCACACTCACGCTCACCACTGACTACTGCGAAATTCATTGCATTATCCTGAGTTTTTAATATTGAAAAATGCTTTTGAAAACGCATTTTTCGTGCGCTCGTCATAAATCAATGATGAATGGCTAAGGACGAAACCATTTTCGTCTTTTGCGTTGATAGGATTATGATAAATGTTAGAATAACATCGAAGTAGAATAACATGCGTGAAATTTTCGCATAAAGCGAAGCTTAGACATACATTTTGTTGGAAATAATCAAAGAAAAAGGGAACAAAGCAAAGTCAAAGGCGCTTTTCAATATCCTATTTCCTATGCTTTGGTCACCCTTTTTAGGAATACTTTTACAGACTTTTATCTTTAGTTTCGGCAATGACGACGACGCATGTGGCATGACTTTTGTGGAGGCGTCTTGGTCTAATAAATTAAAATTTAAACAACACATTCTTACACACAATCACACACATGAGATCCTTGTGAACAAGGACTTTGTGAATGAACGGAATGTGTGTTTTCTATAATCTTTTATTTATTGGCAATAATATTAAAATGTTTTAAATTGGATTTAGTTTATCAAAAAAAAAAAAAAAAAAAGGAATAAAGAAAACTTTTAAAAGCAATTTGAAAGAAATAAAATACAATATAAATAAATATTTATTTAAGCTCAAAAAGGATGTCGGCTGAAGCTTGTAAATAGCTTCTAGTATAAAAAACATATTATAAGGGATTTATAGTAAAAGAAAAGGATTCTTCACAATAATAAACAGAATATGAGAGGCATAAGAAAGAAAAAGTGATATCATTTTTGTAACAATTTAATGATATAAAAAGAAATGATGCAATTGATGCAAGGAAATATTTCCAAAGATTTAATTAATTTTGATTTAGTACCAGATTTCAGTAGTTTCGGTCCTTTAATAAAAAGACGTTTAAAAATATGCGGCTATGTTAAAATGAGGTAATTTTAAAATGAAAGAAGAAAACGGAATTAATGAAACGTTCGAAAGCCAGAATATATGATAAAGGTAAGCTAATGGAATAGAATGAAAACTTGATATATTGTATATCTTTAAAAGCGATATGATTAAAAAGAAAAGTCTATGACTAATGTGTGATTCCACTTTTGAGACCAAATAACAAATGCAGCTCTGAGAGAGAAAATAAATATGAAGGACATCATTAAAGGACTAAACAAAAAATAAACAAAGATGTGCTGGTAATTTAGCTTGCAAGAGAGATAAATTGTGGAAAGACAAATGGGAAAAAATGAGAGGAAAACTGGAAGACCATCTCAAGATACAAAAAGTGACGACATCAAATAAATATCAAGCAAGAGCTGCAGCTAAGGGATAAGGAAAGTGGAAAAATCCAGAAGACGCTATTAGCTGGATGATGATTTCAAAGCTTGATAAAGAGCTCATTAAACTAAGAGGTTATAATGTCCACAGAGAAAATCCGAGCAGTATCATTTGAGTGCCTCTTAGAATCATTCAATCTCTCTATGAATTCTCTAGTATGCATTATCATCATCATAATTTATCTTTGACACTTGTGTAAACTCACTTTCTCAGAGGAAAAAAAAAATAAATTATATCCATATACTGACAAAAACAACTCATTATCCACTGTGTCACTGTCAGTTAAATGATGAGCCACAAACACATCACTCAACTGCATGTCACTCACTCATAGTTCACATACAATACTTAGAGACACTGAAACACTTGCAATATATCACACGTCACACTCAACTCTCGACAGACAGAAGGAAAATAGCCAAAGAAAAAAAGAACTTGACCTGAGTTGGAGCTTGTTGAAAATTGCGTAAAATGCGTTCGAATGGTGAAAATATTTTCACAGATCCAAAAGCAAATAACAACAGAAAACTAAAGCCAAAAAATGTCACAAATAAGCCATGACAACCAGGGCAACAATGTTGTTGTCTTTCATGTGTTCTCATCGTTCATATGTTGTGTGCCACAAAAATGAAATGTGACTCGAGTGTCCTTTTTTTTTGTTTGGCTTTTATTTGAAATTGTTGTTGATCTTGGTGTTGTTGTTTTTGCCGCTACCAAATTACGCTGCATAAAAATGATGAATTACTGAATTACTCAGCCGTCGGTGTTGGTATCGCTTATTTGTCTGTCTGTCTGTCTTTAAGTCCCCTTTGTTTGCTATACTTATATGACATGTGACCACTAATAAGGCTCAACTTGCCACTGATGTGTCTGCTGTCGAGAATAAACCATAATGATGACAACATATTGCTGCAAGGATACGCATTTTAAGTGGTTGTTTTATTTTCTCATTTTTGTTGTTTAATCCAATTCAATCTGATTTTGTTTTTTTTTTTTTCTTTTTCATTTTTTTTGTTAATTTTTTAATGCTTTTAATTGTATCAGATTTCCTTCTGGGAGTAAGTCATCAATGTGCATTAATGACTTTTGAAAACTGATATGATATAAAAAAAGAAAAAGGAGAATCATTTTTAATAAGCTTTCAATTTATGAAATTTTTCAGATCAAAAGATGGCAATGATGATGATTAATGGGCAGTGTAATTATACTTAAATTGTTTGAGTATGTAAAAAAAAAAAAGAATACTTGGATGAAGACTATGGAGATATGGACATATTATATATGTGTTTATTTTATATCCTAAATATATGACAAAATCAGTAGTCGCTAAGAATTTGTTTTTGCCACTCCTAACAGGCTTAAATGGTGAATCAAAGTTTAAAGGCAGTTTTAAGAATCAATCGATCTCGCTTTGAGATAATTTTTATAAATATCACTTTTCAATTTTGCCATTCTGTGTGGTAATTTGAAAAGTAATTGGCTTTATCCTTATATATAAAATTCGATTGTATGAAATTTTGTGACTCTTGATCTCCTAAACAGCTAGACCAATTTTGATAATTTTTATTTTTGTTTTACTTATGGGGTATTCATGATGGTTTATACTTCAGTTGGACCCGGTAGATGGCGCTGTTGTCGAGATACAGGCACTTTTTTACCAAATTTTTAACATTTTTTTTTATAGCGCTCACTAAACCAAGACGATTTTAATAATCTCTTTTCAAAATGACAAATGAATGCTAATGAAAAGAGTTGCATACTTATGTTTTTCCATTTTTAACTTTTAATATAATATTTTTAAGTATTAAGTTTTTTGAAAACTACTGCAAGACCAAACATAATGATTTTAATGCTTTGGTTGTTGTTATTATTATATTTTTCCTCTCTGAGTACGCACTTTTTGCGCTCTTCGTTTCTCTATTTTATGTTTATTAACGCGTACAAAGTCGGGGGCACAGCTAGTTATAGTACAATATATTATTGAAAACATAGCCATGAAAATGCAGAATTAAGTTTGTTACGAGGTAAGAAATGCCCTTTTATGACAGGCTGATCGCAATAGCAAGCCTGAAATATTAGAAATGAAACACCAAAAACGTTGAAAATATGTAAATTTCAATTTCTGTTCTTTTAAGTTAGAACGTGATGATTACAGGGTAGAGATTTTACTTTGATCACCCATGAAATATAATCAGATTTATGAATTCATTTCTTAGGAATAAAATGAAAAATAAATGGGTTTTAAAGGAATAAGAAAAATCAAAATGTGTTTCTGTCAAGAAGGAAAAGAAATTATAATAACTGATTGCAAACAAAACGTTTGTCAAACAAAGCTCAACGTGATGTCTTGACAGCCTGTCACACTATGTCTATCTCACTTGTTCTTCCATCACTTTCTAACTGTGTTGATATATTACTCTCAGTGACTGGGACTATCTCTGTCCGTAAATAAAAACAACACTTGCGCCAAGATGCAGACAGCGAACGGAACGACATACTCGTACACTCCATCAGTATATCCTGTCAACGCTTCTGAGTCTTTGTACAATATAATGCTTCACACTTAGTGTTGTTGTTGTTCTTGGTGCCTGTCACCTGTCAATCAAATTTGCAAACTGTCACATATGTGAGCAAACAGTAAAGTGAGCAAACAGGAACACCAAAGGCACCAACGGCACAACATATTAATCTTGCAACAAGCAAGGATATAACTCTGCTTCTCCAAAAGTAAAGAATGGAGTACTGTCGCGGATTGCGGAAACAGGAAAAGCCATGCTGACAGCGCAAATGTAAGGAAACTTTACTTTATAATTGAGTGAGTACAGAAAAATAAAAGTATCTTTCATGTGTGAAGAAAAAGCAATTCACTTTTTCTTTTTTTTTTTTTCTATTTTGTAAAATGAAACCACAATTGAGGAGGAGTATTCTTTATCATCATCATCTTCCATCCATCCATCCATCTACATCCTCATAATGTTTGTCTTCCTTTGCCTTTGATACATTGAACACTTGCAGCAGCAGCAGCAATTTAATGAAACATACAAACAAAGTGAAATGATTGAAGTTTACATTTCATGACCAAAAAAGTGGAAACAATGAAAGGCGCTGCTCATTTTTATCACATTTCCTTGGTGTTTACTTGAGCTTTGGCAGGATAGCTCCGGCTGCCATGCCTTAGCTCTGTTGTTGCCTCTGACGACTGTCTATCTGTCTGTTTGTGTGTGTGTGTGTGTGTCAGTCAGTCAGTCTGTGTGATTGTTCGTTTGTCAGCTGTAATGTGCGCATTTCAAACACTAGCAATGTTGACACCTTGCAACACACACGCGAAGCATCAACATCACCATCACCATCATCAACATTAACATTAACAACAAAAACATCAACTGAGCTCGGCTCGGCTCGACTTGACTCAGCACAGCTCAGCTCAGCGTCAGCAAACACGCCTCTTCAACTGACAGCCTCCTGACAGTTTTGTTGTTCACGCGAGTAATTCATTTTCAAGCAGCTACAGCTACAACAACAACAACAACAACTTCAACACCAGCACCAGCACCAGCAACAAAAGATACAACAGGAGGACCATATTCATATGGCAAATATGCATGCATGTTTGTACAAGAATATCCATGTGTGTGTGTGTGTGTGTGTATATATTTACAACTCCCTGTGCTGTCAACTCGTTGCTTCATTTCACATCAAAAAATGCCATGAAAAGCGAAGCGTTGACATATGAGCAGAGAAAGATACATACATGCTATAGAGCAACGGAGAGCTGAAGAGTGAGTTCAGAGCATTGTGACAAGCGACAGTCAAGTCGTCGACATCCTCGTTCTCATCATCATTATCATCATCATCATCATTATTGTCGTCCTGCTACTGTTGTTTAGCACAAATACAAATTCACTTTACCTCATGTGCGTGCAGAAATTTCATCTTTATTTTTTTTTTTGTTTTAATACGCAAATGAACAGCAACTGCAAAAATAATACATCTTACCACCATGCTATCACCATGCCACCATGCCACACCACACCATATCCATATCCATTGTTGATCGTGTATTGTGCTACAGGATGTGCCTGACGTTGAGAATATAAATTTTTACTTTGTGCTGTGCATATATTATTGTAACATCGTTTGCAACGCACTGTTGCGTGAGTCTTAATGAGGCAAAAGGAGCAGTAACTGCAACAACAACATCAGCAACAGGAAGGAAGGAAATATGCGCTGTCAAATGTCCAAGTTTTGTGGTTTGCTTTTTGACATGTAAATAATTTCAATTTTATGAAGCAAAGGACGCTCAATATGTGTGTGCCAAGATTTACATCTTAAAGATATAATCAATATTCTTCGAAGAACTTTTTTAAGATACCAACAACTTCTGTGTGACTATGTAAGTATATAGAAGTTTGTCAATTATTATTTCTTTGTAATATGGTAAAACTTTTTCAAGATAAACAAAAAGCTTCTTTGATTCTGTTCGGATATTTATTTCAATAATATTTATTATTACAAAAGACTATCCCGATAATTGATTTTGATCATCTTTAATGTATAGAAATATCCCATATATATTTTTAGTGTTTAACATTAATAATGGGAATGATGATCATCTGAATGATGAGTCGAAATATAGACAGGTTTCTCGATTACATGTTTTACGACAATCGGTTTGATAATCACAGGTTTCTCAACAACATGTTTGACAATTACTGGCTTAACAATCACATGTTTCGGTGGTGGAGGATGTACAATTTTATGTACCACAATAATAGGCGGAGAATGATGGTGATGATGAAGATATCCTGGTGCAGAAAGAACTTGAACTAAGTAGAAACTTAATAACCAAAATAAAGTGTGAAAGAAACGTAACTGAAACATTACAAAATATTAAATTTTCCAAAGAATCTTTCAGAATCAATCAACTTCTTCTACTAATAAAACTATTAAGATGATGATGGTGTTTTATAGCAAAAGAATTTATCAAAAATCAAACAAAAACAAAAATTAAATAAACGGATAATCACACTAAAATCAGAAGAGAAGAAAATAAAAGAAACCCTTATGATAATCACTCATACTATTTGCACATCTGATAATGACACTTTTGTGGTTTGAATGAAAATGTATGTTAATTTGTGGTCTTGAAGTGGTGACCTTCATAAGAAAAAATCATCATCTGGCTTATTTTGTGTCAATCAAAATTGCATAAATTTTGAATGTAAATTACAGAAAGACAAAAAAAAAAAAACCAATTTAAAATAATTTTGCAGTTGCTTATCACAGACCTCAAATGACAAACAGTTGCGCCCATGGGTTTATACGTACAACAATAATCACATAGACAACAGACGTCACATTGAGTAAATGAATGAGTGACTGACTGACTGACTGGGTGAGTGAGTGACATAAAAAGAGTGGTGCCGCCGTCTGGTGTGGTTGAGCATGGATGGCATCGCTCTCGGTACGGTATGCAAATTTGAAATTCAAACAGTCACATCCTTGCTATTCAATCACTGACAGTCAGAGCGCATCAGTTGATGAATGACAATCAATCTCAAGTGTCAAGCAAATAGCAGTATATTTTCATTGAAGCATAAACACCAACCAGAGAACGACAGAATGACAGATAGATGGTTGGATAGTCGTCCAACTGTCTTTCTGTGTTATTGTCTCTGATTGTTGATTATGTGATGTTTTTGTTGGTTGTTGGTCTTAACAAACAAATGACAATAAAGAAAGAGACCAGAGATGCGAAAAATTAATGCACGCAAACAAGATGGCAACGCAACAACAACAAAGCATGACAACTTGTGGAGTCTCACACCGCCCTGGAAACTAAAGAAGAGATCCCCTCCTCTACATACTCAACATGATTTTTTGTTTTTTTTTGCTGTGAGAAATCGACCACAATGAAATTAAAACCAAAAGAAAGGTAAAGAAAAGGATCTTAAATTATATAATAAGAAATCTTTTGCATATTGCGCACTACAATAATATGCCTTGTCGTGCCTTCATCATTGTTCAACAAATACTTCGTCGTCATCATACGATGATGATGACATGACTTGATAATGAGCCACACTACTGAATGACTACTGTTCTGACGCTTTGTTGATGGCTCGATTTGATAGACAGAGGAGGTAATAGCAGCAGCTGCTGCTACTGTCCAATTGATGCTGAAGACAATTCTGATGCGAGAAGTGTCGGTGAAGTGAAGATGATAATGATGATGATGCCATTCATGTCATTGTCACTTTCATCATTGTCATACGCCATTGTCATTGTCAGTTGTCAGAAGAAAAGACTTCAGTCAGTGCGGAGCTCCACACAGTTAGTTGTTCGTCAGTTCAACCATCCATCCATCCATCCGTCTAAATGTCCGCCTTTTGTTGTCGTTGCCTGTTACTCAGTTCATCCTTTAATTTTGCTTATTTCGCTGTCATTCCTCATCGTTCCTCATCATTCGCGTTGTTATCCTTTCCATTTTTTTGTATTGTATATTTTTCCAACTTCTGCTGCGACTATATGACAATGCGTTGCTGACATTGCCATGTCACGTTCTGAGACTGAGAGACTGAGTGATACGTTCACAATTTATAAGACTTCGCTATCTTACTTACATTACTTTACCTTACATTTCTACCTTAAATTCTATTTATTTTTATTATTTTTATGTCTTTTATTATTAATTACTAATGTTTAAGAAAACTTCTCATAAAAAGACATTTATATTAAGGTCTCTTTGTTGAACTGTTGTGTCATTTCCGTTTCGACTGATAATGATGATGATGATGATGATAGAGATGGTGATAGACCTGTTGTCTGGCATTGAGTGAACATCAGTGACTAGTCAATAGCATTAATTGGTAATTCATTTTGACCATCATCAAGAACGCAAGAGCTATTAGCCAGAATGAGTTGATGGATTGCTTAAGAACGGAAGTTGGCATGATAAACGAAATATTTGTGGAATACGAGTAATACAATTCTGTATAAAAGAATTGTAAGAAATTATGTTGTCCGAATGAGGAAGAAGTTATCAATAAAGTATAGAATATTAGAAAAGGTAACAATGGAAACAGTGAATCATGATAAACAGAATCAAATTCCACCATCAAATGTTCTAATAATGAAATACAATATTTTACTAAAAAGAAAATAAATTTCAAATTTAAATGGCAACATTTATTTTACTGATTCTGATTCACTTGATAAACAAATCGTATTAATGGATTCTAACTATAATTTGTATCTTGAAATTATAATCTCTCCATCAAAATATTGCCAAATTCATGGCATGGTTTCCTAATCATCAATGTCATCTGTACCACCCAGTGATTTTTGCATAGATACAATATAACTCAAGCCAATAACGAGATGCAAAATTTTGTTTCTTCGCAATAAAAAATTAAGAGAAATGTCCCACTGTGCGCCAACGTCATCATGTGTCGCGATCGACGCGTAAATGTGGCATGTTGTGTTTCAGTTTCAGTTTTGGTCGCGTCCGTACACGATCCCAAACACTCTGACAGCTTTTTGAGCCTAAGTAGTAGTTGTCATTTGAGTGACTTTAATGGTCTGTTGAGACATAATCGCTGCCATTTTAAATGGAATTTTATTGCCACTTCACGAAATTTTTATTGCTGCAACGCCAGCCAGACGACGGGCAGCCGTTGCCGCCATCGTCATCGTCGTCGTCGTCGTCATCATCATCATCATTGTCGAAGTGCGATACGTTGCCATGTGCAGCATATAGAGAGATGCGACGACTGCACGCAGAGTTGCGTCGAAGTGAAACAAACGCAGCAGACGTCTCACCTCAAATGACAAGCAGACACCAACCTACCAACTATCCAGCCTGCCTACCTACCAACCGACCGACCGAACCAGCTACAGATCGCCCCACAGACTGACTAAGCAATAGCACGGCAAGCCAGCGCCAAATTGTTGCATTTAAAAGCAAATTGATGGCCACAAAACTAAAGGAGGCCACCATCATCAGCGGCAACAGCCGCTAAGGCAATCACAATCAGACTTGGACTTACTAGAATCAGAGTCAGATGCGGTGCCGGTTTCGGTGTAAGGCAATAATAAAGCAAAAGCTTAATAAGCAGCAAGCATCAAGATGAATACGATGGAATGATGGACGAATGGACGGACAGACCAACTGACTACGGAATGAGGGGTGCTCATCAGCCACACCGAGGTAGCTTAGTGGATAAGCACTTGTAGCATTAAACAACGATGTGTTGGTATAATTTTGTAGACTAGTTTATTGGACACATTAAATATGGCCCGATAATTAAGTCATAAATTAGATTGCAGCGCGAATTGACTGCTGTCGTTGTCGTCGCCGTTGCCGTTGCCACTGCCATCGCCATCGCCATCACCATTGCCATCACGAGGCCAACCATGCGAGTGTGTGAGGTTGTCGCCTGACTCCGCCACTACTTAGGCACTCTTTGCCTTACATATCACATTACCAGATCCCGACGATGACGACGATGATGCGATGTAACGGTGGAACAGGCTGCTGGCATGGCATGGCATGGTGTCAGAAAGAGATGCTTGCCTATGTAGACGACACGGGAAATGCGTCTCATTTAAATTGATGCCTAATCGAATTTCTTTATCGCGTGTGTATGTCTTCTGACAGGCCAATCTACCCCACCACCACTATATTTTACTCCATATACTTGAGAAGAAGCCAGCGCCAGTGCCAGTGCCAACTTCAACGACTAGGTTGTCGCTTGTCGTTGTAGTAAATGTGTCTTAAATTTATGGATTTGCATATTGCGCCACTAAACGTTTCACATTTGCTTCATCGACTCTTAGGATTTGAATTCGATGCGATTTGATTCGACAATTCCTTCTTCTTCTTCTTCTTTACATCGTCGTCGCCAAAGAGCCACCAATGTTTAATGAATTCAATTTCTTTATGCGCTACTTGGCATGACTTTTAGATGGGAATTTAAGTTTTGTGTGGCATGTTTGTGGAATCTTAGATTGGTGGCACAAGTTTAATGTTCGAGTCTTAAAGAGTTTTCAAATAAACAAAGATTACCAAAGAAAGAGATACTCAATATAATGTGATATCAACAGAGATTGTAGAAAGGAATAAGAGCAATTAACTATAGGAATGTGAGAGGGTTTACCTTTATTAGAATGCAATGGAAACTTTCTCAATAAAAATACAATAGTAGATTAAGTAGAGGGCATCAAGCAAGGGATACAGAATCTTATAAAGAAAACCAACTATAATAATTCATATTTCTAATGGAATGCCGCCAAAGAGTTTTAGATTGACTTCCACATTGACTCGCCACAATCACCACACAAAGCTGACAACAAATTCGCAATTCACAATTCGCAATTTGCAATATCCACAAAAGCGAAAGATTGAACAACTCACATCGTTCAACAGAATCGTTTCAATTTTGCGGATGAGATTACTTTACATATTATGACGGTCATAAAAATGCATTCAATGATATTTTCCAGTATTTTATGTGCCAAATCACAAACAAATGAACAAGCTACGCCGAATGGTGGCCGCCAACTGAGTTATCTGTTGCTGGTGCTGCTCCTGCTTCTCTGGCTGCTATAGTCAGTCCATACGGGTCATAAATTCGAGAGCTTAAAATCAATTAAACTTGTGAAAATAACATAAATTTGTAAAACATTAACAGGCTGTGGCTGTGGCTGCCGACTGTTGTCTGTCGATTCGATTGCATTGAAATCCACACAATCTGAACGGATACATCGACCCCTCCGACACCCGCTACCGATATGACCAAAACAAAAAGCAAAGCTGTCGGTATACAATAAAAACATGAAACTATTACCGACTGCAATCATTTTGAAAATTTTATGAGCTGCATTTCAAAACGATAGACACATTTACGCGAAATCTTAACCAAAGAAAGTTATATGACAATTCGACGATAGGCACAGTTTGGGGCCATCATAGCTAATATACAATAATATTATGGCTAAGGACGGACTCATACAAATTATATCATTTGCTTTGGCTTATGATTTTGTAAATTAAGTGTCTTGTGGGTAAAATGATACATTTACGCATTTTATTGCCATGAAGTTTGTGGTTGTGGAGTCTGTGAATATTGAAGTAGAATAGTTGTTATGATAAATTGAATGAGGTTCATACATTTGTTATAAACTGGATCCAGAGAGCAGTTTTACTGCCAACAACTCAACTGAAAGAATCTATCTTTGCTATTTCAATTAGGCCGTGTTATCAGGCGCTACGAGGAAGCCTTTTTGCTTCTATTATGCAATTCTCCAGATCTTAACAACACACAGAATCGTTGAAATAAATAGATTTCTGTTAATTTTAAATGAATTTTTGAAAAAAAAAAAGCTTAAGCACCTTGCATCACTATGAAAAACCAACAACAAATTTGCCACAACAATCTGTCAATTAAAGACAGTTAAAAATCGCATAAATGACAAAGAACTCTGGGGGAACAAATGCATAACTTGACACGATACTCCACGGGTGGTGCCAACAGTTAATGTCGGTATGCAGAACTAATCAAACAACCAAAACAATCAAGAGTTCAGCCTTTGTCAACCTTTCACAAATATTGAAACGGCTACGGACAAGTGACTACAAAAGCACGAACCACTGTGATTTTTCTTTTTTACTTTACTTTGGCATTGATATAACTGACATTGGTCTCAGCAGGGGATCCACCACCACCACCACCAACAACAACAACTACAAAGGAGATTTGACATTGATAGGTGAGGGGAGGTGAGGTTGACATAAAAAACTCAGCTCAGTTGAGTTGAAATAGTGTCTAATGTTGACTGTGATGATTTCCGACTGATTTAACAGCCTTAATACCAACTCTCGCTGCTATTCACTGTCGACATTAGAATTGACTTTGTTAACTCAAACAACAGCGTATGACGCCGATCAACGAGTGAACTCAACTTTGTCTAACCCGGCACTCCTCCGCACGCCATACCACTGGCATTAGGACACTATAAGCCAAGGCAAACGCATTAAGTATTCTGTGAAATCTGCAAATTGCCGTGTCATTATTTGTTAGCATCAAAATGCTCGCAAAAAACCAACCAACCAACGCCCCTTACACTCGTACTTGTTTTCACTCTTTCATTCTTGAACTAAGTCATGTTGCCTGCTATAGTCTGAGAGTCATCATGATAGCGACCCATGAACCAAACCAAACCACCCGTTGCTCATCGCCCTCGCAGCGTTCTCGCTTTCCTTAGCATCCCATACCCTGCTCATCTCATCGCATCTACACGGCCTGGTGTCAAAAAGTGTAATTGGCAACTGGCAGCTTGCCTGTCTGGACGGACGGACGGCCGGTCGGACCTTACTTGAGCTAGCTAGAGCTCTCTAAATGCGCCAAGGGGTGTAACCTGCCGTCAGGCAGACATTTGGTATCTGTCAGTGGGCATGTTAACTTGACAGCATAATATTACAAATCCCTGCTGAAAGCAAGCGAAGACGGTTGCTTCACAGCAGCAAGAGACCAAAGGAAATTTAAAAAAAAAAAATAAAAAATAAAAATAAACCAAAAAAAATGAAAAAGTACAATGTCGGGACTGAAAATTGCGTGAGCTATTTGCCACTTTAGTTCATAGGAAAAATGGCAAGGTGGTCGGTCGGTTGGTCCTTCGGTCATTACTGCAATGATGGTGGATGGGACAGAAAAAGGATATTTTTTGATGCAGATAAATTATTGTTGTTTTTTTTTTTGTTTTGTTTTATGTCATTGCTACTAGAGATTATATCCTTTGGCCGACACTTGGGAGTAAATAAAACAATAATAGATTATGTATGAAGTCTTTGAAGTTTCATTGCAAAATTATGCAACATTGGGGAATAAAATTATTTAAACAATTTAATATTTTAAAGAGTTCGTACATTTTTATTTAGAGGATATATTATTAGTTAAATATACATGTCATAAAAGTCCCCTCCTTTTCACTGATTCAATGAACCAATAATAATTTAACCAAAATAACCACATAATCTCTGACAATCTATGTCAGTATAATCAAGCGGAAAAAACTAAAGCTAATTAAACTACTATACAGAGAGGGAAATCACTAAAGCAGCCATCAAATCAACAACCACAAATGTCATCATATTAAAAACTGAAAATTGTTTTGACATAAAGAATAACAAGCAACAGAACCGAAGCGGAGAATGAGAGTGAGAATGGCAGAAAGACAGCACAATGTTTGAAGTGCAAAGCAAATTGTATTAATAATCAAACAGACGAGAGAAATATTGTACAATAAACAAAAACAAAAAAACAAAACCCAAAACCAAAGAATATTTTTGCATGGCTGTCAATCATCAGACAGACAGACAGACAGACAGAATGGGCAGACAAATAGTCAGACAGTGATACAGTGAGACAAGCAGACTGGTTGGCTGCTGAGCGTAAGCAATAGAAATATACTTTCAAAGAATTGCATGGGACTGGGCATGAGCATGGGTCTGGCCATAGCAAAATACTGAAATGCGCTGAAATTCAAACTGACAAAAAGTTCGTGGAATGAGGCGAGTTCTGAGGGGTTCGTTCAATCATCCAACCACTCACTCATTCGACCATTCATGTGTCTGTTTGTCATTCAGCGCTTCTCACTTATACCGAGAGTGACACATCAGACGAGGCATTAATGACATATGACAACTGAATAATCTTCGAAAATTGCAAAAGCCCCCAATGCAGACAAAAGCTCAGACCCCAAGTACTCAAGCAAAATCTCAGAAAAATATAAACACAAACAAAAATATAATAATATTGTTGTAGTAACTGAGATTTTTGTTGTTCAAGTTGAGTTGATTTCTTTTCATTCATTTTGTTGTTGTCTTATTACGAGTTCGCGCCACAATTTCATGCAACACTACACATGCCGCATAAGATATCCAGCCTCAGATCTCCATTGAACAGAACTGTTGATGTGCGTAGATATCTATCTGTAACTGTGTACAGAAGGGGTCGTCTGTAGTGTGGGGGAACAGTTCAATAGTCTTGGACAGCAAACAACGGCATCTGATTTGTTGTTGGTGTGGTATGTGGAATGAAGTGGGAAGAGCGAGTGAGATACGAAAGTGAGATCATGTACGCAACAACGCATAAATTAAATTTAATGTGACATTTTTACAAAATGCTCATTTCTCACAATTTCTCAATGCTCGTATATGCTGCGTTTACATTGAGTGGCAAGATACTTTTGTATTTACAATGCGTGCGACGCCGAATCTCCCATTCATCCCTCCATACATCTCTCCGCCTTCCTCCTTTCAGAATCCAAAAACCAAATGAAAAATAAAGAAATGAAGAAGTAGAGAGAAGAACTGTTGGAGAATGAAACGAAACGAATAAATTTTCATAAGAAATATTTCGCCTTAAATTAGCCTCAATTAAATGTTAATGCATTTTGACATTTTTGTGCGAAGATAAATATACAATTTTTCTTCTTTCGTTTGTTCATTGTCGTTCCGTATCTATGTTTCTTTATATTCATACACGTCCATATACATAGATTCATACACCACACCCGCTGAGAAACTTTTGGTATCTATCTCATCGTTTCAACGTTTGTGTTGTCACACGCGCATCATCAACACAACAAAAATTATTATGAATGTTGACGCTTGACAGCAAAATTTTGTCATTCATGAAAAATGAATTATGATTTTAATATATCTCAGTCGGGCTTGGGCTGTTGTTGTTCTGTTTATATTGGGCTTTACTCTGATCTGCCCTGCTGTCTTCTACTATGCTGAGCGTAACTCATCATCATCGTTCATGCTGTATCTCTTTCTGTATCTGTATCTATATCTGTAAAATGCAAGAGCAATTAGCGTTGATATTTCTGCAGCAGCTGCGACTTCATTTATCTTTCGCGCGTTGTAAATTCAAAAATACTCGTATACATAAATATATTTCTTGTTTAATTTCTCTTTCTCATTCTCATTCCCATTTTCATTTTTCCATTCATTTTGTATACTTTGTCGTAAAATTAATGCACGCATCGCTGACATTTTGACGGCAAATATGTAAATTACTTAATGAGTTCATACATTGTGTGAAATGCTTTCAGTGATTCACTCATACATTAAATGATAGATACGTTGTCATTTGCTCAGATTTACTTTGAAGATAAATCTATAGATATAGATAGATAGTTTAACACTGACAGAGAGAGAGAGAGAGATGGATAGATGACCAAAATGTAGATGATGATAGTATCTATAATGAAAGATGATTTAAAGAATTATTACAAAACATTTGGATCACATCATCCACATTCATCACAACATTTGATAGGAATCAAACTGATGAAGCTCGAAAAAATAAATGGAATTAGATTGATTATAAAATAATTATACTGGAAACAAATAACAATCTAGTAAATATACAATAATTTCATTGATACAAAGTTGGATGATCTTATTGCTATCAATAATATTCAAATCTATGGAGAGGTTTCTGAGTTCAGGAAGGTGACAAGTACAGCATTGGTTTGATTGATTAATTTATTAAGAATTCCGAAATTAAAATCTTTAATCCGACGAACTAACAAAATATGAAAATTGATTTTGCAGTGGTCATTCATTCATTCATTCAAAGTCCGGAGTCAAATCAAATCATCACATTGAACCACATACGGATCACTTACAAGAGTGTGGCGGAATCTTGGAAAGCAAGATTATACGTTGTAGAGACAACACAGCAAATAACCACAAATCAAATCCACTCCCCAAGCTGTCAAAAACTGTCACTTTGACAATTTCGTAAAATGATTTGTGGAGACACATTTTTCGCTTTATTTAGAAAAGCAATTTAACTTGTTAGAACGCGAACAGATAATTATGTTGATTACAGCAGCCACAGCCGCAACCCCAGTACCGTCGCAGTTTCCATACTCGGAATAATCATAATAATAATGACATCATGATGACTTGTCGGAAGGAAAAAGGTAGGAGACGACTATGATGACAATGACAACTGTGATAATTACGAGCAACAAAAACAAAAATGAATCCAGAGAGATGAGAGATACTTAGATTCTAATACAATACAATAAATTTCATCTCCAACTGTCACTCAATGAATTAGTTTACACAAAATTAAGAAAATAAATCTCTGATGATATGATGAGATATGAGTTCTTCAATTAAGTTTAGTGCGCATTATTTACTTACTTACTTTTGCTTTGTTGTTATTATCAAAGACCAGTTAGAAGTGGTTCTCAGAAGCACAAATAATATAAACTAATTGAGATAAATTAGCCAGCTTATAAAGCCATAAATTTAGTAGCATAATAAAGAATTTTTTATTTTTGTTTTTTGTTTGTTTTATTAAACCACATTTGTTACTGGGATTTTTCGTCTGCAAGATCTTCATGTTCTGTTTTTATAATAAAATATTTACTTTTGTCTATGAATTTTTTATTATGTTTTTTAGTTGCAAATTTATAAAGTTTACTTTAGTCTTTTTCGTTGATATGTGACGCAGCTTGCAGATTTTCTACTTAAACACGTGCAACAAGGTCGTAAGATTACTTTTCATCTAAAGTATTGTAGATTAGTTTAGATTTTCTCTTATCTCTTATCTCTTATCTTAGACTCCCATGAACTTAGCAAAACAAAATAAGTTTTATATTTTGTTAAAAAAAAATCATATATGTACATATTAGCATCATCATTTAAATTTGTTTATTCCATCGTCAATAAAATCTATCGATCTATGAATGTCGACAAGAATATAAAATATTGAAAATACTTTATGACTTCCGTTAAAGATAAAAACAAAAATACTACAATATAATATAAAAACATCAATCAATCTGACACGTTTGGTTCTTCTAGATTTCATCAATCGAATCGTAAATTGCGAAGTAATCAAAATTCGTGCTAGAAAATTTGTTTCGCATACAAAATTTTTTCAAATAAATTCAATTTCAAAGGAAACAGAATTCCAAATAAATGAGATTTTATAGCTAACACATGTAGTAGTTTCTGTGGGTATTTTAAATTTATCATGATGAATGCAAAGAAACAGATGTCACAGACTCCATAATCTATGTCTTATAAAATATGCTCAATGAGATTGAATATGTTTCTAGTTATTGAATCAACAAGTTGAATTTTTGCATAGAAAGGAATGAAGTCTATGAAATTTCTCAGGTTTTTAAAGCTGTCCCATTATACTATTGTAAATATTTTTACTTTATATATACAGCTGTTATATATATATAATTAATAGTATAATGAGTTCTTTTTGGGGGGAAATCTTTTGCATTTCTTAATGAAACTTTTTTGAAACTTTGACTTCTTTCAATCTTGACATACATAATAGTGTAAATGAAATTGGGTCGAAAAGAAATACCTGCCCTAAATTTTTAAAGTTCTTTATACATATTTTCCTCAACTAGAATGTAAAAGATATTTAAGCTTTGGTGGAACTGAAGTTAATGTGCTTTCTGTCAAAAAACAAAAAAAAAAAAAATTAAAAAAACAAAAAAAAAAAATTGTAAACAAAATCGTTAAAAATAAAAAGAAATAAAGAGCAAAAAAATAAACCACAAAAATGCCATAAATTAACGCTGCAATTATAATTTTGTTGATATTTGTTGCTTTCATTATTTGTTGTTGTTGTTGTTGTTGTTGTGTTCTTATTGTAATAACATTCCTTGTTGTTGGTGGAATAACAAAAAACAACATTGCTGCTTGAGGTTATCAAAATGCAATAAATCAGTTCAGTTAATATTGTACAATATTTTTCATTCGTTTCCATTTCATTTCTCGTTCATTTAGCGCATTTAATTTTGTTGGAATGAAGAAAACATAGACAAGAAGACTGAAGAAACAGGAGAGAAATACAGACAAGACGTGCAATCTATCAGACAAAAAGTCTCTTTGAAATAAGTATGAAATATGTGTATATGTATATAAGTATATTTGTATCTACAATAATTTTTCTTTATGTTTTGTTTGTTGGTGTAAATCAACACGATCAACTTAGCTTAAATATGATAAACTTAAGATACTTGAAACATGAAAGATTTATTTCCATTTCACGAATTTTATAAAAAATAAAAAAAAAATGAAAAGTGAAACTGTAAAATTTATAAGACTTTTATCAAAAAAAAGAAAAAAGAAGTATAAACACAAAAGTATATCTACATTGATAACTTTTGTTGTACACAATATTATATCATTTTAATACATTGGCTTCAGTTGCTTTCTGCATGAATTTTGTCTTCGTTGGTAATCAGCTTTCAAGTTAACTTCTTACATATGCTAAGCATTGTTTATGATATTTTTAGATTCATGCATAAACATGATAGAGATTGAGATACACTTTGGACAAGCAGCTAAAGCTTGCATAGCTCATACAGATAGATTTAGAGAATAAAAAATATATGAAAGTTGAGAATGTAACTTTTAATATTTTTGGACAAATATTTGTTGTACTTGTTAGGAATTTTGTTTTTATTGTAAACTGCAGTAGCTGCATTTTGTGTTAAGCTTTCAGTAGCAGAACAGTTTTACTTATTGTCATATAATCCCAGGTATTTACACCTTTTTAGTTCCTGCTGGGTAAATATGTAAGTAAATATTAGTACTAAAAAAACCTTCAGAAAGATAAATGGGTTAGTAGCCTATTTTAGTTTATGGTAAATCTTGATATTATTTATACATAAATAGCAAACAATATATCTCATATAAGATCAAGCATCTTTATAAGATATAGATTTTTTCTTTCTGTATTTCTTATATGAATTTGTAGAAATTTTAAGATATGTTTACGGGGTACAGTTTATAATAATAAAAATTTTAAACCTTCCAATCAAACAAGAGTCATGCCAAGTCAAGTATAAGATATGCCAAATGTTACCACAAAAACAATCAAGGAAACACATAAAGAAGAAAAATAATATAAAGTGGAAGAGAATTGAGGAAGTAGAAGCGTCAAGTAAAGTAAAGTAAAGTAAAGTGAAGTGAAGTCAAGTCAAGTCAAATGGAGCTTTTATCGTTAATTTATTGCCGCGTTTTTATTTCGTAATTGTGATTGATGACTGACTTTCTGTCACTTTGTGCCTTACAGTCATTCACACAATACACAAAATACATACAATACAACAGCATGGCAGCATTATTTTTGCTGAGTTACTTAAGTTGTTGCAGTCAGTCCTCAACGCACAAATAACTTAACGCAATGATAAATTAACCAATGTAGAAAATAAAAAAAAATAAAAAAAAAATATAAAAAACAATTTTTCCAATAAATGAGCATAGCCAAGTATTGCATAAGTTTTGAGTTGAACATTCATTTAGATTTAATTTTACTTGCTTTCTTCATTATTATTATTTTTTTTTTTTGTTTTATATATATTTTTATTTAATTTGCTGTCATAAATTGTCAGCGACGCCATCTTTTATTGTTTGCTTAATCATATTTCATATAGTCAAGCTCAAGTGCTTCTCAATGTTCACTCGGTCATTCATTTACTAAGTCACTCCAGCAGTCACTTATATAGTTGCTTACGTCTCAATCACCTTGTGTGCACCCATCATTCAATCATTCAATTCCTAAAGTATTATAAATCATTTATTTTGACAGCATATTGTCATTTAATCAATAATTTATAAACAATTTTCATACACTAAAAGAAAATTCTTTCTGAAGCATAATACTCTGCTTATGCGTAATCTTCACATTAATCACAACCTTAACATCAGTAATTTTTCTCAGTGTAGCTAATAGCCGCAAGCTTTAAACTGTCAACTAAACTGTGTTCAGTTCAATTCCATTCTGTTCGATTCTGTTCTGTTCTTTTCTGTTCTTCTTCAAGCGGCTTAAGGCCCCGGACCAAAATGACCAAAATGAAAACAACACAACCAAAGCAGCAACAAATACATCATCATCCCGATATCAGCGCTCAACATGTTGAGCTCGCCCAAAAGACCAATGATATAACGTAACAAAACAATGGGACGTGTCTGGCAATAACAAGAACTATAACAACAACAACAACAACAACAACAACAACAGTATGGTCAAAAAAAAAAAACTGAGGCAGCAGCAGTTAACAAGTCCGACAGTGACGGGAGTTGAGCCCAACCCGGCTGGCGTTGGTGGCGGCTTCTTTGATGATCCATTCAAAGAGCAAAGCACAAAATCGCTTTTGACGTTTTTATTCTCGTTTCTTGTTTGCGTCTCTCTCTCTCTCTCTTACTACAATAATAAAAATCACTCTCACTTCACATTCTCAGTGTGTGTATGTTTTGATTTCATTTTGGACTTTTTCCGATCACAATTTACCCTCTTTACCCATTATTCTAGGTCCTAGGGCCATTATCTGCCATCGTTTGGTCGGTTGTTACTTCAGTCATTTGCACGTTAAGCCCATCATAAGTCGGTCTAAGCATTTTAAAGCCTAAACGACTGCGCCAAAGCTCAGATACAAATGAAATAATAATCGTCATCATCATCATCATCATCATCAGCACAATCAGAAAAATGACAGTTGAACTGACATTTGTTCTTCTTTTATTATGTTCGTTCGTTTGTTCTCGCGTACTCGTATTTATTGGTCAAACTGACACAAAGACTGTGGATGTCATTGAGTTGACAGCTCTTTAATTTTGAATGCTCATGACAGTTTCTTCAAGTCGGCGGCTCGCCGGTAGTTGTTGCTGTCGGCCGACTTTATTCCAAGCTGAAAATGACTGACAGTTAAGCTTTAAGGCGTTAATGCTGTTATTAAATGTCGGTGGGTCTTTACAGAGAAATTCACTCAGTACATTCACTCGTATCAGACAAAGAAGGGAAGTAATACTTTTCAAGGGCTTTGGTGTGACAACTGACAGATTGATTGTCTAACAAATACTGTAAGTGTATAGCTAGGACAACAGATTCCTAGTTTTAACTATTACATAAAGTTCTTTTCTAAGACTTTTGTTTTGTTTATATAAAAGACTTACTATTTCCTCAACTGCCTCAACAAAAAGTGCTTAACCAAGTCTTTTGATTTTGTTCTTGAACCTCTAACACTCATTATGTGATACTCGACAATTACTTCATTTGGTCATACACAATCAGGGCCCCAGATCAAGAGGAACTATAAATTTGTTTTAGGAAAAAACACAAAATTACTTAAGCGGCACGACATTTTTTCAAAATTGGAAATATATATTGTAATAATAATTTTTCCAATTTTATTGCCGCCACACAATGATAAGCACCGCTCGGGTCGACTCAGTTCGGAACAGATCCGATCAACCCATAGTGAGTAGTGGTATGTCCAAAATTCATTGAAAGATTAGCTACGCTTCAATGTAGTCAGTCTTCAATTTTGTTGTGTTAATTACTTTGTTGTTCTTAGTAATTTGTAATTTATTAACACTTTTTTTTTGCTTTTTCTATTTCTATTTCTGATAAGAAAGACCTCAACAAATTTTGAAGTAACTCATTTGAATATGAGTTTTTATTACGTAATCTGTGAGTTTATTATATATTTGTTACGAGTTCAAGCCATAAAAACTTATGAAGGTTTTGCATTGTAGTAGATTAGTTGTTAAATATAATTTTCTTTTCTAATCTAAATTCTGGGCTATTAAAAATTTGAATTTATTGCGTTAATGGACTGTTTTTGGCTTCTTTGGCATTTCTTAATGAGGCAAAACAATTTAAAATGAACACAAAAAAAGAAAAAAAGAAAAAAAATGTGTTTGAGTTGAGATTTGTTTTCTTAATGACTTTCAAAGCGAGTGTCATAATAATATAAATTAATTTTTAAAATGTATTAAAAATTTGTGTATTGCAACAAGTCACAAATGTATCTTTATACTTAGAATAAACCAGTATGACTGAGTACATGGAACATATAGATAGATCTATCAAAACGCTACTAAATGCCTGCATTAGCAAAATCAACAAATAAACGTAACAAATGCCAACGAAAGCCTTTCAAATAACAACCGAAAGCACACTCAGCATTTTGTCAGCTCAAAGAGAATTATTTAAAATAATAAGAAAATCACACGCCAACAGCAACGACATGAACGACGACGACGACAAGTGAAAAACTCTGCAACAACAGCAACAACAACAACAACAACAAAAACATTCGGTGGAAAGACTTTAAGACAGAAAGTATCTCAAAGATAAACAAACGACGAGCTGCCTCAGCGCCATCGTCAACATTGTCAGTGCGACATCGTCATTGTCGCCCTCTGTGAACTGCTTACTACAATGACAACGACAACGAGAAGGAGAAGGAGAAGTATGAGTCTGTTTCTGTTTCTGTTTTATTATTTTAGTAGCTTTTTCTTGCTTATTTGTAATAAGAACTGTCAGACAGACAGACAGACAGACAAACTTAAGAGACACTAAATTAAAATAATATTTTCATATTCGCTTAAGATACAAACCAATTTTTGTATCTTCTCTTTCTTCCCTGCCTTTCTCCATCATCACCAGCAACTTCATTTTATTATTGTAGTATGTCTAGTGTAGTTCCAGAGATTGTTTTAGAACGTGCTTAACTGACAGTCAGTAGAAGTTACCAAAAATTTAGTAGCCACCGTTAGAAGATTATACATTTGTATTTAGATAAATTTATTTGCTTTCAACTCATATTAAGATAAGTAAACGACAAAATTATTACTCTCTCTTCATAACGATTATGATGGTGTTAACTTAACTACTACTACTACTACTACTAACTGGGTATGCACTTGTATAAAGCGACTTTTATGTTCATGTCATACGTGTGTTCTAGTAAATTTTAACAAGTTTCTAGATTACTCATATCTAGAATGAAGTTCACGAGTTTATCACGAGTTTCTATGATCTACAGATATTTAGCTGTGTGCTTAATTTGATTAACCTTCAATGCAGCATTTTTATAAAGTTTACATATATAAATTTTAAAAATTTAAGAGACGACCTACAGTTCATTTTTATAGATATAAATGTTTAAAATAAAATAGAGATAAAGACATGATCAATTTTATATATAGAACTCTTAGGCAGATGGGCTTAGTTTAGTTATCCTTTAATGCGATTATTTATATAAAAATTTACAAATCAAGAAACTGACCAAAAATATATTTTTTTAAATAAAAATATCTCAAAGAAAGAACATGACCAACTTTTAGGCTTGTCTTAATCGATATCAATCTATAGAATTTTGAACCCAAGTGTTGCATGCAACAGAATGAGACCCAAAAACGAACCAGGTGCGCAACATAGAACACTGAGTTCTGTTTTATTTGCTTATGTCACTTTACAACACTGTTTTCTGTTTCTGTTCTGGATTAGGCGCATATGTACTGGTTTATAGTCCTAACTAAGATAATATTATGCAATCATTAAAAATATTGATTTGACTTAGTCACTTTGAAGTTTCTCCATACCATAAAAATGTAACCCATCTAAGGAACCACCACCATTAGCAGCAGCAGCAGCAGCAGCAGCAGCAGCAGCATCAAGAGAGTTTGTGGGAAGAATAAAAATGAAATATTACTAAGCGTAACAAAATAAAATAAAAAAAAAAAATAAATAAATTATGATAAAAAACAGAAACTACAATAAAAAAAAAAAAAAAGAAACAACAGAAAAAACATAATAATAAAAATTATAAAGTCTTTGCACCAAAGACCAAAGATACAACGACCGACGAGTAACAGCAGCAAATGAGCACACATTCAAAAACGTAAAACAATAGAATTTTAACAAGAAACATAATTTATGGCCACTTAAGTCATAAATATATTTTTAATTTCGGCCAATTCATTCGTCGAATGAAGTCAACTTCAACTTCTACCCCTTAAGCACATTGAATGTGGATAAGAGGGACAAAGGGAAAGATTAGCATTAAAGGTAATGGAACGAAAATAAAATAAAAATATACCTATATATTCTCTCATTCATGAATCTTCAATTTTATGAAGCTAAATTAGAGTTGTGGCTTTCGGCCTTCTTTAACTCGGATCTTCTGGTAACTAAACAAAACAAGACAAGATCCATAGATATCAAGATACGAGTACTAAAAGTATATAAGAAGGGAAAAACTAATTACAAGGTGCATCCATCGTCAGCCAATTTTAGTTTTTGACTTTAAATAAAATGGGGAGTATGAAAGATATTTAAATTTGCTTGTAGGTTTTGTTGTCTTAATGAAGCCCAAACAACCAACAACCATCATTAACCAACAGTCGACAGCCAACATAGAAGTCAACACAATGCAACACTTTCTATGCCAACGGGTGCGGTGCACGTTTTGTTTTATTGCGCTGTCAAGTTACAGATATAAATGTATCTCGTATGTTGTTGATTCTTTTATTATTTTGTGTTTTCATTTCATTATTTCAAGAGTTTTAAACCAAAAGCAAAGCAAAAAATAAAACAAAAATGTTTAAAACAATAATAAATTTTAGTAAAGCGGCTGCCGATGCTGCTCTCTTGCCTTTTATCGCTTGATAATCGTTGGTCATTAGTCATTTTGCTTTTGAATGTTTGCATATACTCGTATACATATCTGTGTATGTGTGTGTCTGTGTGTGTATCTGTATCTATATCTGGCATGTATCTGGCGCTCTGTGTTATTCATCGTATATATCTGACTTTAAAAGCGACGACCACTGCTACGACAAAGAATACGCACAGTGGCAGCTGCGTTGTCAGTAGTTATAGCTACCGCTGTCGATCCAATCCACTTCTTACTAAACCTAAACGGACCCATCCATTGCCCATCTTGTCTTGGACTCTTTATCGTTTTATACTAACCATCCATGTATCGTATGGTCATATGAATAAGTACCGAAAGCGCTGCGCTATATCATGAAAGGGGTTCATAATATATCGGCTGTCGGTTTTTATTGTTGTGGTGATGTTTCAAAATTATTTATTTAGCTTGTCGCATGCGACCTTAGTTCCTTTCCTTTCTCATTTACTTATTCCATTTGGGAATTGCGCTCAGTTCAACTCAGTTTTTATTTTTTTTTTCAGATCAAAAATTGGTAATTTTAGTTAATTATAGAACAAAAAAATTAAATACACTTCAACTGAAAAATCACATTCAATATTCTTATTATTGTATAGCTAAAATGGCAACATAAAATCTATCATTGATCAATCAATCAATCAGTTTTAGCATTTTAAAATTAATATTAATATTTCAATGTCAAAATCTTGGCAGTGTGAATTGCCATAATTTGTATCTGAGCAATCATCTCTCAAGTATGCTAAGATAATACAATACTTAGGTATGTTGTGCCCGAGTATTAAACAATTTACCTACATATGTAGTGCTACTAATGCGATTGATATTGAAAAGTTAGTTAATGTCACATAACAAATGACATTAATAACAAAAATATTTTAATCTGACATTTTGACATTATTAATTATAAAATATTGTTTGTTCGTACAATATATAAAAACATTAATGGTTTTCCGCTTCGATGTCGTTGTCGATATGAATTCCGATGATGGCAATGCTGATGATGATGATGATGCTATGCTGATTGTATTGACTTCATGTGTTGTGTATGTAGTGTATAACCCCCATATGCATGTACTTATGTACATATATCAATAATTAAAATAACAACAAGAAAGATAATAATAATCGTTGACCTGATTTTGCGGCATGATTTTATGAAACCTTCGTTGAAAGAGCAGCGAACTGCTGAGCTCTAAAGTGCGATTGTAAAAATCGTTACTGACAACACATTGTCAATTTATGCAAATTAATTGATAATTGTCATATTTATGTCAATATGATAATGATTCCCATTTATTCTTTCTTACTTTCATTCCAATTGATTTTGTTGAATACTGTAATTCTGTTGATAAAAAAACAAAAACAAAAAGAGAATGGCCACAAGTTTGTGGACTCATAAAATGTATTAACATTTTATTCACCCAAGTCAGTCAACAGTAAATCAATAATTAATTATTTATTATCTATCTTTTGGGAAAGAAATTTGCTTATTAAGGGAAATTATAATGGAATTACAATATATTTTGGTTTGTCAAGGAAGAAATTGAAATTGACATATAGTTCTTATGGCAATAATTGCAATAGTCTTATCGAATTCTGAATTAAATATTTGGTATTCCATTCACCATCCGAACGGCAGGGTATCATTCTAAGCTGTAAAGATGTTAATACAAAAAAAAAAATATAAACAAGGTTCTCAAAAGTTCTCAAAACATTCGAAGGTCTCTGTCTCTATACAAGTCTTTATGTCAAATGATATTTATGACCAAATATCACACAAAACAAAATAAAACAGAATCAAAATTTAAATGACCAGTGATTTATCAAATGGTGATTTATAAAAAATATCGGTATATATCAGCAACAGTTTGACTTAAGTTGTCAGCATTTGAAAAGCGTTCGATGTGCGCGGCTTCACTTTGAAGTTCATAGCAGCAGCAACGGCGGCACCAATCACGATTCAGTGATTTCAACTGCTGACTTACTGCTGTCTCTCTGTTAAGCTTGTGGTCAAGGCACAAGGCTGTAATCACACCTGAAGAATTTATGCCTTTTTAAGTTGGCCAACATTATTATTATTATTTGGTATTAAGCATTTGCGCTACATAAATTTCTTGATTTAAATTTACGCGCTCTCGCTCTTTTTTAATTTTTTTTTTTTTTTTTTATAATAAAAAAAAAATTGAAGCAAAGTTAAATGTATTTATTTCTTGTTTCCTTGTTATAAATTACAATTTCAATTGTTGTTGCCGTTATTGTTATTGTTGTTGTTGTTGTTGTTGTAAGATACAAAGTCGTAAATTTCAATTTTTGTGTAATTTTTTCTCTCCATCCAATTTTTCCGCCCTTCTTTCCTTCTCTTCTCTCTTTTGGGGGGCCGTTAAAAAATTTGTAGCAAATCCGTTTGTCGTTGAATTGGCTAAAGGTAAGTCGGCCGACTACTATACTATACTATATACGTGTAGGTAAAACGACAACCAGAACGACAGCAACGATGAAACGACTTATTTTTGCCACCCAAAAAGTGTTTGCAGCAAAAAACTCGAAACTCGTAAATAATTGTGGCAAACATACGCTACGCTTATTTTATTTATGACTTGTAACTCAATAATTCACGTTTTACATGAAACTAAACAGAGATAGAAATGAAAATAGGGACAACGTAGCACAAATAGTAAGATGACGATTTACAATGCTACAGGGACAGATTATTCAAAGAGGCAATTTAGGCAACTGTTAATGGGGCCTGTGATTCAGGAGAAAGATAAATCAATATAATATAATATCACCAATATCTGCCCGGCTTTGATAAAAAAGTAATGAGTAATGTCAAGACCAAGTAAATCTGCCGATAGAGATTCTTAGAACAAATTATCCCTGCTTAAGATTAACATAATGCTACTTCATGTAAGTAAGAATGTGTCTGCAAATATTTTTATGATAATGAAGAATAGCATTCTATTGACAATTATAGATATTGAGATTATGATTAAAAAAAAATCTAATTGGAGAAAGAACATCTTTTTGACTTAAACCGGTCCTGCTCTGCTCCTTTTCGGCTTGGTTTAATATAAAATTTTCTTAGTTAAGGAGATTGAAACCAGATTTCCACTTCATTTTTATATGAACACATTGATTGAAATGCTTTGCAAAATCTTTATATTTCTTAGCAGCCCATGTAGGATCCCTGATTCGTTGATCTGAAAACACTAATAGTCTAAACCACACCTCCAGTTTATACAACTATCTTATTAACATTCCGCCTACTCATTCACTTATAACAACTACAACAATCAGATGATGACAAAACTAAACAAATGCGACATAAAAACATTATTTTTTACCAAAAGAAAAAACAACTGAGATATAAAGGCAAAGAGCGTCGCCGGGTGAGTCAACGAAATAAATGACTCCCAAGTGTCTGTTGACAGCATGTCACCTACAAATGTCATTTTAAAAAATTTTACAACATGCACGTCATGACATCCACAACAACAGCAACAACAACAACAACAATAACAACAACAACAAGAAGTGCCAGTATCTTGGACTCAACATAAAGCGTGTAAAATAATCTGAAGCGAGAAAAAGTGTCAAATGCAACATTATGAAAATGACACAAGGAAGCCATAAATATAAACTAAACAGCAGCAACAATGTCACAACAAGCATGACAACACAACTACATAGCTCCATATATCTAGCTATCTATCTATCTATCTAGATACAAATATACATTCATCTATGTACGAGATCTACTCGTATATTGTAGGAGTTGACTAAAACTCATGATATATTTTAGGTGTTCACTTTCCGAACATATCTCTCACAAACTATTGTAGGTAAGATACTATATCTTCTTTACTCAACTACATTACTATAATCGAATAAAAATAAATATTAAAGAAAAATTTCCCATTATTCAAATGTCGTTTTGTTTGTCATTGAAACAATGTTCAAAATCTACAATTCGATATATTTTATAAAATATATATTTTAACAAATGTATCTAGATACATACATGCAACAATTGCTGCAAGCAGTGAGTAAGTGAAATGCGTTCGTAAATGTCACATCTTTGTCACTTTACACATGATTGACTCTGAATGTGCCCCTAGAATGAACGAACAAACGAATGAACGACAATCATGAAGACGCGCGAATGACTAAAGTGACTGTTGAGTAACGCCCTCAAGGAGCGCCCTCAAAGTTAGAAAGCAACTCAACAACCCAACAGCCCAACAACCAAGCAACTAAGTAATTGTATCTGTTTGCCTCGAATGAGTTGAGCTGAGTTGAGTTGAGCTCGTGTAATTTATAACGAAATTGTTAATTAGCCAAGACATCAGCTGCTGCTCCTGCTGCTGTTACTGCTGTTGTTTTTGTTGTTGTCATTGCCGCTTGAGATAATTTATGAACGCGTGAAATGCAAGAAAGGTCAACGCAATGCAAAGAAGGTAGCACATTTTGACTTTGGGGGCTATTAATCTTGGTGGAACTGTAATTCTAAGTACTTACCTAGTTGTGTCATGGGAAGCCAATTCAACAAAATTCATTTAAATGCATGATGAATATTTATTTTTTTATACAAAAATTTTCGTATTAAATACCCATACTTTTACTGGAGTAGATTTATGTCAATTTGTAATAAGCAGCAAGCCAATGTCCTTCAAAAAGATTAAACATTCTGAATGTTACCCTCAGCTGGTGATTGGCAATGTAGCTTATTAAAGACTTGCTCAGTTACACCATTGATATAAGTAGGTTGAAGATCAAATCTTTCCGTATTGTTCTGAAAGATATTTTCAAAAGTAAAATATATACAATAATAAAGAATTTATCTGAAAATAAGTATTACCTTAAAAATAACATCATCTGATCCCTCGAAAGTGTCAAAAAAGTTGAATCCATTTGCAACAGCATTTTCACCAAATTCCGCATATATTGTATCAAAGATCCGCTTGATATTTCCGAAACGACGACCCCTAAATCTGTTAGATACAAAAACAGCATTCTGTAGGCTAACCTCCCAGTTACAAGAATCCACATCACCAGTTGCATCGTAGCCCCCCAATAAACAAATCAAGATATCATCGTCTGAATGCACATACTCTGCAGAATGTATAATTCTGATTTCAATATTATCGACAGTATTCTGGAACTGTGGGCAAATGTCACGACCACGAAGCAAATTAAAAAGTACAGCCGAGTGGAAGGCTCGATGTATGTCCAAATCAACAGAACTATAATTTGTAGAAGTTAAAAATATCAACTCTTTAGGTTACATTACATTACATGTTGAAAAAAAAAACTTACAGTGGAGCTTCATTAAATTCAATAAGAGAAATATTGCTCGGTGCTACTGCTATATAGTAATCAATTGGTGTTTCTTTTGCAAATAGAACTGGTTTCAGCCCTTGCTCACGGGCTATAACATAGTCGTGTTCTTGCAGTACAACCATATCACTGCCACGTTGTTGCACATCCTGTATGCAACTATCACGATCCGCCCTTTGTACACAGTTCAATGGCAGATCAATGGATTGATTACCAGCCACGTGTACTGTATGCAAACATTTGTTATAACTGACTTCAGAGTAAGTACAAAGTGTTACGTTGCGTCCAAAATCATTCGGTCTACGTCTAACAACCTCCGGGAAAAACGGTGGCGGACCAAATCTTCTAAACTGATCCGTATTAAAAGGATCATAGAAATCAGGCCTTAGTTGTACATCGGAAACATCCGCACAACTCACAGCTACCACAGTTACAGTACAGAACTTTAAACATATTCCTTGATTATACTGAAGATTTAAAGTATTTTAATGGCTTTATATAGCTGAAATTGGTGCAATCCACTAATGGTTTCTTAATGGTATTCAATATTATCAGACTGCAAATTGCATTTTCTTCAATATATGGGTAATTAGTAATTAGTTATCAGTCTATTACTAGTCATTAATTTATATAACATTGAAGTCAGGTTCTTGAAGATTCTACTCCAATTGAATTTTCCAACCATTCCATGGGCTGATTTCTATTATACAATAGCACAGAAAGGTCTAAAGGGGCTTTAACACGATCTTATCAGTCTTCAGTTTAGTTTCGCGTTTCATTTCAGTTCGGAAAACGATTTGTTTTTTATAAACAGTCCGTTTAGTTTTCAGTTTTTTTTTTTTTTGTTTAATTTCAATGAAATCGACCGACAACGAAATTGTAATTCTTGGATAGATTTTCGAGAACTAACGTCAGGTATGCATTTCTAAGAACTTCTAAGCAAGAAGTATGTACGTCCATCCTGTCAATTCCCTGCTTGCGTTTCACTGCTCGTTTCAATTTTCACATTTTACAGGTAGGAAACACTGAGAGCTCGTCTGAAACTGAAACTGAACTGAAGAATGATACACAACCGTGTAAAAGGCCCTTAACACACATTTTAATAATTCTGGTGCCCATGATTGGGTCTTTAGTAAAAGAGTTATATATTCCAACATTTAGAATTTCGTCATTTTCCGGGGATTTGCATTGCAAAGAGTTGAAAATCTTCTTATTAATTTAAGTCAGTTTAGGATCAAAACTTTCAGTGTTGTCCTAAAATTAAAGAGAGATTAACTCTGATATGAAAGTTAAACATAGTACACTATTATTATCTGGACTATTTTACCTTTAAGATATCATCACTTGAGACTGCAAACTTTTAAAAGAAATTGAAACCATTTCTTTCAGCATTCTGTCCAAACTCCCTGTAGATGGTATCAAAGATTCTCCTAACAAGACAAATTCGATAATTGGTCACTTTGTTTGACACAACATACACCATCCTACGACTAACTTCCCAATTACAAGAAGCAACATCGCCAGCCGCATTATAGTGACCAAATAAACAAATGAAGATTTCATCATCAGAGTCAATAATTTTAATCTCAACACCACCATTAGTAGTTTCAAATTATGGACAGATATTGTAGTATGACCGGCAACATCAACGTCTACAAAATTGTAAATATATTAAAAAGAAGCACTTTGATTTCAAAACTTTATTAAACATTTACTTGCAGTAGAGTTCCATTGAAATCAATAAAGGAGATATTGCGTGAAGCTATGGCTAGATAGTAGATTCTTGGTGTTTCTCTTGCAAAAGCAATTGGTTGCAAACTATGCTCACGAGCTGTAAAATAATCATGATATTAAAGCACAACCATGTCACTGCCATGTTGTTGCGCATCCTTTATGCAACTATCACGATCCGCCCTTTGTTCAGTTTAGTTCAATGCTAGATCAATGGATTGATTAGCTGGCACGTGTATTGTACGTAAACATTTGTTAGAACTGACTTCTGAAAATGTACAAAGTGTCTGGATGCGCTCATTGTTACGTGCTGCGGGAAAAGGACACACAGAAAAACCTGGTCCAAAAATATCGGCTTCTGAAAAATTCACTGAACTCATTACATTTTATATTATTATTATAGTAAAAAAGACTCCAATGGTTTCTTAATGGCTATGAATAGTGATTTAGATTTTAGGTATATACAATTATGATTACATAGTTAAGGGATTATGGGTATTTTTAGAAAAATGCAAGTAGTAAAATGACAGGCCAGATTTCATTTAGTTTAAAAACATAAAATACTGGAAACTTTTTAGGAAATATACAATACAAGTAAAAATAATAAATAAAGTTTTATAGTACGATAGTTTGAGATTAGAACTACTTTCTATATATAAGTATTGTACATTCATTGAAGAATGGTATACAATTCAATTAAACTTACTAAGTATATTATTTTAGACTAGTCTAGGTCTCTCATTGTAAATAAGAAATCAATTTGTGATTCCAACACCAACCATAATTTTTAATTATACTAATCGAAGTTTGCAATCTATAAAAATTGCTTTATGGCACATTAAAAGTTGTCAGCAAAAAATTAACTATAAATAAATCAGACTGTTAAGGTATTACTAAAAGTCTACAGAAGAAACTTTTCGGAAATCACAACAATTGATTATTCACTTTGAGTTTATTGGCCATAAAATGTTGTGCATGACTCTGTGATTCTCATGGATTAATATGTATTTGTACAAAAGAAAGATATATATACTTTGTGTACAAATTTGTCATATCTGTAAATAAATATACTGAAGTATAATTTCTCGACATGAATTTCATATAAATATATTATATTTTATATTGGGTAACAATTTCGGATTAATAGGTTTTTTTGAGATTTATATTTGCTTTCTTAGACAGAAATTTATGATATTAAAAATTTATGATTAAAAAAAATAAAAAATAAAAAATTTATGATAATTGCTTTGGGCTCGTCCGGGATTTGAACCCGGGACCTCCCGCACCCTAAGCGGAAATCATACCCCTAGACCAACGAGCCAGTTGAGTTTCTGATGTCAAAATGACAACTTTAAAGCAAAACACAACACAACACATTTCAACAAATTCAAAGAAAGCAAAGATATATAAAACAACAACAAACAACAGAAACTTGTTATAAAAGAAGAAGCAGAGCAATGAATTTTATAGTTCAGCAGAGTAAAAAAGTGCGAGATACAAAAGTATGTATCTAACACACACTGTGTGTGAGTGAGCCTGAATTGTATCTGTTTCTGTTCTTGTTGTTATGCTATGTTAATGGTTTTGTTTTGTTGTTATCATTGTTGTTGTTGTTGTTGTTATTCAGGCATGGCGCTATTTATTTTCATGCTTTATTTATCGTTTTTATTTTTTATTTTGATTTTTTGCTGTTTCTTTAGCTTTTGGTGGTGTTGACAACAAAACAAATTGTTTAACATGAAGCGGCAACACAAAGGGAATGAATACAAGAACAACAAAAACAAAAACGAAATAAAGTTTCGATAAAGTAGTAGAAGAAGAAACACAAAAAATGATATGATTGAAAATTAATTCAAGTAAATAAATAAATTTCAAGCATCCCGTAGACAAAAGAAAAAAAAACTAGAAAAATCTAATTCTCAGTTTCAAAAAAAAAAAAACCAGCAGCAACAACAACAACAAATATAAATCAAAATTTGTATTGTAATCAATAATGGAAAATGATTACATAAAAAACACAAATGAAACTACTTCTTACAATAAATAAAAAAATCAATTCAATTCTTTCTATTTCAAATTGTTGATTGCTGAATTGTATTTTGAATTAATAAATCTTATGATAATAAAAAAAAGTTCTTGTTTATTAGTTTTGTTACAGCAGAAGCTGCTTCATCCATTGAATTAACTTCATTAATACTTTGTCTCAATAGCAAATATTAATATCAATTGAATAAAGTTTTTCCCCTTTTTTTATTGTTGTTTAACAAACAACAACAAGACAAAAGAATCGACGACGACTTAACAAACAATTGACAGTTGAATGCGATAATTTTAAATCAAATCAATTGAATATTGTCACAATTAATTTATTTATGAGATACACTCAACTCAACTTAACACAACACAACACAATCAACTTAACTTACTGTTTGATGACGTTGTTTTGTATTTTATTTTGTATGCCATTCCGTTCATAAATTGAATGGCATATTAATTTCAATTAGAAGTTTGTAACAAAGTAAAAGGTTGCCTACCTTGGGGGTCCATAAATGATCATTAGCATAAATATTCGAGTTGTTTGATGCGAGATTGGAAAGCCAAATTTTTATTTTACATGTAAAACGATTTGATGACTACTGAATGTAATAACTTGTATGACTTAATCTTTACTATTAGCTAAGTATAAAGTTGATTTGACAATTAATGATAATACTATAACATAAAATAGTGCAATAATAGGAATGAATATTTTGATTTCGTTTCTTTTCTATCGGAAATGAGGTTGCCCTTCTCATTTATTTAATGCATCTGATATCCACAGTATTCTATCTCAATGGATATAAGTAGTTGCACTTCTGACATCCCAAGAGTCTCGGGTTCAATTCCCGGTCAAGGCAAGTCTGGTCCTGTACTTTTCTAATTTCCTGCTTTCCTTCTTAGCATTCCGCTGAGCTGAAAGCCTCTGTCGCTAAACTAGGTTATAATTTTTAATTAAAAAAAAAATAGGTTTACCGTCGGTCTTATCCACTTTATTCTTCAGTCAAATTCTATTTCTTTATTTTACGAAATGAATCTTATTTTAATATTTTGCTTCAAAATTTATTTACTGATGAGTAAGGGTATTTTTTTATCAGTAAAACTAACACATAAATTTATTTAATGCTTTCTTTTACAACTGAAGTTTTTCTATCGTCAGATGACAATTGATTTTTGATGTTATTTTTACAAATTTCTTGTTAAACTATTGAATTATTTATTATTATCAATGAAATGAAAAATCCTGAAGTATCTTTAAACTACATTACGCTTATATTAAAAGCTCATATAAGATTCAATTCATTTTTTAAGAAAAATCAAGACTTCATTTCAAAACTAATCGATCTTTGCCGAAGAAAAGTTTTATCCTTTACATGTTCACTTTTTATAAGAATGACAGAACTGCTCAGCTAGGCTAAACATCATCGATCGGAACTATGGATAGATAATGTTCCATCTCTCAGTCACCTAACAAAACTGAGTAATATTTTTGAAATCTTACCACCACCATCTATGTACATATGTACAATATGTCTAAATGATATTCCCAAGAAGGCCAAAACTTATCATCAAATTTGAAGCAATTGTACTAATCAATGTCTTCATTTTTCTGCGCATGAAGAAGAAATTATCATTTCATTATTAAAAACTTTGTTTGGAATAAAAATACAAAATTTGTTTTTTTTTTTGCAATTTTTATCTTTAATTTTTGCTGGTTCTTTTATTTACATTATTTTTATGTCTTCATTGATTTGGATGTGTTTTTTAATATGTGTATTTTGTGATTATGGTTTTACTATTGTTTTTGTTGAAGTTGCTGTGATGGTATTCTTGTTGTTGTTGTTGTTGTTGTTGTGTATATTCTAAAACACTCAATTAGAAGTAGTAAAATCTATTTTTAATATATTCATACAAATTACAAATTTTACACATAATAATAAGAAATATGACATTTTTTTTTTTTAAATATTTCTCATAATTTTTTTGAAGTTTTTATTTTATTTTTTTTTTTGTTTTTAATCAATAAACTTACAATTTAATTTTAATGTAATTTTTTTTGAATTTTTTATTTTTTATGTATTGATTTTACAATAAGCATAAACAATTATTAATTTTCTTAAAAAATATTTTACAAAATTAGCAACTAAAGTTTAAAAACAAATTTATGAAATCTTAAAAGTTTCTTGTTGAGTTGAGCAAACAATAAAAACATATTTATAAATAAATTAAAATTGTAAATAAAATAAATTTTAGGCAACAAACAAATAATATATGGAAGAATTTTAATAAAAAATAATATAATAATTTTTATTATTGTAATATTATTATTGTGTTTTGCAATAATTCACACGCAGACTTTGGTTATCTATTGAGTTGTCTATTTTTGTTTTTTTTTTTTTTTTTGTTTTTGTTGAATTAAAAATTATAAATAAAAAAAAAACATGGTTGTAATTACAATTGTTTGTTGTAAGTCATTTGATCAGAAGGGAGGAAACTGATTCATTCCGCTTATCAAAGATTCATTAAGAGTGAAATTTTTTGTTACGCTCCCAACGAATCGGTATGACATTTGTTGAGAGGTGTGATAATTATTGTATGATGAAGACCCCATCAATTTGTAGAACTTAAAAACATAACTAGCGCTCAACTACAGTTTAGTATCACAGAAGAGCGATGCTCACTTCGGTCACGATCAAAGAATCGAAATTGCAGTCGCCTTGATTTTTTAATAATTTTTTTTTTTTTGTTTTTCTTTTGGAAATTATTTCAAAAAGTATCTTTTTCTCAGAAATTTCTTAAAACTTTTCATTCAATTTTTCTTTAATTTCTACTACTATTTGGTATGCATTTTCTCCTCACTTTCTCTCTTCTCTATTTATACACTTTGTGCAGCCTCCATTTCTCACTCCCATGCTCAATAGTGCCAAAATTTGTAAGCGATTCTTACTGATGCACTGCAGCAGAGCCAATTCTTTGACCATATGCCATAGCGTAGGGTGAATAGTATGGACCCAAGGCAGCAGCGGCAGCAGCTGCAGCAGGGTTAAAAGCACCACCAGCACCAAATGGTGATGGTCCACCACCGAGTGCACCAGGTGGTTTCGCATAGGGATGGTAACGTGCAGCAGCTGCAGCGGCTGACATTGGACTTAACGGCGGCGTAGGGTAACCTGCACGAAGTGCCGACGGTGGAAATAGAGAGCCTAGTAGCGATTGAGCTTGGGATTGCGCAAGCGCGGCTGCAGCAGCAGCTGGATCTGAGAGATTTCCAGTGTGCGTACGAAGATGTGAGAAGAGCTCATCAGAGGTCTGGAAACGTTTGCCACAGTAAGCATCACCCACAACCCAACTGCAGACATAGGGGGCTGAACGAGCTGCAGCAGCACTGGCGGCAGCAGCAGCGGCTGCTTGTGAATAGGGATGACCAGGCGGTAATCCTTGGCTCATCATGGCCATGCCGTATTTCTGGTGTTCGCATTGTGTGCAGCCGGCGGGGCAAGGTGCACCCATGAGCATCTGTTGTGTGTGCGCGGAGTAGGGACAGCCAGGGCAGTAGGGATCCTTGCATACAGGCACAATGGCCTCACCACCTGCAGGTGTCTTGATACGTTGATAGGTGATGTAGGGATTGGGTTGGCCAGCAGGGCCATTGCCAGCTCCCGGATAACCACTGTTAGCTGCAGCAGCAGCGAGCATCGCAGCATGATGATGTGTGAAACCGCCGGCGGCAGCGAATGGTGGACGAAAGGCGGGATTTGCGGCATGTTGTTCCATACCAGGTGGACAGCAGAGGGCAGAGAGTGGATTTAGACCATAGGGACCAGCCGCTTTGTAAGCAGCTGCTGCTGCAGCCGCAGCGGCAGCCATGCTACTCATTTCCTTGGGATGCTGTGCTGAGCCATTGACATTATTGAGGACTTCCATGCCAGAGCGTATAATGGGACTAGCCCCACGCTGTGAGGAGCCTGCTGGAGAAACAGTCTTGCGGCTTGCATCATGTTGATGCTGCTGCTGCTGTTGTTGCATTGTTGGTGTTGGTGTCTTGCAATCATTTGGCGTTGCATTTGATTTGTTGCGCGATGGCACACGTTCGCCGACGGCACTGCCACCATGTGATGATGATTTCGAACTGGGACGTTGCTCATCATTACAGCTGCTGCTGCTCGATTTGAATGAGTTCTGGTGTTGGGCACTCAACACATTTGTCTCATATGGTTTGAATGCTAATTTTATTTCAGTTGTTGGTGTTGTTGTCGCACCCATTAATCCAATGGGTGTACTTGACTTTGGTGATTTGGCTTGTATGGGTGATTTGGATGCAGAAATCTCTGCACTGCCGGCGGATGAATTCGATGATGTAGAGCTGGCACTGGATGAGCCCGATTGACCAGATTTTTTGTTCTTATCCATAGCGAGAAGTGGTTTCACAGCCGACGAATCGGCTCCGATTTGTGAACAAGTCTGGGCGAGCAATGCGAGTGGACTCTTTTTGGCATCCATCTGAAGGTTGAAGAAGTAAAGAAATTACTGATTTAGTTAAAGTTGGAAATAAATTTTATTATATTTTTTAAAACTGAAGATTTGATTGACTTCACCTAATTTTTTTTTTAAATTTCTTTTAATGAAATATATTTTCATTATTATTAAGTATTTAGTTTTTTATTTTGTTTATAAATTTCTGTATTAAAAAATTAATAGATTTCAAATTTCTTGTAATTTATTTACAATCAAATTTTAAATGAAAATATTTCTTTATTATTTTCATAATTTTGTGGTTTGACAAACAAATATATTTCCTTTTTTGAAATCTTATAAAATTTTCGTATTCAAATGAAAATAATATTTTCATTTAGAATATTTTATTATTTATTTAGAATTCAATTCTGATTTCATTGATTTTAATTTAATGGAAATTTGCTTTTATTTCCTCCAAAAAAAGTTAAAACTTTCAAGCATTTCAAGATTATTACAAATTCAAACTCAACAGTCTTTTAATGAATTTCGAAAAACGCTAAATATTTTAATTCCATTTTTTTTTTTTTTTTGTTTTTTCGAAATACTAACCGTTGTTGGTAGAGGCGATAGATAATCCGGTTTAAGATATTGATTATTGCCGATGGTAACAACACCACCGCCACCTTCTAAGACAACCATTTTTTCAATTTGAATAGTGTCAGTTGTTGCTGTTGAAATAATCCAAAATCTTTGATGATGATCGTATAATCCAAGCTAATAAGCTTAATTGTTGTGTTGTGTTATTGGTAATCCAAAATGTAATCCACAATGAAAATAATTTTTTATTCACACTATTTTTTTGTAACACAAAATTATTTATATATTTTTTGATATAATTTTGTGTTTTTATTTAAACACTTTTATTTATTTTTTTTTTTTAATAAATTGCCACTTTTGTTTATTTTTTTTTTTTAATTTGTTTTGTGGCTTTGCTTTCACTTTATACACTTGACTTGATGTTTTTGAAGTCTTTTACTGTCCGCTTCGCTTCTTTCAGTTCAAATTTCTTGCTTAACAATTTTATTTAACTGACACTGAATGGGGAAAATAGAACCGTTTCTTGCTTTTGATTTTGCTTTTTCCGAACACGTCCAATTCGATCGAAGGCTAAACTCGAATAAATTCATGTGGTGACTGTCGACGAGTAACTTGCCTCAACCAAAAGGTAACCAACTCACAATGCCAGCCGACGACTGTTGGAAGAGAGTAAAAATAAATGTACTCAACACACACTCAAAGTATTCAAATTTAAGATATTGTATAGTGAGAGTGATGAAACCGGAAAAGAGAGCATAATGTTTACTCTCTCTTCAATGTTTGAATGTGTTTAGTGCATTGAGTGCTGCAAGCTACGGTTGCTTGCGCGTGAGCGAGTAGCTCAGACTGCTGTGTGCGAGTGGCGTAGACTGCGTGCAATTTTCAAATATGGCGTATTTTTTATCCAATCAAATCGCATGCGCCATGGCAGCAAAGCAACAAGCTGCAAAACAGGTTTCACTGGCCCCCGTCCCCAACCCGAGAAACACTAATGCATGGGTATTCGTGTGAGAGATTGTAGTGCATATTCTTATAGCACGGCAACCCTAATTTCTGTTATGGCTGTTATGCATGAGTTCTTCTCAGCGGATTTTAAGTAAAAGAGAGCCGCTCTCATGAGCACAAAGTGAACTAATACAATTACAAATCTATGAATCTCTTCCTGCTCTTTAGTGTTTTCTTTCATGAGGAGTGTGTATATGTGTGTAGTATCTTTTGAGGCGGAAGTTGCCTCTGTCGCGCACATTTAATTTTATCTTCACACATATGTCATGGACTACTAATCTCACATTTGCACACACGGCGTCGCCATTCACTCTTCCCTTCACACAGACTATGTATAAAAAAAAAAAAAAAATAGATTTCCACTTTCTTTCTCTCCCGCTCTCACAACCCATACTACTCTCGTAGTCTTTTATGTCGCTCCATCATCATTTTCTTTAGGGACATGAAGACGACCGACTCTCTGCTCAGTACTCACTCACTCCTGACTGCTGCCTGCTCCTGCTGTCTGTTGCTGTCAACACCATTCACCGTTCACCATACACTCTCATTCTCATTCTTGTTGGTTGGGCCTTCTTTGATACGCTCAGTTTTGATTTCTTTCTTTACTTAACTGCTTCCTTACACCACATTACTGCATTATTTATTTCCAACTTCTTCATCATCACACCTCTAAATTCATTTTTCTCTTTATTTTTCGAACACTTTTTAATGTCACATAAAAATTAATTTGTTTGCTGCTTTTCCTCGACTAGTCATTATGGTTGTTCTTATTTTGGTTGTTGTTCTTGTTGGTTATTGTAAGTATTTTTTCATCGTTCAACGTTTTTCGATTAACTTCTGAGTTCCACAACTTGTTTTTCCGACATTTATTTTTGTGTTTTTCCTTTTTTACTAAACTTTTTTTCCTTTCATTTTGGGGTTATGTGCATGTATGTGGTTTGTTCTTTGCGGTCTTTTGACTTATTTTACTCCATTTTTTTGTTTTTTCGTGTCATGATTTCGCTTGTTTGTTTGAGAGTGAAAATCGTTGCTTTTTAAAAACTTTTTTGATGTGGAATTTTTTTTTTTTTTATTTAATGTTTGCTCTTTTTTAAGAAACTTTTTTTTGCGCTTCGTTAAAGGAATGATTTTTATTTAAATTTATACATTTTCAATTAATATATTGTGATTATTTATTAGATTTAATGGATGTAAGTATTTTTTTGATTCTTGTTTATTTAAACTTTTTAATCAAAAATTGGGTAAATTATATTTACATAGACACCTCAATTGATTTACACTCAGAATCGTACTTTGTTTTTCAACGTGTTTTTCTTCAAGAAAGACACATTTTTTCCAAAACTTCTCTTTTTTGTGAAACGATTTATCTTTGGACTTAAAATAGACACAAATTTCTTTCCCTGAACCAAATCATTGGTGGTCTTCCCTAAAGACTAGTTTAATAAAATATGGTTGATTAGGAAACATTTCAAGTCAATGGAATTTGACTATTTTAACCAATTTCTTATGGTCTATGGTTTCATTCGAAACTTCTTTCTTCAAAAGCACCAGATGGCATAGCCAATAAAAAAAGTGTTGTACCAACCTTCACAATACACATATGTATATGTGTTGAAGTTTAAGGACAATGGTTTGAAAACATAAAAGGTAATAAAATATAGAACTCATTTCTATTACTGAACTATCATACTACAAATAGAAGAAACTTGTATTACAACTTTTGTACATATAAAGAAACACATTGCCCATTTACACTTCCTTTTCATAATCCTTTATCAAAATAATCCCTCAAAAAATCATAGAGATACTCACTCACTCAATCCATTTCCTTTCCTTTAGACTTCTTGCTTGTTTGCCATTTGTTTAACATCAAATTTTTGATGACTTTAGTCATTTTATTTTATCCTTTTTATTATCCTAATTTTGGATTTCAACTGAACTTCATCTCCTTGATCATCATCATCATCAAAGTCTTTCAACACATTCTTTGTTGGTTTTGGTTTGCCTCAGTCGCTGCCACAACCAATATCAAGAAGAAAGCAACCCATTTAGGTTGATAAATGCTTTTCAGCAAATTTTGTATGTTTTATAAAACATTATTTTGTTTTTATACTCATATATTTTATTATTTTTCCTCTTGCTTACTGTTTCTTTTATATAACTCGCATGCAACTTTTTTTCGTTTTTCTTCACATTACAAATTTATGAGCAAAAATCGTTTGATTCCAGGCATACGCCGTGTGGTGAGTGGTTGTGGGTGTGGGTGGAAAATGATAAAATCTTCAATAGAAGAAGGGAGAGGAGTTGAACTTGGAGTTGTGGTTGTGGTTGGGGGGTTGAGCAATGGGTGCTAAGGCAGTGTGAAGATTGCTTCATTCTCTTGTGTACTATAGTGTAATACTAAATCTTTCGCATGCGAGAGATAATGTCAAATTTATTGCATTATTTTTGTACTTGCTTATATGGAATACTAGTACCAGTAGAGGAGTAGGAGGAAACACACTTTGCGCGTTGGTGTCACGATATTTTCTCTCCATTTCTCTCCATCTGTCTGTCTATCTTTCACTCTCTTGTTTATATAATTTTCTTTATTTGTGATCTCTTTCTTGCGTGCAGCTGTTGTTTGTATTGTTGTGCATAAATCAAAAGGTAAATGGCTGCATTTTTATGGCGCTCGGTTGCTGTTGTTTTTGGCGGTGCTCTTCCTTCTTCTTGGGTTCAATTTCTCTTCCCTTCCCTTCCCTTCCGCTATCCATTTCCTATGCCATTCCATTCATATCTTGTTAACTCTGCGCTTTTGCTACTACACACATACTTCTTCTTTGGCCTTTTTATCGCATGCAACATTTTTCAACCTTCTCTTTTCTGTTGCCATTTCTCTGTTTAGTATCTTTCTTACTCTATCCGCAGCAGTCTCTTTTACTGTGATGATAATAATAAATGCCATAAAAATGAAGAAATATGTGGTTAATTTTATGTGCTGCTTCCTCTCTTTTTCGCTTTCGCCTTTCCTTTTTGGCGATGAAATTTATTTATATTTTTGTTTTTTTTTTTTGTTTTCATGTTGCCTTTAGCTTCTCTTTAGTTAACAACTACAAGAGCAAATTACACTCTGCATTCATTTCGTGTAATTTATAATTTTTTCATCTTATTTATTACTTCATGATTTGGGGGGTCCCATGGAAAATATGTACAATATATAAAACTTTACGATTTCTTCGTCGTTGGTAAAGAAGCAAAATAAAAATTAATATTTAAGAAAAATACTTTTTATTGCATAATTTTTCTTGTTTCCTTCTTCTCATCTTCCTCTTCCTTATCCTTATCTCTTTCTTATGTACTTCAAACTTAAGCCAAAGCCGCTTTTATTACTTATTATCAGGTACTTTTCATCTTTTAAGAAAACCGCAAACCTTAATCACTTCATTAAACAGCATTTTTATTGCCTGTCCCATCCGATCTACATCTTTTCTACCTTTCTTTGGCAATCTTCAATTTCCTTTGAATAGCTTTCCTTTTTCACACAGATATGTATATCTAAAGTTTCTTTGTTTGTGTTGGTTTAGTCTAAAAATTCTTCATCTCATAGTCTTTGCTTTGCTTTAAATCTTTAGGTCTCGCAATTAGTATTTCTTGCCAAATGATCCTTTATCCAATTTAAAAATTTTCTTAGTCCTTTAATAGTTTCGTTAGAACACAAGATTTAGAATTTAGCTGGCTTAAATGCATTCATTATCTGGTATTTTATGGCATTTTAGTAATAGCTAAGCCTTTCGAGATTATGGGATTAAGTGAACCACAAATCATTGGTTTACTCAGAATAGAAAACAATCCTAGACATTTGGAATAATGAAACTTTAGAACTAGCAGCATACATAATCATATATATCTCATTGCTGCTGCCCTAATCAATAATGTCATTGTCAATGTCAATTAGTCAATATTTCATTGACAAAGAAAATCTCAAATATAATCAAAATTTCCCAAAAAAAAAAAAAATAAATAAATGCAAACTTAATAAATCTTTACCTTAATGCGTTTGATACACACATTATCCTGTACTGATTCTTTATTGTTCTCAACCCCACTGTCATTGTCTCTCTCTCTCTCTTTCTCTCTCTGGTTGACCCTCTAACTCTCTTAATCATGGCAATCAGCACACCACATGAAGTTATTTGTTTGCTTTTTATTTTAAGCTGGTCCTTTGTAAGGACACACGTACGGAAATCAATGATTTACCTCATCATAAACAGGAGACTGACTGTCGTCATTAATTTTTATTTTATTTTTTTTTTGCGTTTCCTTTTAGTGACTATTTTTTTATTTGTTCAAAATTTGACTGTAAAATTTCAATGTCATTTTTGTTCTCTTGTGCAAAATCAAAAAAAAACACAACACAAAAAAAAAAAAAAAAAAATGAGAAAAAGGACAAAAAAAAGAAAGGCAGAAGAGAAACAAAGGCGTAAAGCGAAGTTCTTTTGCGACTATTACGAGATAAATTGTTGTCGATAAATTATCGACAGCAGGCGTTTGTTCTGCACAGCAGGATATGGTTGGCCACCCGTCCTTCCGTCCTTCCGTCCATGTGTCCTCCCTCCCTCCTTATATTCCGTGTATTGTATTATATTGTAACTCGGCTTCAATTTCAGTTTCAGCCACACAATGCACACAATTGTGAATTTATTGCAGTTTGTTTTGCAGTTATTTCAATATCCTTTTTCAAATTTTTTTTCCCGAATTCCTGCCCATTTTTTGTTCAAAAGTGAATTATTGTCTTTGTATTTTGTTTTCTTTTTATTGTTGTTGGTATTGCCTTTGCCATTTTTTGTCAATCGGAAATCCCTACCGGCTTCATTTAGTCAATAATATGTGGCTTAATTTTGCTGTATTGGTATTAATAAGTCCAGAGTCAGGGACAGGGATGGCATGTCTCAGTTGATTCGCAATAGAGTTTTAATTTTAATTAGATCAATTGAAGAAAATATAAAAAGATTGTATTTGACTTTTGTAACTATTATAGTTCACATTCTGCAAGGAGAATTGCCTTAGAATTTGTGCCTGATTTTAAACGGAAAGCCATATATTGTCAACTGGTGGATCAGAACGTTGAATGGTTGCAATACTAAGGGTTTTTCAGATTTCATGCCATGCATTATTTGTTAAGATGTAAAAGCAATTAATTATTATCATATTAAATTATGGTGAAATTATTTTTAACCCACAACGTAATATATTCATTTATAAAATCATTGAAATATATACATATAAGATTTTCCCAAAATAAAAAGCTATTCATTTTCGATAAACGATGAAATCGATCAAACAGTCAGTATCTTTTATTGTGTTATGAGAAAGATTGTTTCTGCTTCAATTTACTTAGCTTAAATGGGACTTACAGCAACTCGAAATGTTTCTGAACAATTACGCAAGACAACACGTTGTGCAATCAATTTTCGAACGAACTTCAACAACGACGACGACAAAGTACATATAATAAAATGACAGAAACATTAATAAAGATATATGCAAGCAAAGGAAAAAAAAAAAATAATAAGAATAAAGGACATTCAGCAAGCAACTACTATGTAATAGTAGTAGTGTGTACGATAACAATGGGGGAGAGAAGAATACTGAATACTGAAGGCGATGAGAAGAATGAAGAACGAAGAACCAGGACGAGTTATTATGCCGTCAAAAGGAAAATAAATAAATATTATACAATACAATAACGAATGGGGCAAAAAGGACAAAGGCAAATATTTATGAGCAAACATAAAAATTTTATGACATTTTATATTCAATCACAATGAAGCAGAGAAAAATGAATCAGGCAACAGCACTGGCACCGGCACCAGCACCATGACCAAGCTATCAACAAACCATGAATCAGGAAGGGAACACGGAACACAGAACACGGTAACTGATGTACTGAACATTGGAATTGCCCCAAGAGAATCATAGAATCGGAGAATACAAATATCCTGTATGATATGGATGCAATCATTATTCAACTTACGTATGTGTGTTTAAGTCCTGGTGCTTGATAAGCGACACATAAATTTATCCGAATGGACCAAAATTATAGCCCCGTCAACGATACGCCACATTGAGTTGTTTGAATAAATAGTATTGTACGTACGATAAATGTGTGTGCAAGGGGGGAATACTCGTATATTTCATGTGCAAAATCGAAAATAGATAGAAAGAACATCAACCTTGTGCACTCAAATTATTGACATTTTATTGTTTGACGACGATGTGTCTGTCCTTGGTTGAGTCGCGTGTTTTATTGATTGCCCTGTGGCGTTGCTAATTTTTCAAAGAGGAAATTCAATTCTTAGCGTATGTATAACCTTGAGTTATCCTGAATTATTATCCATGAAATTGCATAAGCGAACAAGGTTATCATCTGGACAAAAATTCGCGGTCAGGTCAGGAGGACAAACTATAGAAGGAACATCTTCTACTTGGATTGTGATTGTGTGATTTATGATCATCATCCATTTGTCAAAGTCCTTTTGCTGTATTATTGTAGAGTGCGCACGCCTCGTTACCTTTGAAATCCTGTTTCTGTTCTATGTTTCTAGTTTCTGTTCTGTGTTCTTGTCGTTTTCGTCATTCTCTTCATGTTTGACACTTTGACAAATAATTTTATTGACGTCTTGTGTTTGGTTTTTAATTATCCTGTACGCTGTGTTGTCCCTAAGCATTGAGCATATGAGCAGCTGTCCTGTCCTAAGCTTGAGTCCTGTTAAACAGTCGCACGTGATAATTGTTCATTTTATGACGCATTTATCAAAGTGTCCTCTTCCTCTCTCACTCTCGCTATTTATTATTATTCTCATTGCCATTGTCCTTGATATTTGAACTGCTTTGCTTCTGTTGCTGTTGCGTTTGCTGTTAGTTTTGCTCCCGGCTGATGTTCATTTACCTTGTCGTTAAGTTTGCCAGTTGCATGATGCTCGTTTAGTCTGTTTCAGTTTTGTTTCTGTTTTTGACATTCTCTTTTGATTCTGTCGTCCGTACATCCTTTTGCCATTTAATAGCCCACCATGTCAACTTCAAGAGTCGTCGCATCCTGACAGTCACGCGTCATTTATTTGCTTGTTTGGTCGTGACAGTTACTGATTGCGCTTTTCGTGTAGCATTCCCATTCTCTCAACTGCGTCGTCCATTTTGATTTCTTCTTTCATTGTCCTCTTTTATTGCAACCTGAATTTTGCAAGTGAAAATGTCCCAGAGTTTTGCAATATTATATTGTTGGGCTGGGCTCTTTGTTTCTTTTATTCTTAAGATCTTGACAGTAAATTAATGAGCAACGTGAGAATATGTTAAAGCAATGAGATAATAATAATTCATAGGAAGTTTCTATTGCAACAAGAAGTTCCAATGAAATATGGGAAGGTTTGTTCTGAAAGATATATGTATGTAGTAATTTAGGGTATATAAAACCGAAGTATGTATTTTAAAATTTTTTTAAAGAGAAATACAATTTTTATGGGTCCATTGTATATTGTATTTTCCCCACTTTTGAGCTAAATGAAATAATGCGAATGAATTAAATTTTAATTAAAAAAAAAAAAAACAGATCCTTGAAGGTAAATGAAATGCATTCATGTGTACAAGATAAAATACTTGTTTAAATATTTCAAACCACAAACAAATAACCAAGAATCACAGACAAATGTTTATGACAGATAACCTCGCAAGAGATAACATAAACATAACGACAAGGCCATGAAAATACAATACTTAGAACACAATATGTGGGTCCAATGAAGTAGTAAAACTGCCACGCTTATAATTTTGTGATTTATGCAACTTCAAAGCAACTAAGCCGAGACGGCGAGACAACATAAAGGAGATGATGTGACGATACGAGACTTCTGAAGTTCTCTGGCAGCGACTAGAAAATATTAAAAGCGGGGTTCAGTAAAAGAACAGACTAAATAAACAAGAGAGAAAAAGAAGGACCTTCAAATGTGCAAACAACATGCAACGCATATTTGATGAGTGTGTAAAGTGAACGAGTGCAATAAAACTAAATTATATCCTTTTGCCGCGCAAGTGGCAACAATCAAGTGAAAATGGAATGGAAACAGAACAAAAAAGACAACAACAAAACGAGTGGCGACTGTTGCTTTAAACAATTCAAGCAACATTTAACAAAGCAACATGTTGCTGACTGAATTTTTTGTACTGTCGACAGTTGACTCGTCGTCGTTGTTGTCGTTGTCGACGACCCACGCATTATTTAATTTAGTACAAAATTATTATGCGCAACATTAGCGGCGAGACGCGTCTCAACTTGGAGTCGAAGAATTAGAGTCGGAGCAACGGCAAATGAAGTGTGAATTTTGCTGTCAGAGTGTCAGTCACTCCATTCACTCACTCACTCAGTCATTTTGTGATTCCCCTCATGCCTCACAACAACAGTCGCTTGTTCAGTCGGCATGCGTTTTGATGTCGGCCTAAAAAGGATTTTCCCTTCATTTCTTTATGTATATAGCCATCACACCATAGATACTTTGTTTATTTTTCACGTCACTTGGTTTTTATGGTTCCGCATTAAATTTGTATTAAATCATTAGGTAGAGCTTTATTTCTTTTTTTGGGTTTGTTGTCATGGTAGAGGAGAAATGTTAGTACATGCATACATTGAGTTCTAATGACAGAGGACCGAGAAGTCGCATCGATAAAAATGACAGTGTCGTCGGTTCAGTTGAAATAATGCACGCGATTTAATGAGGCTTTTCAATTCGTATACAAAATTGTGCTTAGAATGTATTAATTCTTCTAAAAAAAGAAGAAATGTAAACACAAAAAAAAAATCACTGAAAGGAAAAGACTCATAAATATACAAAATAGTTGAGGGAGAGAGAAAAAAAAAAAATGAAAATACTTGAAAATATAATTATAATTCTTATAACACTTAATACTCCCATATTCCCATTAAAGTAAGCAACATATTTATTGTAAAGAAAATTTTATCATTAAGACAACATGCAGTGAACAATTTCTTAGTACATAAATCAAATGCTTAAGATTATTTCTTTTATCAACAAATCATTTTTTTTCTCTCTACCAAATAATAACAAAAAACAAAGAAAACAAAACAAAAATACTTAAATTTAATAGATGAAGTATGATAAACATATCTAATGCAAGTGTCCTTGCTTGTATGAGACAAGATCTACTATTGTATATCTACCTATCAACATATGGGGTCAAACAAAAATGACAGTAATTAAACACTAAGCGACCACTTGAGTAGTTAAAATGGTCTTAAAGGAAGAAAAAAGGGCATAACGTGTGTGCGACTTGGTCTGTCAAATTGAAACATGGCAGCAATTGGAATAAATACTTAAGAACGCACACATGTCCTTCGAGGTCGCCAGCATACGAGTATAATAATAATATTGTATATGTGTAAATTCTTTTTTCTATCCAATACTCGTTCGTCGTTTTCACTTAAATGACATGTTTATTATTATCAACGCCAGGCAAGGACACTTAGATATACACACAAGTACAAGGACTCGGAATGTGTTTTTGTCTGAATGTGAATGTGAATGTGTACTTCTTGGCAACACTTGAATACAATATGTTGCCAAGTTATTCAATCACTGAACATTGAGATTTGTTGTAATTGCGTTGGTCTTGCTCCTGAATGACCCTTGACTGGATAGAAGATACGCTTTCTCCTCTCAGTTTCAATCTGCCTAAGTATGCCTTGTTGAATGCTTCATGAATTTGTCATCAAATGAAATTGTAATGAAACGTGATGTTTGTCTGGGTTTCTCAGTAGTAGGAAAGATCATCTTGTGTTTTGGATTTATTTATTTATACTTTCATTCGTTGTTTATGTAATGGACATTGCATTGAGTTTTGAGAACTTGGACTCTTAAGTAATAGATGGTTTTCACTTACACCGGAAATGAGGAAGTGGTTGACATCTTTCTTTTATAAGTAGGTTTATAAAATTTAGTGAAATGTTATTGTATTTTATATATCCAATTATGAATATGTCAATAAATGAAAAAATTAAATTTTAATTTTCAACCAACTTTTCTAATTAATTTTTTCAAAATAAGGCCCAGTTTTTTGTCAAAAAATCTTTAAATGATGACGATTACTGAATTTTACTTTATATCAAACAAATATTAAAGTGAGTTGATTTGAGTTGAGTTTGAGCTCTTGTGCTGCGTGTGTTTCCGTCATTACGATGAACTCAATTTTCTCTCTTTTTTTGGTCGCAAACGCCAAAAGCACTTAAGGAAGAATTTTACTTGAAATGCGGCTCCAATTACACGGGAATGGCCCCAAACTAAAGAGCTGACTTATAATGAAAACATTTAACCTGTCGTCAGCAATATCCATTCACCAAATCCAATTCATTGTCATGGGGAACCCAAAAAAAACATACTCACACTGACAAATAAGAACGTTGGTACTTATAATCAACTTCATAATCGTTGGTGGCGTGAACTGAGCTGTGTTGTTCATCAGAAGTCGAAGTAGGAGCAGGAGCAGGAGTTGGTTGGACTTGTCTATACGACTTCCTTCAACGCCAATGTTCTTGTCTTCTTCATCATCGTCATCATCATCGTGCCGCTGTCAAACTCAATGACGCGTCTGCCTTTTCAATTACTTTACTACGCTATGATCCCGAGCCCAAGTGAGATATTCATTTTCATTGTTGTCTTCATCATCGTCGTGGCCACTTGAGTGTTTAACGAAAACGAAAACTAAGAAAACAATTCACTCAAGTGTATTTGGCAGCAGAGTGGAGTGTAAAGACTCGCGTTGCTGGTTGAAGCGCATCCATCTAACCACCATTGCTATCATCGGTTTTGGTTTGGTGCCTTATTTTGTCATTAATGAGACGTCTTCTTCAAAAACTCATGCTTCGGCAATGCCTTCAACATCCTAGATGATGCTCCTTCAACACCACTTTGTTGTCATAGTCGCCGTCGTCTTTGTTGCCACTTAAAGTTGTCAGCGTTTCTTTAGAGAGGAAAATCACGCCCCACACTGTTCGCTCGTCCGCTTCTTCCAATTCCAATTTCCTCTTAAGTACCTTTGTCTATGCACAACTCATTTCTCCTTCCGCTTGTCAGTTTTGGTTTCAGCCTTTCTTTCTTTCTTTCTTACTTTCTATATACCCTAGAGTCTTTTGTCTGTCTGTCTCTCTGTCTGTGTATGTGTTATGGTCGTCGAGCGTTATGTCGCGCCTACTTTTTGTCGCCATCTCTTGGTGAGTCCTACGTCTTCTTCTCCTTATGAAAAATGAAAAGGGTCGCCAAGATTTTCTTGTTTTTCCTTATTTTGTTCTGTTAAATGAGCGTATCGTGTCTTTGATCTTACGCTTCGTTTCTAATTTGATTAAAACCGATGATGACAGCGAAGAGCTCTGTGCAGGACTGTTGTACGTTGAGTTGTGCTGCCACTTGTGGCTCAATAGTTTTTCCGTGTCTTAATTTTCAACTTCAGTGATGGCACTTCATGGTGTGGTCAAGCAAGATGCTAGATGGCATTTCTCTTCTCTGATTATGATGATACATTGAAAGTGTCATAAAAAAGCGGGATATGTGTTTTTTTGAAGGGATTTCATTTTATAATAAAAAATGGGCCAAGTGCGAGTCAGACTCGTTCACGGAGGGTTCCGTACCAGAGTGGGGTTTGATTTGACTGATTCAAAAAATATACCGTGCCTATATCAGAAACTTATAGTGTCTAAATTTCAGTTCAATAGTCCAAAAAACAAAAAAGTTTTTCGAATAAGAAAGCTGAATTTTAATGGTGGGTTTGTATGGGAGGTACCCATTCTAGGTGGCCGATTTGGCTGATTCCAACAGATATGTAGCGTCTATAACTAAGAAGTTTTTCTAATAAGACCTTGAATTTTAATAGCGGCTTGTATAAGAAGTACCCTCCCTAGCAATCCGATCAAACTAAAACTTGGCAAGATAAGTTACCAATATAAAGCCACCATCCACATAAATTTCAAGTTCGTAGGATTATTGGATCGTATAGCTGCCATACAAACCAAAATGTTTCTTGAATGGGGACCCCTATAAGTTTTTGAAAATAATTCAATTTTAGTATTTGTTGCTGATGCCTGGATAGAACTACATATTTTGTGAAAATTTTAACTCTCTAGCTATTACGGTTTATGAAATAAGACCCGAGGACTGACGGACAATGAAGTCTCTGCAATACGGGTTCTTTTGGTACCCTTTGGGTCCGGAACCCTTATAAAAAAGTACGTAATTTTGAAACTAATCATACATAATAAGCAAATATTCCAAGTTTTCTAGATTTGAAAATCAATTTGACGATGTCTGTGGTAGTGTGGAGAAATTTATTCAAGGCGTTTGAAAACCTTTGCCAGTATCGTGTATGGTAAAGTCAATTAAATTAAACAAATAAAAAAGATTTTTATTTATTTGGAGTGTGCAAATCCTTCAAAAGGAATACTAAGCATGGAATCATATACTGAACTTGTTATGTTCTGGCTACTTTTACCCCATTTTTGTTGAGAAATTCTATGGCATAAAATCCACAAAACTCATATGTCTGATGTGTTGCACTTTTTATCAGACTAAAACAGCAACAAACAAAATTCTGTCTGTCCCCTTGCAACAAATGACATCGGATCCTGTTTTCATCCACACAAAACAGGAAACCAAGTGCCATATCCTGGGTCTGTCATGGTGTCTAATACCAAAAGTAACATTCTTCTCACTATGGCTTTCTGTGTTCATGTTGCATAAATCTCATTTCATTTTATTTACTTTCAAAGTTCTTGTTGTTGTTAGGAAATAAATTCATTTACTGGCATTTAGTGCTCTTTCACCTTTTCCTAGAATTTATTTTTTTTTTTTCTTTTTGTTTTCCTTACTATGAGCTGCCGCCATAGCAATCGCCGACTGTGGACAGACATTTGATTCAGTGGGAGTTTGGTAGCTGTGTGGCTTGTGAGGCTGTATGGCTTGATTTCCTCGATGTCCCCTGCCCCTCCCTTCTTTAGGCATGTGGGTGCATTTTATGGTATTTTTTGTGGCAAAGAGCATGAAGTGAAAATTACACAATGGAACCACTAAAAATTTGCTCTCATACATGTTCATAGTAGTGTACTACAATATTTCAGAGGGATGTTTCAGTTTCAGTTTCAGTTTGTGTTATTGTTTGTAGTGTTTGTGCTTGGTTAGAACTCAGATATGTCGCCTTTGGCTTTGGTTTAGTGGCAGTTAATTTTCATATTTTGTGTATTGCTGTGGCCTGCCGGACATTTTGTCGTAAATAAATTTAACAATTTATTTAGATTGCAATGACAGGAGACGCTATTAAATAAGTAATTTATGTTTTCTGTACGAGGGAGATATGTAATACAATATATATATATATATATACCTATGAATGTACAATGTTGTAACTACAATACATAATAGGAAGGCAAAATAAAATTATAGAAAATAAGTATATATAACCCTATGGTAGTATAATAGTTTTACAATAATATCTTACATAATTGATGACAAGAACAATAAGTTAAGACATAACTTATGTGTTATAAGATTATATTTTCTAAAAATATCACATTGTGTTTCTACAATTCACATGTTACACTTCTCACCGTTTCTCCGTTTAGATACATACATATGTGTACTTTCACTCGGAGCTATAAGTCTATTTGGTTTAGATTTATTGAAAAAAAAAAAAAAATTATCACACTTAAAAAGCCTGGAAGATGTTCCACTCTTTCTTCTACATATTGCTTCATTCCGGCAGCTTATATAAAAATTACTCTGGAAAACCCGTAGTATATTGATATATTTAGCAAATAGATATTTTCTTAGCAACAGCTCAGATCACTTTATGGTCATATTATCCTTTGCTTTGGAAGTTATTCGACTCGATCCATCTTGTGTCAGAGGGACTTAAAACAGCTGCAAAATCTAACAGGCTGACATGGGCATAGCAAACCTTCTATGGAATTGCCAAACTTATGCTTATTCAATTACTGAATTAGAAGATAGGAAACAAAGTCTTCTCTTTGCTTAAATCAGATGTGATAAGCCGTCTGCTGAAAGATAAATTCATAAGTATATATTGTATATTCAGTCAAACTTTATATCATCTTTATATATATAATTCTTCTGTGAGTGTGTATGTCACTGAACTTCTCTTAAATGACTGGACCGATTTTGATGAAATTTTTTGTGTGTGTTCAAGGGGATCTGAGAATGCTTTAGATTCACAATTTATATATATAATTCTTCTGTGAGTGTGTATGTCACTGAACTTCTCTTAAACGACTGTACCGATTTTGATGAAATTTTTTGTATGTGTTCAAGGGGATCTGAGAATGGTTTAGATTCACAATATATATGTATATAAAAGATAGTCGTGTTAGTTACACTATTTATAACTCAAGAACGGTTGAACCGATTTGGCTGAAAATTGGTGGGGAGGTAGCTTAGAACTAGGAGGCGTCCCCGTTTCAGTGGGACGTGACATAAAACGTGAAGGAATGGATTTGCAAACCGTAATAGCTACAGAGTTGAAATTTTTACAGAATATGTAGTAGTTCTATCCGGGAATTAGCAACAAATACTAAAACTAAAATATTTTTAAAAACTGAAAGGGGTCCCCATACAAGAAATATTTTGGTTTGTATGGCAGCTAAACGACGCAGTAATCCCACGATCTTGAAATTTCGATGGTTGGTAGCTATGCATCAGAGACTTATATTGTGAAATTTCAGTTTGATCAGTCCACTAGGGAGGGTACTTCCCATACAAACCCACCATTAAAACTCAGTTTCTTATTCGAAAAACTTTTTTTGTTCTATCGAACTGATATTTAAACACTATAAGTTCTTGACATAGGCGCTACACATCTATCAATCAAATCGGCCAACTAGGAGGAGTATCTCCCATACAAACCCACCATTAAAATTCAGGTTCCTATTCGGTAAACTTTTTTGTTTTTTGAACTATTGAACTGAAATTAGTGTCTAACTATAAGTTTCTGATATAGGCGCGGTACATTTGTTGGAAGCCAGTCAAATCAGACTAATAGAGGGGGTACCTCCCATAAAACCACAATCTGGTACTGAACCCTCCGTGTACGAGTCTGACTCGCACTTGGCCCATTTTTTATTTTTATCGGCGGTCATCGTCTACAGCGCTCCATTCCTTTCTCTGTTATAGCTCCCATCCCCACATATCTCCTTGATTTTCATCAAAGGAAGAAATGTTTCCATACGTATATGCTCTCTTATCTTTTTTGTGCGAGGGCGTAGCAACGCACGCCGGGATAACTAGTTTCTATATAAAACTCTGTCTCTCATATGAACGAAAATTTACATGGTATAAAAGTATTGTAACAAGGTCTCTTCAGTTTCTGCTACAAATGTGTGTTCATTCAACTCAAACCAAATTGGTGAACATTAATAACTCTTTACACTAACCTTTAGTAGCAGTCTAAACGAATAATGATTAAAATCAACTGAGCGTTAAACAAACTTCCTGCATGACATACTACAATACAAACTCAAACTCAAACTCAAATTCAACTCAATTTAAGAACAACCGCTTTTTCCCTCACTCTTTGATTGGACTCTATTGTGTGTGTGTATGTGTGTGTGTGGAAAAACCATTTTTCACATGTTATCAACATTTTTATTTAATTTTTTGATAGATAATTTTTCTCTCTTTCTGCCATCCATTGTAATATTTCTAATGTTATTTGTTTATTACGGTAGCCAGCAGAGTACCCTAAGTCATCGATCCATTTATTTGTGTATTGTTTGTGTAACCCTTTCTATGGATGCATTGTTTGTTTCTGAAATTGAATGATTACCACAAAATTGTCAATTTATTTGTAAGTAATTTGAGACATTAATAATTTTATGGTCGCCTTTCTTTCTTTTTTTTTTAGGTTTTCGAGGAAGTTTAACCCTTTCCTTATATTTATTAATGTGTAACATTTTTCTAATGCTCGACATTTTTCAGTTGTCAAGGGCTAAATGTCGTCATATGGGCGTTTAATTAGGGAGTAGCTGACTTCTGTTTTACTTGATTACAGCTTTTTCTATATCGTTGGCCTTCAAATGAACGTGAGAATATAATATTTATTTTTAAAAGTTAACATGTGTTGAGAAAAAATGAATGAATGGTGAGGTAATGAGCTCTAATGGACGAAAATAAAGTAAATAATAGCTTTAGATTTATTTAAAACTTGAATTAAAACAAACTCTGCATATATTTCGTATCACAGAATCTTAGATCTCTCACAATCATAAACAAAATCGCCTCAAAGTTTATGCCTGGACATGAAAGGCCTTCTGTTTTATTTTAACAAATTCTGTCCAAAAATTTACGACTCGATAAAAATGTCCCCTCTATGCAGAAATGTGAAAAAGAATATGATATATGAAATGGTGCCCTAAATATGCTTCATAAAAATTTCATACCATTTTCTTATATAAAATACTATGGTATAAATAAACCATAAATCGAGCGATAAACAAGACTCAAGCGCAAATGACCCAGGAACAGTACAAATTTGTGAATTCTTTCTTTTTTTTTTTTCCTTCTACTACTTCGTATAACAAATGGATCCGTTTTGCGTAAAAAAAAAGAAAGTATAATTTATATACAATATTTTCTATTATGTAAGTTATATTTTACGATGGACGGACGAATTATGAGTGAAATATGAACGTGAAATTTATGATTTGATGTAAATTTTTAAAGTGCAGTAAAATAGAAGAAAAATACGCAATAACAATACACAAAAACAACAAACCACCACATATCCTTATAATGTTGATGATGGTGTTGAAAGCAAAATACATACTTTCATACATATATATGTAGAAATAATAAAGGACAATGGAAATTTCTTTCCTTAAATCAACTGTGAAAATTTCGTAGCAATAAAGAAAAATTTGCTTTCCATAAAAATGGTCAATGGCAAACTTGAATGGAAGAGAGTGAAATTTTTTGTGAAAAAATGTGTCAAAAATATGCAAATGTTAAGTAAAGTAAGCCAAGGATAATGCTAAGGATATGTACACATATTACCTACCATGTGTATGTGTGTGCTTGTTTTCATTCTTGTAATTTGTGAGCATGTGAAAATCTGTAAAAATATATGACATAGAGTAGTTTGAACAAGAACAAAAACAAGAACATGCAGTACTCAGGAGTATGTCCTTCATTGTCCTTCCTTCTTTCTGGTTATTTAAATGTAAATTAATGGTCAGTTAAGCTGTCAGAAAATATGCATTATACCAACTCATGATCATCATCATCATCATCATCATCACCATCATCAGCTGGTGGTGTGTTTGTTTCTGGCAGAAAAACATGAAAATATAATACCAAAAGTATCTGATCTCATCTGAACTGTAGCGACAACAAACACCGGATTTACTTTATTTTCAGGCGTTAATTTGCTGTGAAATGTTTTTCACCAAAAATGCATTGAAAAAAATCCCTTGAAAACAAGAAAACTGTATAAAAATATTCAGCTTTTGCTCTCTCTTCACTTCACGGTATTTAACATAATTAATTGCGTGTGTTTAATTTGGGTTAATTTTATTTATGGCTGCACATAATTTTAATTCTTTACAGCAGCTTAACTTTGATGGCGTTTGCTCTTGATCATCATTTTCAACATCATCATCATCATCATCATCATTATCATCATTATAACCATCATGATGCAACTAAATATGTATAGCATATACCATGATGTGTTGACAATGATGCTTGATGGTTGGTTGTCTCTGTGTGTATTTTAATCGCTTTAGTTATGGCAGCTATTGGTCTGACTCTGACTCAGTTGTCTAGTATATCATCAACATTTTTATAAACGGCAATTCTACTATATCAGTTATGATGAGTCATAATATTTAAGTTGAATTTATGAGCGCCGTTTAAATAAAGAAAAATTATTAAACTACACATGTGATATTGATTAAAGAACTTCATTGGAGGAATAAATTTTATTTAAATCTCTTGAAATATTGAATCGTATTTTTTTGTCATATCTTTTTTATTATAATTTATTTAATTTAACCGAACTTCAGAAACAACTATTCTATTCCTGAAGCTACAATTATATTTCAAAATGTCAAAACGAACAATGAAATATGTATTTGTATCTTTTGCTCTATTTCCACCGCAACTTTGTAAGGTTATTTTGTTTTATATTTCTTATTCTTTTGCAACTTCTAGTTCTCCATTTTTTTTTTTTTTTTTTTTCATTTATTGTTATGCTCTGTTGCTGTAAATGACATTCTGACAGCAACTTGTGACAGCGTAGACAACAAGAAGGACTTAAAGTAAGAAGCTCGCTCATAAGACAACACAAGACAACAGAACAGAACAGAACAGAACAGAACAGAACAGAATAGAATAGAACACAATACAAGAACAGAGAGCAACTAAGTATAACAATAACAGAAACAACAATTTCCACTGACAATGACAGTTGTTAACTAGTGTCTTTTTTTGTTATTGTGGATGTTGTTCGTGTTGTCACATTTTATAAAATTGTGATTCTGATTTTTCATTAATACTTTGTGTATGTTGAGTAGCAATGTGCGTCATCCTTTGATATTACCTTCTTGGCCTATTTCAATGTATTGAATGTAAACCTTTCTTTGGTTTTGTAATGTTGACTTTAAGAGAAAATTTAGATGTTTGTTCCTGGGAGAACCCTCAATGAGGCAACATTACATCCTATAAAATGTTAACGAAAAGAAAATCCAAAATTCCATTAATTAAATAAAATGGGATCCATTTGCAGTGAGTCCTCTATACTTATGTTTAAGATTACTTGTAAATTCACTTCATGATTTCTTCTATTGGAATTTTTCAAACTTAATTGATTGGCATTGGCGAATTTTATTCTGACTTTTGCTGATCGTCGAATGAATGTTTCGGCAACAACAGTTTTTCTGCAGACCAGAGTTTCTATAGAATCATATTATCCTTATGATCTTCAAAGTTCTGCTATATAACAAATATTGTATATACTTTTTAATGTCAAACTTACATGTGATAATATAGATATTTTAATATCTATCCGCATAAAAGAATTGTAATAAGGAACATTATTCTCAAACTCTTTGCGGTTTCTATTCAATGTATTCCTTTCTCATAATTTCCATAGAACGATATCCCTTCACTTTTTACTACCATGACTGAATGCTTATTATACAAGACTTGTAATTGAAAAACTTACTTTAATGTCTTCACTGTCGTAAAAGTTTTAAGTCGACATTGTCTGAAAAACAATTTGAAGCAATAAAACAATTTCAGTTAATAACCCACAGTAAGCGAGCGTTGAGTGCCTCATAAAGTAAGTATTATATGTACTGCATATAAAGAAAATGGTTGGGATTGTATTTGCCCCTATCTGTGTCTATATCGCGCGGAAGTAATTGAGTTAAGAATGCTCATAAGACAAAGATGACAGCATAAATTATCGCATTACAAAAACAAGACGAAATACATACATAGAATGTGGTTAGAAGTAAGTTGTATGCAGTGCAGTATCTATGAGTTTACAAGGCACCAGAGAGAAAGAGAGAGAGAGAGAGCTAGGAAAATATTATAAATATGTAGTAGGAAACTAGAATTTTCAACAAACACTTAAGAGACCCGACCGACCGAATGGTGAGAATATCTCTTTTTGGTTTTCAAGAAAAGGCTAAATTTTCGCATGTCACTTATGAAAAGAAAGGGTTGATGATTCTATGTTAGGGTTCCTTTTTCCTTTGATGTATGACTAATGCTTTTGTGTCCCTTACCAAAGATGAAATGCAAATTTTCACAAATTAGAAGGCGCAACACTTGAAAAATATGCATAACAAATTCTAGAAATAACATAAAAGCATGAAATTTATTAATACTCAAAAGATGACAAAATGAAATATACCCATCCTTACAATAATAATAACAAAGTGCCATTGCCATACACATACAAGTTCTTTCTTGTGTGAAACAAAAACAACAGCAACGACGACGGCAAAAAAGTGAATTTATTTGCTGTCATAAATATTAAAATAACAATTATTGCCCATTTAGAAAAAGGCAACAACTATAAGGATTTCCAAAGGGACATTTGCCAGAGCGTCTTTTGAGGCAGCCAACCCTTTTGATGAAAGGACATGAGCTTCTACTGCCTTTGCTACTGCATATTTAACGGTTGCCAAAGAACATATTTCATTTTTGCCCAGAGACTTTTGGTACATAAATTATAATTAAGTGCTGCCTCTTGTCGTTTGGGTCGAAAAGTATAGCAGCAGTAAAGCAATACCAAGTGGTGAAGTGTAAGAAAGAGGTTACTTGCCCAAAAAAAAAAAACATCCAAAAACAACAACAATAACAAAAAAGCTGTCAGATTGCATAATATCATTTGACATTAAGCTCTTAATATGGCAAGATTGCCAGCCAATCGGACAGTTCAGAGGGCCAAGAAGTAGACCTAGATATGGTTGCAGTCCTACTGAGTTAAACTTGTTTTTCTTGTTTTAGCGTTTTTAGAAAACATCATAAAACGATCGTAGAAATTAATTTTGGTTAGCCTAAGATATGAAAATTTAGATGCAAGAAATTTGATTTAAAAGTATTTTGGTTAGATTTCAGAAAGGTGACGTAATTTTGTATAATTTTCTGTAATTATAAATTTTACTTGTTTCTAGGGAATAGAAGATTCTCAAAAAGAGTTCAACTCATCATATGCAAGAATGCTTAATTTCAGAGGAGCTATGATATTTTGTTTATAGATTGAATGTTTTTGAAAACATGATAAATATTGAATTATGCATAGCTCAAGAATTTAGTCTTCTTTGATCACAATGGATTTTATATTGTATAAAGTGTTCATATTTGAAACTGGCGGCTATGTCAACAAACAAAACTATCGCATTTGGGCTGTAGAAAATCCTAGAGAATTGTTTGAAAAGCCAATTAAACAAAAACAAATCAAATACTGGATTTTGGTGTGACGGATTCTTGTAAGTGAAGCTTAATATCTTGATATGATTAGAAACTTTTTGTGGATTCAATTAGTATATATTGATCCGCTAGCAGAGGAGGTCACTTGAACAATATTTCTTTTCATTATCATCCACAATTTGAACACCCTATAATAAACTTTGCATTAACAGTTTTAGAAATCATATGATTTTAACTGTAAAAAAAAATTTAAATAGTGTGCCTCACAATATGGAAGTGAAACTTCTTTAGAGAAGGGAGGTAAATCAAAAAATTAGAAAATAAAATGTGACGAAATTCAAAATGCGATGATGCTTCAGAAATGTAGTGGGGAGACAAGAATGAGTATTGTCTTGTGCGTGCTGGTCTGCAGCGTAGAGAATGAATGCTCAAGAGAGAGATAAAAAATGCTTTACTTGTTGTGTTAAGTGGCCGAATGACCGAAAAATAAACTAACTCTTTTGTATTGAAACAATAAACGCTACTATATTCTGTATTATTGCTTGACCATCTACTTTAGAAGTTTCACTTTCATATTGTATTTGCCTAAATAGCTCAATATTTATTGGACTGAATCCCCAGTAGTTTCACTTCAAAAAAAAAAAAAATTCCAGTGCAGGACTCGAACTCCACACCCTCTGTTTGCAAGTTCTACTCTCTAACCACTAAGCCACTTAGACATTTCATATGCATTTGCCGCCAATAAAATAATAACATCGTCAAATTTTGATTTTCGTCACATTTCATTTTCATTTTTCTTTGGATTCACTCCCTTTCGCTAAAGAAGTTTCACTTCAAAAATTAATAATTTATCTGGTTTAAATTTTAAAGGCAACTATCTCTGCTAAGTAGTAATGGGGGAACTTTTTATATGATAATAGAAATGTGACTGCACCAATAACTGAGAGACTAGTGTGCATAGTACTCTAAACTATTTTTCTCCCCACGCTAATCATTTCCATGGATACTTTTTGAAGTCTTTAATTCGTTATAAGCCTAACGACAAACTAATAAGGCCTATTATACTTATGTATATGTACCTATGTATAGTGTGAAAGGTAGTAACATTTAACATGAGATTGAAAAGACCAAAAATTACATTAAGATACTTAATCATAAAAGTTATTTGAAAAACTTCTTGTTCCCCTAGGAATCTATTCCATAATTTTGAAGTAACGTTTGTTTAGCGTCGGTAAATGTCAAAGGAAAAGAACTAATTTGCTTATGAATGGTCAAAAATTAATCTTTCTATGACATAACTCGATACAATGAACATACAAATGTTCTAGATACTTTACTGATTAGCAATTCTGGTAACAACGTGACGGCAATGCAAGTATAGGTATAAGACCCGTAGAAGCCAAAGAAAGAATAAGTTGAAAAATAAACAACAGAAATATAATAAATAAAGAATTTTTTGCTATATTCATAAATATTATTGTCGAAACTCAAAAGAAATACATACTCACTCATTCACTAGCTCACTACTCTAAGAGCCGACAAACAATAAAAATGACAAGCGTAGAAAAATTATGAGGTTTACTCGGAGTTAAGTACTAAAATTTTGCATTATTTTTTCGTATAATTTAACAATTAATTATGAAATATGCGAAAAAAAAGAAGGAATAATATAATTCAAAGACAACAGAAACAACAATAAAATTTGTATACAAATTATGCAAAAGTTAAGTTGGTGAAGTGACAACGCTGTCTCAGTGGTAGAAGTGATGGAGGTAATGGTGGCTATTGTGGTGGTGGCCACCACGGAAATGTACAATTGGCCACCGAACAGTAGCACAGCCAGCAACGAACGACAACTTGACACAAAACAAGACAACAAAGCGACAGCAACAACAAAGCGACAACAACAACAATGCAGACAATATGCAGACAACGCACCCCTCTTTATTTTGCTTGACTCTGTTCGTAGCTCACCTGACTTGGCTCCCACCAACCAACCAGTTAAATCGGACTCGCCCTCTTTAATGGTTTACCACGTCAACCAAACTCAAAAATGCAAAGTCAAACGACTATTAACGCTTCGTTGATTCCATTCTCTTGTCTCTTGATGGCCCCCACCCCACCGTTACTAAGATCCAACTACCTGCTTACATTGTTTTTGGTTACAAATGTTTGAGTTTTTGGGTGGGCGTCATAAATTATATTATGTAGTATGAGTAATAGTATTGTAGTTCAAACTAAGGGACAAACACAACAATTTCAACTTAATTCGACTCTTGCTTCATTTTAATAAACATTTATGTACGGCACTTTTTCTTATTGTTATTATATGTACTTAGTTATTTTTATTATTGTTGCTGTTGTTGTTGTAGGCATATTTTGTGTTTAACCAAGTCAAGTTGCCAACATGTTTAAGCTTCTTTCAGTTGGTTGGTTGCCTTTCTTCCATGTGCATGTGTCCGATTTCAATGGAAATGCATTTTAATAGAATTATGAGAGGTTTACAACACTGTAAGAAATAAGTTTGTCCTTCGTAAGTGATCATATTATGTATTCCAATTTGAAGCAATTTGAAATGAAATGAAATGTAAGCTTTAGTAATGTAATTCATATTAGCTAAGCAAGGCAATGTCCACTAATCCTCTGGACCAAGACACATTATAATATAATATGTTAATGGTAATAGGTAGCAGTTCCCCTCTAATAAATTTATAGATATGAGGAGAAATAAGGGAACATCTTCTGACTAGCTGCCATGCAAAGAGCCTGAAGCATAAGAAGATTCAATATTAAGTAGTATCTACCTATGTATTGCTTTATTTATTATTTATTTTAATAAGCATTTCAATATTTCTGTCAGTGTACACTGCTCCATAAATGAAATGATTAAATGTAGGGCCTTCTAGTAGAATTAACATAGCCCACTTCGCATAGCATAAATTAAATGGATATAAGTACCAGTACAAACAACTCTTTTCTTCTGGTTTCAATTGTTCATTTGTTGCTGTCGCATTGACTATCGTGGGTCTTTTGTCAGTTGTCGTCGTCTATTTGACCATTCCACCAATTATTCTTTGTCCATGTGTCATTTGCCTATTCTGTCTGTTTGGCCATCATCATCATCATCATTATGATCATCAGTGATAGTATTTTGCCTGGTGTAGCTTAATGGCAATTACATTTTACTCAGTCAACGAGTTGACGACGACAACAACAACAACAACAACAACAACAATTTTAGTGTTACCAACTAAATACAATAACAATCTACATGCCACCACCCAATGCTCAGCTAACCATGTTGTTGGTTTTGCTTGCCACTTTTGTTATTATTGTTATTAACTAGTTTGCAACAGACATTCATTCATACATACAATGTATACACAACTTACTACAATATAATATGTGGCATGACATTTTCTGTACAATGTTCCCCCAAGTTCTCTTTCTCTGCTTTCATTCCATTCCATGGTATGTGTGTATAAAGCCCCTTTGAAAATTGTTATGGTTTTCATTAAAACAGGTTATTCATCATTTTTAATGTTGTCGCTTGTTATTGTTGCCACTGCCACCGTTTGTTGCTATTGCTATTGCTATTGCTGTTGCTATTGCTGTTGCATGTCAGTAGCCATTTATGATTAAGTGAAGTTTTAATATTGTATCGCATTTTATTATTATTTATTCTTCTGTGTTTGAGTGTGTAACTCACCATCGTCATCATCATCACTGTTGACGATTTGAATAGGCTTTTTTTTGTTTTTTTATTATATTGTTGTATGTGGCACCAAGCAACGTTTCAGTTGCAACATTATAGGATCGAGATAGGTTAGCGTCGATTACGGCGTGCAACCACGAACGATGTTCGTTTAAACATTCAACATGAAGTATGCTAATTTGAGTTTGTTTTACTTTGTTTTGTTTCATTGTGTTACTATTGTTGTTGTTGTTGTTGTTGTTGCATATAGTATAGCAACATTCATTCAACAATGTTGCAAACCGTTCATTCTTTCTTTATCTGTACCGTTATTATAATTTATTGCAATTTTATGCGAAGCAGTTGAAATCCACATAAAATAATAATAAAAGCGGAAACTATTGTATTAAGTGTTTGATTTATGTCTTTTTCGAGTTAATTGTGTGCATTGAAGTTAAGGTTGAATTGAATTTTGTTGTTATACCCATGATATACGAGTATACATACGATATATCTCATACATAAAATATTTGCCTTTTCTTCTTTTCTGATTAAATTAAGTGTATAGATACTTTGCATTAGGTCACATAAATTATTTAATTCTTAATTATCAAAAAACATACTTTATTTCCTTTTATTAAAGATCATTCTTCATGTACAATACATTCTACGTATATCAGTCTCAGCCTCATTGTATCTATCCTAAATCACTTCACCATAGGTCAAAGTCCTTTCTAACACTTATAAATTTCTTCTACATAATTTCTCTCATCATACTTCTTCGTTAGAATTCCTTCATTTATTACACTTTAATGTAATTCACTTTCATTCGATTGTGATCGAATGTAACCAACTCAACTCAACTAAACTTAACTCAACTGCAAACTACGGAAGGAAACACTTGCGGGCAACGTCATGTCTGCAATTAAAAAATGCCAAGGGGCAATTCCAACATTGCCCAGACGCAATCAACTCAGAGAAACCAACAACCAATAGCACAAGGTAAACTGAGGCCAAGCCAAGTCATGTCAGCAAAGGAAACAGGAAGCAAGTTCAAAGAAATTCAACACCTTCTATAAAACCTTTCTTTCTTATATACTTGGATATAAGTAACACATTGTACGAGGGTCGATCATTAAGTCCTTAGAAAATCCGAGAGATGGCATCGATGACATTTTTTTTTTTTTTTGAAGTTTACTTCATCACTAATCTTATGTTGAAGTCTCAATAATATTGCCCACATGGTTTCATTTATATTGTAAATTAAAGCAAAAAACTATTGTTTATTTAAAAAAATTGGAAAAAGGTGAATTTCGTGTTCTTTTTTGCGTAAAAAACCATCACCGAAACCAAGCAGGACTAAACGTTTATCCCTCACAATTCACCAGAGACCAAGAAAAAAAAAGTAGTATATTTCTCCAGATGAACTTGCACTAAAGAAGGCGAAGGTGGGTCTGTCCGCAAAAAGACAATGGTGTGATTCACATAGAATACCTCCAAAAAAGGTAAAACAACCACCGACGAATATTATTGAGAGCTATTAGACAGATTGATCAATGATTCGAAGCAAAAAATTCCGCATTTTGGTAAAGAAATTACCATTAAAAAGAATCTATAAATTAACTGCAACCCAATTCATCCGAATGTAACTGCAACTTTTTTCTGTTTTCAAACCTGAAGAAATGGATCGGTGCTAAGAGATTTGGATCGAATGAAGATGTCATCACTGCCTAATTTGAGGATCTTGAGAAAACATATTATTTGGAATGGATAAATGGGAAAAATGATGAACTAAATGTATAGAGCTTAAAAAAATTACATTGGGAAATAATGATTACGAAAAAAGGAAGTTTTTCTAAATTTTTCTAATCACTTATTGATGGACCCTCGTACAATAAGTACAAGGTAAATTGCAGAGAGTGAGTAGGTTACTGAGCAAGTGAGTGAAAGACTTTGACTTAACTTTGCAACATTTTATTACTTTAACACTGAGTAATTGACTGACTTCCGCCCAAATGCTGACAACGACTTGCAATCAGCGTCACAGCGATCCATGAATGGATGGATTCACTCTTCTGCCCGGTCTTTGGCGTCTGTCTTAGGCCAAACCTTCATTAACCTGTAGACAGAAGAAGTCCGGTGCGTCGTCCGCCCGTCCGCCCGTTCGTTCGTCCATCCTACACACATTCGCTATTCCAAGCTCATAAACTATTGCATGTTTAGCACAATTTTCCTTTGTTGTTCTTGATTTCTTGTTTTTGTTAGTTGTTTTCCTGTTCTTATATAAGTAATATTGTATTGTATACTCATACAAATAGTAGGTGGGCGTTTGGCGGCGACTTCATTTGGTCGTTGTCGTCATTGTGACAGCTGTCAATTAATATTTGCCTCGCAGGAAAGAGCAACCCAACACGATACTTCTACAATACAATTTACTTCCAAAGGTAACAACTACTTGCAGCACATCAAAGTACTTGCTCTTGCTTGGCTTCGCTTTTACTGCTCCTCTACTCTCTTGCCGTCCTCTTCACAAATCACAACAAATAAATGCGATTGACAGCGACAAGTGATTCTAGTTTGTGGGAGCTTAAGTTGTGTACTATATACTCGTACATACAATATATAAATTCGCATTGAAACCAGAATGCAATAGTGAGGCAAATGTATCAGGCTGTCAGAGGTTACGCTTACATGCAATTGAACTTTCCACTTGTTTGTATAGGAATAAATAAACCATAATAATGGAATCTGAAGAAGTAGTTTTGGAAGCAAACGATATAAGTACTATGCTCTCAGAAGATTTGGAAGACATTTATTCTATCTGAAGCTTCTTAAAAACTTCGTTACTCTAATATCTTTATTCTTTTGAATGATTTTAGACCATAAAGCCTTTCTTAGAAATTCCTTTAACTATTTTATTTGTAGCTCTGATTCGGGCAATTTAGTTATTGCTTCCTGTTGCTCGTTAAGATAAATGAAATAGAGAATAACCCTGAATTCAACCTGTATAGAAGTATTCGCCAGAACTACAATAATATAATTATTTCCTAAATAAATCTTCCTTTTTTAAGAAGCTAACGCAGTTAACCACATAAGAGTCACTCTTAAAGTCTCAAAGGAATCAATTTGGGATCGAAAAAATCATCTCAATAATAAGTGTAGAACTAGAGAGAGTTAGTATGAATTTCAACCGAAAAATCAAATGAATTTTTCTCATGGGCTTTGACAACATTGTACAGAAGAGTGTTACCCCACATACATACTATACCACATTACAGAGCACCATATCGGCGAGAACATCACACTCAACTGCCATAAGCGACGTCACGCCAAGCCTTCGACTTGGTATTACTTGAGTTAAGTTGATGTAGCGTTGTCTGGTGTGGCTTTGGCATTTGCGTTGACTTGTTGTGCCACGATTCCCAACCATTTTCATTGGGTTTCCTTTCTGTCTTCTCCTGCTAGCAACATTTCACTAGTGCTATTCCGGAAGACATAGTGGCAGAGTAATTTGAAATGAAAATTAATGACATGCAATCAATTTTCCTAGTCGACGTTATTTGTTATTTTGATGACTTGCCTTGTACACACTCACTCATTCGCCGCACTTTGACGCTATTCATTTTGCTTTTGCGCATGGAGTAACCCTCTCTGGGTGCTGCCCCACTAAAGTCAGTTAAGAACATTTGTCAAAAACAAAACAATTGGGAGCATGAAAATGAAATATAAGCGTCTGCTTGACGTTTGTCTTCTTCTATCGTAGACTCTATGAGGTCCTTCGACTGACTGATTTCCTTGATTTGGCCGCACACAATATGCTAAAGTTGTGGTTATTTATTGTTTGACATTGACTTGAATGGATTTATCTCGAAGCGCGCAATCTTCATTTCTTCCTTTCTTTCTTTTTGTTTTATGTTAACTCTCTTTCTTTGCATAATCAAAAAGTGTGAGTTCCACCTACTACTTTTACCTACCTCCTTATCCAACTCAAAAACTTCAATTAAAGTGAAACAGTGCTTCTCCTAGTATTTCATATCTAAGGAATCGCTAAAGCTTCCTCACACTGATATAAATCGACATATCCTGCCCGCATTTTGTATTCCGGCTGTCAACACCAAAAGTTGTCGTGTCCTGACACAGACATTCATTCATTCTTCCATTGCTGGCTGACTCCATTCCTCCCTCCATTCTATTTCATTCCCTTCCTTTCCTTACCATCATTTATTTTCGCTTTGTGAATTTTGTTGTGTTCCACTGATTGATGTAAGACAGCAAAAAAATTTGGCAGTTGTCGATTGTTGTTACTGTTTGTGTTGTTGTTGTTGTTGTAGTACTCGATTACATAAAACTTCTGTCAAAAGAAAAACGAAAAGAAAATGTTGGCAATGCCATCATGATAGATCAAATGTGGCGCAGAAATCGCGTGCGACTATAAATAAAGTCAAGTTAAGATTGATTAGTTATTGAAAATGAGTTCAGTTCTTTTGCTTTGAATAGTGACTGATGTTTGACAGACTGACTGATTGACTTACTGACAATTCGTGGCAATACACTGAAAGAAAATTCTATAATAAATGTCATGTTTCAAAGCGAGAAATTTTAACATTCCCACTCATATGCTTTAATCCTCTTATTTACGCATCGATGCTCAAAAATATGATTAATATTGTTGAATAAATTTATTGGTGTCAAGTAAATTTTACAAATGTCTATCGCTAGTTTTAGTCAAAGAATTCATTCTTTTGTTTAGAAGATTGAAAGGTTCAATAGAATGCGAAACTAAATTTAACATTTAGTTTCTCTCAGTGCCCCATGAGTAATGGCGACTAATTATTTTTGATTGATGCGCATCAGTATGCGTTAATTTATATAAAAGTATGTATGTATTAAGAAATAAAAAAACAACATTTCCATCTTTACTATTTTCGACAATAACGATATATTTTTGGTTTTTGTTTCCTTAACTGAAAATCCCATTTTTGCACATCCACCCACTTACACTTACTCTTAAATTTAATATGTACAGTATAGTACATATACTATGTAGACCCCCTTCTTAGGATAAAGGTCCCAAACATATCCAAGAACCATCATAGTCGGCACAAAAGGGACATGATGAACTACAGAAGTCGTCGTCGCAACGCGTTCGTCAGTTTCTCCTTCTTCTCATGGCGTAATGACAGCATGACAGGATAAATTACTGCTAAATGAATGAGCCAAAATAAGTCTTAAGCACACACCTCATCCCTCACACAATCTACATTCCTCCTTATTCCATCCACCTCCATTGCTCTATCACTCTTCTGGGTCTTTTCAAAATTACCACTACATAAAAAAACCGCCTACAAAACGTCAAACATAATTTTTTTGTTATACCTATAATTTTTTGTTAACTTTTTTTTGTGTGGTACTCACTCCTTAACTCCCCTGATATGAGTGAATGTGGCTTTCTGGTGGAGAGGTGGGCGTAGTTGGACGGACATTACAGAGCAGTAAAATTAATAGGCATAATAATTTTTTGACAGCACAAGGATAACTGCAAGCAAAAGACTTCAATATGTTGACGTTGAGTTGAGCCCGAGTCCTTTGTATGCCCGCCGCTAGCACAAATTTTTGTTCGTTCATCATCATAGTATGACTGACTGAATGACTGACTGACTGAGTGTCTGAGTGACTGACTGACAGGCAGACAGACAGACAGACAGGTTGATGATAAATGGTGTCGTTGGCTGCTCCTTCATTCTTTCATTTGCTCAGTCATTGAGGCATTATTTCTTGCTTTCTTGTTGGGTGCTCTATCACTTTAGTTTGACTGACAGCCAACCAGGCAAGCAGGATGGGAGTCAGTCAGTCATTCTGTGTGTGTGTTTGGACTAAAGACAGAAAAGGCTTCGTTTGGGTGTTGCTTGATAGGTAGGTAGTAGGGTGTTTGTTTGGTTTCATTTAGTTTGGTTTGGTTTGGTTTGGTTAGGTTGGTGGTGATGTTTTCAACATGATTACTTTGATGACGTTGGCACATATTTTTTTTTTTTTTTTTATTTCCAAAATAATAATCTTTTACTCATACTCCCTCTATTTCCTTTGATGAGTTTCCATATTTTCTTATTGTATATTTATAGAAGAAAAAAAAAATTTTATTTATTTTTTTCCCACTTCCCTCTCACTCTACTTCTCCATATATCTATGTCTTTATGTATTTGTAATAAAGTTGAATATTTAATTGATGAAATGCTTTATGGATGACGTTTTATATTTTTGTTGACAATGAGTGATTGGTTTTTGGCTTACTTGTTCTTTTTGGTTCCCTGCCTTTGCCACAACCATGATAATATTGCTTTCTTTTTGTTTTCTCAGAAGAGGAGGCTTCATGTTTGTTATATTTTATGGTTTAAGCTTAGTCATCAGGACATAATTTATCAGTTTTGTGGTCATTTTTTCAAAGGTTTTCTCAACCATTTTTTGATGTGTCAATTTGAAGTGTGAGAAAAAATGTATGTATGCATGAATAGAATAATATTTTCTTAGGATTTTGACGTGAATTTTTATGATGAGTGATGTCTTTAATTAGTAATTAGGATGATTTGGTTGAAGGATTTTGTGAAGATAAGATAATAAAGCTTTAAAACTACATTTATATTTCAAAAAGTTTTAAAGAAAACTAATTAAAAAAAAAATTAAAATTTCTTCTCTGCCTCTCATTCTAAATCATGTTTTCCATGAAATGTAACTTCCTGCTTGCTTATGTCATTACCTCAAAGGCAAATCCACCGCAATCAAAACTTTTTTCGACAACTCATACCTTCAGATATTTCCGTTTTATCGAAAAAGCGCGTGTTTAAACAATGGCACATGCAACAAGGCCAAGACTAAGACAAACAATTACTTTCCAGAAACAAATCAAAGTTTAAAAAATTACAAATAAATAAAAACAATATCTAAATAATTAACAAAAAACGATGCACAAAGGGACTTTGGCGACATTTTCCTATGAAATAAATATTTGCTATATAGAAAAACAAACCCATATCAACTTTGCACGCGGCTAAATCAAAAGGACAAGCGACCTTTGAGTATCATTGTTTCGTTTTTTTTCTGGTCTCTGGTGTCCTCTGGGCAAAGGCTATTTCAGTTTCATTCAGTAAAAATTGTGCAAATATTTCTTTAAACAACAGTAGCAGAAACAGAAAGAAGATTTCTTAATAATTTTTGCGGCATTTGCAAAAGATTCAAAAGACCATGAACAAACACAGTAGAATGGAGAGAATCAGACTATTGATTGTCCTTGTTGTCATTTATCCATGACAAATTAGCAGCAGTAGGTTCCATGCATGCAGCTTAGCATGTTGCCAAAATGCAGATGATGCTCTGTCGAAGGAGCTGACTGAACAAAGGATAATGACTAAACAAACTGTCAAATATGTCATTTGTCTTTAGTTCATTTTGTTGTTAGTCCTGCAGTTCGTAGTAATGTTTTCTTTTCTTCTTATTTTGAAATTTGTTTTTTTTTTGTTTTTTTTTTTTTTCATTTCGTTGTTTGTTAAGCAATTGTCTCGGATAATGACACCTCAGCAAAGCCTTCGTTCCTACGTGTTTAATAGCATATTAAACAGGATTTCATTGGGAGAATTTTGTGGCAAACAAATAACAAATCTTACAATGTAATTTCTCTACTGGTTTGTTTGAGTTTTGAGTTCTGAAATACCGACATAATGATGTTCGTTTCTTTATGAGGAGTGTGAGAAAGTCCTGTTGATGGAGTCGCCCGGTATCTTAACAAAAGTAAAGTTGGTCATTTTGTTTTTTGTTTTTTTTTTTTATTTTTCTTAGATTGTTTTAGGATAAATACTACTTAGATGAACATAGTTACATTTCAAAGAATACCACACAAAGTTGAGATGTTGATGTTATTTTCTGAATAAATACAAATACAAACATCCTCAAATTACTTTAGATTATATCAGATTTGAAACACCCACATACGATCAGAAATGTTTGTATGTACTTGATTTGCAATTCCTCATTCTGATGAACAAGATTAAATGGTCTTGCCTTGGCAATAGGCAATAAATAAAGCCGCTGATAGATGTCACTTAGCGACATAATCACTGTCAGTGCAATGAAGCAGTGCTGTCAGTGAGTCTGTAAAACCCAACTGAGTGACGGCAGCAATAACAACGAGCCAACGAGCCAAGCAACAGCAGCAGCTGCTGATGCCAACAGAATGAATGAGTGAGTTACTGACACGATCCGGACTTGGAGGACCGGGCACCAAGCGAATTCAGTCAGTTAACTTGTTTGGGGCATTTGTTCATTTCGCGCTGTTTATAATTCATAAAGCAATTTTGCATTACGTCGTGGCGCTGTTAATAATATGCCGTATATGCAAATGGATACAAGAGTGAGTATAACTGACAGGTGTATGTCGTCAACAAAGTACCTCCTTGCATCTCTTCATCTTCATCCCCACACGGCTGCCAACATTCATTTTTGCATCAATGGAAATTGCCAGCATTTCAACGGACCACAACTTATTGCATGCGTGTGCTCTCAACACAATTGCAATTTCTGTCGCAATGGTAGCAGCAGCAGCACTAGCAACAACAACAGACAGATAATTCAAGAGAATGCAAGATAGTCAGATACTCGTAGATAGGCTGGCCGAGACTCACTCTGCAACTGCAGAAGCATCATGTCATTCATTTTAGTCTTTTAACCATCCATCAATGCGTTTGTCTCGCTGCTGTTGTTACCATTGACTGACTGACTGACTGACTGACTGTCTGCCTGATGGACGTCTGACTCTTGCTGGTTGGTCGATTGGTTGGTAGTTAAGTGAAGTAAGCAGGCTGCCCGTTGTTAACTTTACGTCAACTCAACTCATTTCCCGCTCATTCATCCATCGTTCTCGTCGTTATTCACATTGTTAAGTCATAGTCCTTTTCAGCATTCGCTGCCGTTTCTGTCAACGTCAGTCAGCCAGTCAGTCAATCAGCCCTTCACTCAGGACCTCCAAAAAGAGTAAAACCTGATTACAATATCCTTTTGCTGTCTTTCAGCCACATCCAAAAAAGGAACTTCACTCCTCCACACATACTCTCTCTCAAACGTCATAACGAAACCATGCTCTCGCGTATCTTTTCAGTTCCTGATAAAAGAGAAACAGCAACATTTCATTGTTCTCGTTGCTGTTGCAGGTCGCTGTTGGTTGCTAGTTGTTGCGTTGTTGGTTTTCGAGTTGTTCTTGTTGGTATTATTGTTCTGATATTTCGAAATGCACGCGAGATTAACTCTGCTCTTGACGTTAACGAATGAGAGCCAACAGCAACTGACAGTCAAATGTCAGTTGCTCAGCTCGACAGCTTAACGTGTTGTCTGTGTTTTTTTTTATTTTTTTTTTGTTTTTGTTCAGTCATTTCACTATTTTCTCTCATTACTACTATAATTGTTCTTGTTTTTGGTTACTTGAGTAACACACAGATACTCTGTGTACATTTTATAATTTCTTGTGTATCTCACTCATGACTAGTTTACGAGTATAGTAAATGTTGCTACTTAGGATGGATTACGTTGTTCTTGTTGCAAGTGGTTTTGTTGTGGTTGCAATCATTGCGGTTTTTGATGCTAATTAGTGAAATTTGTAATAATTGGAAGTTGAAACTGGTAGATCAACTATATTTTGTTGGGTAAAGAATGAAGGATGACTTATTTAAACCATCACTGATAAAGTTTTTGAGTTTTTATACAAGATTTTCACAGTTTTCTTGTTGCTATGTACAGATTAATTGACAGTATCAGAGTATTTCTAATATTATGTGGTTACAAACTTCATTCAACATAAGTACCTACATATCTTTATATATAAAATTCGAGTATACGAAATTTTGTGACTCTTAATTTTCGAAACAGCTACCCCAATTTTGATCACTTCTTTTTTGTTTTACTTATGGTGTCACCAAGATGGTTTATGCTTCAGTTGGGCCCGTTAAGTGGTGCTGTTTTTGAGATACTAGCACTTTTTTACCAAATTTTTAACATTTTTGTATCTAACGCACACTATACTAAATGGATTTTAATAATTGTTCTCTTAAAATAACATATGAATGCTATTAAAATAGTTGCATACTTATTTTTTTCAGTTTTTAACTTTTAATATAATATTTGTAAGTATTAAGTTTTTTTTGAAAACTACTGCAATATCAAGCATAATGCTTTGGTTATTGGTTATTGTTGTATTTTTCCTCTCTGAGTAATCACTTTTTGCAATTTTTGTTTCTATATTTTATGTTCATTTAAAGTGGGATAAGAAGGAGACAGTGTGTTTCGTGTTTGAGGCTATTGATCAATTTTGGTTTGTTGATAAGATAAGTGGGAGGTTCGCCGGGTAGTCGTGTACCAAAAACCAAAATGTGTTCTGCCGATTTATTTATTTTTTTTTTTTTTTTTTCTCCTTTCGCATATTTAAGTATTACAAACATATATCGAATACTAAGCGTACGAAGTCTCGGGCACAGCAAGTTTTCAGTAAAATATGACTCCAAAATACAATAATACTATCTATTATCAAATAATTTAGATCAAAGTCAAGCCTTTTTCTTGATTTTATTTCAATTTGTGAATATAAAGTATAGTTCCTAATGAATTTCAAAGCATTTAGCTACTGAAAAAGTTTAAGTTTCTTTGCTATTCTTTCAATAACTGATCATCATTCTCATTTTAATACAACAATGACCTATTCATGTTTAAAATTATCTAGCTATAACTTAGAGACACAACAAATTTATTACCCATTAGTGAGCGCTATACAACAAATCCAAGCCAAATTACAACCATTTATTCTTTTGAATTGTTTTCGTTTCGTTACTGTTCTCTTCTTTTCCCATTCCCCTTATTCACTTGCCGCGTTATCAATTTATGTTCAACGCAAAGTGTTTTGCATTAAGCGCAAACATTTATCAAGTCATTTATTTAAAAAAAAAAAAAAAAAAAATAAATTCAAACAGAACCAGAAACCTGAAACAGCCTCCATCAAGTGAACCACCAAACCGTAACCGAAATCGATTCAAAGCCTACTTACTACCTTACCTACCTTAACCAATACTCGTATACACAGTATCCATAGTCAATACTCGACGACAACGACAACGACAAATACAACTTTTGATAAAGTAATTTATACGACAAACGACATTCTTAGCCACTTTATCTTCTTCGGATACAAGAGGCATGAGCAATCTATCTGAGCCGCACGCTGCTCTCCTTCGTTCCATTGCTTTACACACTCAATCAGAATGTGTTCGTGTCGATTTCGATGTAACTAAGTTGGAGGTTCATGCTAACCAACCAAAGTCAAGTGATTTATATATGATTTGTCATCAAATTGCTTTTGTTACTATCTTCGTCTCGTTTTCGATCTCTCACTAATCCATAGAAGGTCTACTAACCCCATACTACAAGTTATCTAAACTGAATTTTTAGGTATTGTACAACTAGCTTAGTCAAGTCTTAGTTTAGCCCAAATAGAGAAGCAAGAGAAATTTATGTATCTGTTGTATTTTAATTTTAAATCAATTATGCAATTTAGCGGTTAGTTTTGTATTTATTTGGAACACCTTTCGGATGCTTTAGCAACGCTTCTCAATCTGAAAATCCATTAAAATTGTCCGACTTGGTCGATTAGTTTTAAATTTATAGTTTTAACAGTAGTGTGGCAAATGCATGACAATCAAACTTGCCGAGAAAAAAAAAAATGGAGAATATATGCGAGTAGTATGTTTTGATAGCAAATTTATGTCTCGCAAATGGTAAACACACATGATAAAAGTGGAGTTAAGAATTAAAAAAATTGAGTACAAAATTATTCAAATGCTTTTAACTAATCATCATATGAAATTTATTCAATCACTAATTTATTTCTAAAGCTTATTGATAGCAATTACCATCTTTCTATTAATCAAACACATTGAATCCTACTCGATCTCATCTAGTCCAATCGAATCGAATCGAATCGAATCAACCCATAAACACAATTCATAGATTAAGAGAAGCCCAGTAAGTTCAACTGCTATGTTAAATGTCAATTAGAATTACAACAAATACCATTCTCCAATACTTAGTACATAGCAATTTGTGGTCAACCTAGATCTGAATCCTACCAGACTACAAGAACAGCAAAGCGTTCTTTATCATGAAACATATAAAATTACTCGAAAAAGGAGTAAAAAGGTAAAATTAAACAGAGAAAAATAGTCAACAGCATGAAGAGATAAATACAGACGCTATCCTCAATCTAATCATCCTAGTGAATATTGTAGATAAAAGTAAAGCATGGTGCTTCTATAGAGACAAGTTGTTAGGTGCCGCCACAGTTCTACTATGTCAGACAGAAATCTAACATTCAAAAGACCATTTAATCCGCAAACACGATAGCGGCAACAACATCGATGACGATGAGTGGAGATGGGAAAAGGTTTCTACATGTTGGAGGCGACACTGTCAGGGCAAATGTTCATTTAACGTTTGTGGCACAAATATGTGGGGCGTTAACGAGCGAACTTGAAGACTTGAACAACTTTATTGTTGTTGTTGTTGTTGTTGTTGTTGTTGTTGTTGTTGTTGTTGTTGTTGGGTGTAGGTAGTAGGACAAATCAGAGGGCCTCTGGCGGAAATCAACAGAAGCGCCCGACCACACAAAACAAATTTGCTAAATGTGCACAAAAAGGCATTTCCTGTTACGAGTGTCACCATAACATTTATTCCTTCTACTTTCTCTTGTGTTATGTTGGTATTGTGGTATTGTACGAGTTTGTCGTCCACGAGACCAGACCAGTGTGGATCTCAGCTATTTAAACTATATTAAAATACACTTTTAGCTTTGCTTCCGGCGCCGCCTTTATGTGTCCATGAGTTTGTCGCTTTCACACAGTTTGACCCAACGAGTTCAAAGTCTCATGTCGTGCAACAGGACACGGGAGCAGAGAGCAACGAGGCGGATATCTTGTCTTCTTCTGACATCATACACCATGGCAGCATCTGTTTGGATTATGTGGCGTCTGTGGCACGTTGAAGAGTTCTACGTCTTTTTGTGTGGACATGTGGCATTAAAAGTAATGCAAATGTGTTTTGTGGAAGCATAAGTTGTGACCTGAGTGTAAAGGACGAATTGATAAAACAAAAATTTCGGTTTTATAACTAATTGAATGCCTTTCAAAGAAACAGTTGAAGGTTTTTCAAGAGCAATTTGTGTTAATGAGGTCAGATCAATTAATATGAGAATAATTGGTGAGGTTTCATAGAGAAACAAATAATATGCACTTGTATAATCCTAATATATGGTTAGAGTAAGCTCATAGTTAAAACATATTTTGAGTATTGAAAGACGAAAGAAAGAAAAAGATATATAGATATACTTGTATATCCACATGAAAGGACTTTGTATAAACTATTGTAGTAAATAATTTATACAAGAATAGATAAGTACATATGTAAAGAGTTTGGATAAATTGGTAAAGAAGCCATCTGTAGCTTATTACAGAGTGCAGAGGATTATTAATATCAACACGTTTGGCAATACCATCTAGAAAGAAAGTTCAATAAGTTTAAACAGATCTAGACATATACACAAATGATGCTGATTATTTCTAGCTCAATAACAGAAGTCATACGAATGAAGAATTAACCTTATATGATTACCCATCGACAGTATCCAGTGTATGGTCCCATTAAACCTGTGATTTGCAGTCCACTAAGCGTGATAACACCCTCATTGAGACATTAATTGCTTGAAATTTTCACAATCTTTAGCACAGAAGTATCTTTGATTGACCGAGTTAGTTAGCATATAACTAAAGTTTGAAGTTTGTGTTCATTCTTCTTTAAAGGTTAGATATTGTAAGATGTGAATGGTGCTCTAACGCCTCAAAATATCAATCCTTTACATCTATAAGGAATGAAGCTATCTTATTAAGAACTCTATAATACTGAAGACAATGCCATGGGGTTCACTGATATCCATTTCGTAAGTCACTGGAATTAAAGATGTGTCTGTCTGTTTGTCCAACAAAAAGAATTATTAATGAAATAGCAGAAATATGTTTTATGTAGCAAACTATCCAAATCCAAATCGCGGGAAAATACAATAGCTAGTAGACTACTATTGTAAGTTACTTCCTTATTTAATACTAAAAAAAAAACAGTCCTCGCATTAAATTCGTAATGTCTCACAGACTTTACAAAATGATTAGGAAGCTTCCCAAAGCACAATATGTACAATACTTGAAAAAATGCCAAGTACATACTTAAATCGTTAATCGGTCTATTTGAATCTCAATGTGAAATTGTATTGTATTCAGATTTATATCTTCTTGAACCAAATTAAAATTCACTAATGATGTTATAAAACGAGCAAAAATACAAAAGCAACACATAATGCCAATCATGCAAATATCAAACTACTTAAAAAGTTGAGCCATATAAAAAAGGAAAGAAAGGACACACAGACACGGTTACAAAGGACCATACTAAATGTTTCAGTGAGAAAATGAGTCTGGGACTGAAAGAGATAAACAACTGATAGACCGAGCGACCAACCAACTGCCTGTCTTCTCATTGACTGAGTGATTGTCAAGGGACATTCATGTTGTTGCTGATAAGTGCGCAGATAATGTGACACTTGAAAATCCTAATACCCAGTCAGACACCAACCAAGCGAGCGATAGTCCTTGTCAGATTTTCTAATGATAAATTAAAAAGGTCCAAAAGCACTGAGGCACAAACATACATACGAAAATAAAATAAAATAAAAAAAATATAGAAGAAGTGCTTAATGTATTGTTAAAGGATTTACGACAACATCAGTAACAGCAACAGCAACAGCAGAACCAATATCAAATATGAGTTCTAGAGAGTTGAACTCTGAAAACAGGATTTTGATTGCGGCTGCTGCTCTCGATGGGCGATGGGCTAAGGGGTGAAGAAAAACCTTGGTAACAATTGCTATTGAAAAGAAATCATTTTCAATGGCTCCGAAAACACTCAAATATGGCAGTTTAATTGTTTTCACTGTTGAGGTCCTTTTTATATGATTGCATTATACTATATTTTCATTTTGTATTCTTCTCTTTAAAAAAAAAAAAAGGGTACACAATAACAAAAAATAGAAAAGAATAAACATTTCGAAACTACCCTCAATTTTATAATAAAAAGCATTTTGCGGAAATCTTGAGTATTTTTCGCAATTTGATCGCCTCAAGTGTCTTGAATAACGATTTTAATACAATTCCTTTTTTATTCATTCTCATTCTTTATTTTGTGAAGCTGTTGATTTTTTAAACAAATAACAAAAATAGAATAAAAGAGAAGCGAAAGCGCCGACAACTGCAAGGGGTTGCTGGCCTGCCCAGCAGCCGTGACTTAAAATCCCTTCTCGTCGTTACTGTCAGTCAGTCAGTCACTCGACGATGTAACGACGAAAGTCCTTTTGACAACGTTTATTCAATGAAATACTCTTTGCACGAAATTAAAACCAAAACTTGACACAATGTTGCCAAGGATTCTGACACAAAGGATTCTTCTGAGCCGCTTCTATTTGGGTTTGAGTTTGAGTTTGTGTATACGAGTATGTATACTTTATCTGCGTATGGGATGAGTTAAGTTCAGTTCGGTCGGTTGGTTTGGGTTGGGTTGTGTTAGGCAAGGTTGGGATTTCAACATGGTTGAGAGCGCAGTCCGTACTGCGTGAAGGACTCTTATGAACTTGCTCAAGTGCGGTGTGCATTTCTATGAAGTTGTTAGATTGCTATGCTGAAGTGAGTCAGTGACTGAGTGAAGTAAAATGAGTAAGTGAGTGAAGTGAGTGTGTATCATTAACTCAAGTGTTTAGCGTTTGTATTTGTTTTGTAAGAAATCCTATTTACTGAATACATTTCTTCTTTTCCATTTTATGTTGAGCAGAATACGGAAAAATGAGAAATCCCTCTCAAGTGTTTGCTTGAGCTAAGTGCGGAAATTGCTTAAAAGCTAAAATGCGTTACGGAGGAAATATCGATAGAGGCAGGCAGCATAAAGAAGGATTGTGCTTACTTTGAAATTGTTTTTATTTACTTTTTTTAATTTGAAACATGGTATCTGATGTTTTTTTTAAATTTGAATTCTAACGATGTAAACACACCAAATACATAGGCATATTGAGACCTAAGCCATCTTCCAGTATCACATACTAATCCACCTCTATTCACACGTGTATCTAATCAAAAATCACACATTACGCTACATGAATTATTCATAATTCATTCATATACAATAAATTGAAACAAAAGCCCCCAATCAACAAAATTTAAACAATTAAATAATATATATAATTATAAATTATTAAAATAAAACTTACGAGTGGTAAAAAAAAAATGTATTGTACAATAATTTTGAGGCTTATGGTCTTTCCTTGCTAATGCAAAATAATTGAATATCAAATAAGCCAACAAAAACAAAAAAAAAAAAAAAAAGATTACCATACAAAACAAGTTGCCGACAAAGTGTCGTTTTTCATTGTAGATCGTTATAAAACCACAGAACGTCGGTTGTTTAAGTTTATATGCCATTAAGACGGCACGTTCGATGAATCTACTAAGCAAACTTCATGTTCATATACAATACTTATATATTTATCATATATTTATGCAACGCAGGAGAAAATTTAATATAATAAAATTCCAAAACATTTTCATCGTACGAGTATGTAGAAGATACGCAACAAATAGTTTACGATTATTGCAGGTCATTCATTAATTCAACCATTCATTTACTGATATTCACAGGTCTCATAAAATACTGGATAAGAAGCGTCATCCGTAGGCGGCTCACTTTGATGATAAAACTACTACTACATACTACAAAATTATTCTCCCATACTCATCATCATCATCATCAACATTCGTCGTCGTCTACTCATTTACACATTAATGCGGCTTACATGCATTTTTAATTAGAAATACTACACATCATTTTAAAGTGTTTCGAAATCGTAGATGATATCGAGCTTCTATTGCATGGTGTCATTGATAATCATTGAATTTATCACCTGTAGCCAAAATACTCTAAGTAATGGTTATAGCGTGTTTAGGGTAACATTTAATTATAGGTGGGTAACTTATTGTACGTGAATTTAAGATCAGACAAAGCTAAATAGTGGAAGTCGGGGAGTCAGCAATATGATACAGAAACAAAGATAAAAAAAAATAATAAACTCAATGATAAAATGTAATTGCTTCCCGTTGCTTATGACGAACGGGCTACAGCTTATATCTCAAATACATATCAGCAAAGTATTTGGCAAAACTATTGTAATTATTGTCATTACGATCAGTTTTGGTATTTTTTTAGTCTTAAAAAATTTGAGCTCAAATCTTTCCATATACGAGATACTGAAATATCATTGATCATGTGATAAAATAGAAAAATACGCCACGTGTGAGTCAGACTCGTACATGGAGGGTTCCGTACCAGATTGTGGTTTGTATGGGAGGTAATCCCCCTAGTAGTCCGATTTGACTGATTCCAATAAATGTACTACGCCTATATCAGAAACTTATAATGTTTAAATTTCAGTTCTATAGCCCAAGAAACAAAAAAGTTTTCCGAATAAGATCCTGATTTTTAATGGTGGGTTTGTATGGGAGGTACCCTCCCTAGTAATCCGATTAAATCGAAAATTTGACAATATAGATTTCTAATGAATAGCCATCAATCATTTAAATTTCAAGATCGTGGGCTTACTGGATCCTATAGCTGCCATACAAACCAAAATGTTTCTTGTATGGGGACACATTTAAGTTATGGAAAATATTTCAGTTTTAGTAATTGTTGCTGATACCCGGATAGAACTACTTATTCTGTGAAAATTTCAATTCTCTAGTTATTACGGTTCATGACATATGACAATCACTCTGCAATAGGCTTCCCTATTGTACTCTTTAGGACCGGAGTCCTAAACACTGAGAAATATATGTACCTATATAGTAGCTCTAATAATAATAAATATGCATATTTTTCTATAGAGTAGTTGGATAGCAATGTTAGCCCCAAAATGAATGATTTTTCTCAGTATTGAATAACATCATTTACGCATGAATGATTCAGCAACAATTATAAAAACAAATAACTGCTGTAGTGTCTCCTTGTCATTGTAAACGATTTGTGGCATTCATTAGGCCTTCCATACTCGTCTCAACTCAACGCAACTCAACTGAACTCAACTCAACTCAACTCGGATCAGCTCAATTCAGCTTAGCTTAGCTTGGCTGAATTGAATTCAACAGAAGTCGACTTTACTCGTACATCTATGTCAAAGCAAGCTGAAAAACCCTCTCTCTATCATAGTGGTAATATAACAAAACTTGTGCTTGTTGTGCCTTGTGCTTGTCATATAAAGTTGTGTGTCAAGTTGTCATTTAATGTCACGTCAATCACGGCATTTCCACATCACAGGTTTGCTACTAACGTAACGTAACTGAACGGCACGTCACTCATGTCACAAAATGTATTTGATTCGGTGGTTGTTAGTTTGTGTCAAAATGTTCAAATGTTCTTCCAGAGTTACGTCGTTTGAGAGTGCGTTGAAAAGTCATTGCTGTGATATGACTAGGAGAATGAATAGAGTACAAAGCCAAACTGTCTGTCTATCTGACTGACTACCTGGTTACTTACCAGGCTGCCTGCCTGCCTGCATGCCTTCATGTATAAATGAATGAAATGAATGACGACATGACTGACGCATATTTGCCCGTAATTGGAGTACATAAAAGGGGCATAAGCACATTTCTTTTTTTTTATCATTTTGAAATTGAAGCGTCTAATTGTGGTAAAGTGTATGGATTCACTTTGGTCCTCAGTCAGTCTTCATCCACATCCATCAAAAGCCACTGTTGATTCATTGCAGTTTCAAGACTCACAAAAAAAAAAAAAAAAACAAATGCTTTCATTTGCTTTTGAGTTTTGAGAATTTTGTGGAAATGAATTGGCAACATTTTCGTTATAACGATGATATATCTGACAATTGTTAAAAGAAAATTATGGGAAACAAAGTTAGTTTAGTTAGTGTGCTGCCTCTCGTCTCTGGTGATGTCATGTGCTGTGCTTTGTTAAGTTTTGTCTTTTGTTACTTTGACAATTATTGTTTGGTTGTTATTCATAGTTCGTTGGTTTAAATGAACTTGAAGAAGAATAGTAACTTCAAGTTGACAGCAATGACAGTATGATATGAGTTGAAGTAGTAAGGACAATGTAAATTAAAGTCAGTAATTGAAGGACCTTTTTTGAGCAACTACATATGAATTGTGTATGTCTTCAGAGATCTTCAATACTCACATCATTCAATCGTTAAAAAAAATTATGTCAGGATGAAAATTTTTTTTTTTTCTTTTTTCCATGAATTATGTGTTCATTCATAAGTAGAACATGTATGGTATAGAAATGAATGAAGAAATTTCGGTAGCATTTATCCTCAACTAATTCCCAGAGAATCTAATTTATACAAAATGCCTTTTCTTTTTTTTTTTTTTTTGATCATTCAGAATAACAAAGGAACAAAGGTCTACAACACACAAATCTGACTTTGTCACGTCAGTCACTTTTATTTTTTTTTGTTCTCTCAAAGCCATGTTTCTTGGTAACCTGCCTCCAATAAAAACAATAGAAGTAGAAAGAGATTTAAAAACATTTAAACAATTCATTTCAAATTATTTCGGCTACTTTGATTTTGAACTTTGAAGTTGAGCCGAAAATGCAACCAAAACCTATTTTGAATGCGTCAAAACACGAAAAAGAGAGCAGAAAAGAATTGAATTCATTTGAATTGAAAAAGAGTAAGGATGACAGTAATGATGTTGGTGTTGGTGATGATGATGATGATGATGATGATGATGATGATGATGATGATGCGATCAGCTAAGATTCTTAACATGACAAAAGGCCCAGAACTTAGAATAGTGATACTAATGTTTATGACGATGATCACATACTTCAAACATAGAAAGAAAAAAGTTTTTTTAAGGTTCGTTCCTATACTGTACTGTACTGTATGTATACAGTAGCTGTCAAAGATATTTGTATTTCATTTTTTTAGAATGACACTATGTAAAGTAGAAATATAAATTGAATTTTTCCTATTTCTTATTATTATTATTATTATTTTTGATAAAAGGAAGTTAAAAAACAAACATAGTAGCAGCCTAAATAAACGAATACCAATTGTCTTTATTTATTTATTTGTTTGGAGTTATTTTTTTCTTTACGGTTTCGCAGCTGAACGCACAAAGTAGTCAGTCCCAATTTCAATTCCTTCTTCGTTCAGAGATACAAAGACACAACACATCTTTCTTTGGATGTCGACATTGTCGTCGATGATTTAAAATAAATATTGGTGGCTGTCAACTTGACAGCAACGAAATGTGATTTTTCGTTGATTGTTGACATTTCTGCTACTGTTGAAAGTAAGAAAGAAAGAAGAAGTACGAGACAACAAAGTAGTAGATGGAGATGAAGATGAAGATGAAGGGATTTGTGTAGGTTGGTTACTTGGTAATGGGGAGGACTGAACAGAATTGAACTGAAGACTCATAAAGACTCAAAAGAATGATAACTTGTTGTTGTTGTTATTGTTTCCTCAAAGATATTAAATTGTTTGCCGAATGACGAGGAATTAATAAGCAATGTGAATCTCGTTCTTTTGCATTACTACTCCTTAAGTACACTGAAAAAATTTAATCAAATAAACTTAAGTAGTGTACCTCACTCTCATAAATACAATATGATAGTGAAATTTCTTTAGTAAATCCAAAAATAAGAAAATGAAGTGTGACGAAAATCAAAATGCGATGATACTTCAGAGACAATGAGCATTGTCTTGTGTGGGCTCGTCTGCAGCGTAGAGAATGATTGGTTATGCATGAGTAAGAGATAGATAAAAAATGCTTTAGTGATTGTGTTTACCTTACGAAAGAAAGTACGAACAATTGGCCGAATGACCGAAAAATAAAATAACTCTTTCGTATTGAAACAATGTAACATTACAATATTCTGTAATATAACTCCAATATAATAATAACATTGTCAAATTTCGATTTTCGTCACATTTCATTTTCATATTTTTTGGATTCACTCCCCTTCGCTAAAGAAGTTTCACTTCAATAAAATCTATCTTTGTATTGGAATATAGAAATCTTATGTAAACCTAGAATCTTCTTACGATTCAGGGAACCGGAATAATAGGTCTAGCATATGACTCCTTGCTCCTTAATATAGTATACTAGCCTTACCCGGCGTGCGTTGCTACGTCCCCTGTGCGTACCCAGTTATTAAAAAAAAAAAGAAATGGGCCAAGTGCAAGTGAGACTCGTACACGGAGGGGTTTGTATGGGAGGTACTCTTCCTAGTGGTCCGATTTGACTGATTCCAACAAATTTACCGCACCTATGTTAAAAACTTATAGTGTCTAAATTTCAGTTCGATAGAACAAAAAACAGAAAAGTTTTTCCAATAAGAACCTGAATATTAATGGGGCTTTGTATGGTCCGATCAAACTGAAATTTCGACAATATAAGTTTCTGATGTATACCCACCAACCAACCACCAATCCAAATTTCAAGATAAAGGGATTACTGGATCGTATAGCTGCCATACAAACCAAAATGTTTCTTGTATTGGGACCCCTTTAAGTTTTCGAAAATATTTTAGTTTTAGTATTTGTTGCTGATGCCCGGATAGAACTACACATTCTCTGAAAATTTCAACCCTCTAGCTATTGCGGTTTTTAGGACATGACCCAAGGACGGACAGACGGACGGACGAAAAAAAAACCTATCCTATCCTATGTCCGTCTCCTGGTTCTAAGCTACCTCCCCACCAATTTTCAGCCAAATCGGTTCAGCCATTCTTGAGTTATAAATAGTGTAACTAACACGACTTTCTTTTATATATATAGATTAATTCTGCCTCTGATTAAATCTATCAATTTTGTTAATTGGATCTAAAGATTCCGGTGATTGATAATATTCTTGACACATCAAGTAGCATATATGATCATAGATTTAATAAAATTAAAGAAATTCTTTAATGATTTGATAAGATTTTATTAACAGTGTACTTACTCAATGGACTCCCCTCACTTTGTTTACATTCAATTGCCAAAAAATTTCAAGCTGTTTTTAAATGTTTTATTGGTTCTTGTTTTATTTCTTATTTTCTTTTCTCTTCTTTTTTTTTTTTAATAACAACAGTCGACGACTGTTGAGTCCATTGAAGCCGATGCGACTTTCGCGGATCAAAGGCCGCCGGTGGTAGTTACCAAGTTACGCGGCGCAATACCATAGAACTTGGTAAAGACGAAAAGGAAGATATAAATCCTCAAGTGACATGAGTTAAGTTCTTTGTTCTGATTCGATGGCAGGCAACACTAACAGTATAGTGCAGGGCACTATGTTGAAACTACGTTGATTGTTACTGTTGCTGTTGTTGTTGTTCTCTACAACATCGGCGTCATCAGTTGAATTATGGTTGCTTTGATTTATGAGCACAAAGTGTTATAAATTTTTTCTAAATTATGAGAAATATTAAAGGCTTTAGATGAGGAGTCCCAATAATCTTAAGTAACCAACTCACTCAAGTTTACAGACAAACGTTAAGATATTGTCGCTTTACTGCTACTACTACTTCTACTCCTATAATACTTAGGCAAATCTAGTTGGTCTCCCTCCATGTTGTGGTTCAGCTAGAGTGGCTGTTGCTTCTAGTATTTTGTACTGTTGTGCTTGCTAATTGATTTGCATGCAAAGTGTTATTTATCGCAACCGATTTGATTCTATGCATGCCACTTGGGACGACGGTAATTCATTCGTTTTACATATAAATGTTGTGTATGATTTTTCCTACTTTTTATTATCTTTTAAGACAGCAATGCTAATTTATGTGAATTGTTTAAATCAGTCATACACAAACATCCCAATCCATATACTGAAGTACACTCAGATCTGATCAGCTCAACCCAGTGTGTGTGGTCCAAAGCTTACTCACATAGGTTAAACTGAATTTGGTTTCATTTGGTTTCGCTTCGTTTTACTATCTTGTGTAATATTTTAGTTGATTTCACTCTGACAACTTACTAAGTGATAATTTATATTTATAAATACGTCAGGGTGTTAAAAACTATAATGTATGGTAATATGTGGGGCCACCGACGTGGGCTTTGTCCGTCAGTCATACGATCATATGATTGAGAAATTGTGTTACAGATACATTTATAAATAAATAAATATACCTATATTAAATGAATCAATGAGACTTGATGTGAATTGATATGTGAAGGTTTTGTAACAGATTATACTATTTTAAAAATAAAGAAGTTTATTTATTATATCTTCAATTAGGATTAAACGAATTTTCTTCTTTACAAATTTATTGCAGTCTTAACTAAATTACAATAAGTTTTTTGAGATTTACCAACCCTCAACTAATTTAATCATTGAACAAATCACACGTAATTTACACATTTCATGCATTTTCTATGCTATTAATGAATGAATGTGCGAGTATACGATAAATGAGGAATCTAGTAAGCAATAATACCATACATATAATAAGGTCACTTGGGTCAACAAAACCGGCTGTTACTCTTATCAGACGACAAAGTGCTTAGTCCTTATGAATATCCTTGTGCGGTCGGTCACATAATGATGTGTTATTTTCTGTTTCCTTTCCTTTCCTTTCATTTCCTTTCCTTTCCAAAACCCGAATGAAGTCTAATGAAAATCCCAAGTGAGAGAAAATATTATATTATGAGAATGGGAAATGTCATAAAAATGGCATAACAAAATAGCGACAAAATTTATGACAAACAATTGGACAAAATAAAAAGCACCACTAAACTATTCTCTATCTCTATCTCTCACTCTCTCTCTCTCTCTCTCTCTGTCTCTCTCTATAATACATATACACAAATATATTTCAAGTTTGTGTGTGTGTGTGTGTTTTCATTCATGCTTTATTAAAAGGATATCAGTGTCCTTAATGTCATCTTTGCCGTTGTACGTGTCTGTTTTATAGACGACAAGGCGGGAAAGTTATAAAATGAAAAAAAAAATATAACAAAAATACAAGAAGATGCCTTCATGAAATTGCAATAAAAAGTAACCACCATCAGAGAGAGCGAGATCCCTGGCTCAACTTATCCTTCCTTGCAATGATGCTAAATGTTCGATAATTTTGCCGCAATTGCAGTTTTATGATTTTTCATGGATTACACAGACATGAAAAGGCAACAAAGATAAGTAGTTAGATACTTCTAAGTATATATGAATCGTCATCATCGTCATCATCATCATCATCATCATCATCATCGCAACCATAAATTGTCACAAGTTTTAGTTATGTTACTGAGACTGAGACTGAGACTGAGCCAGTGAGTGTGTGAGTAAGCAAGAGTAACTGCCATGTAGTATGTCCTTGCATACAGATGGCGCACTATATTTAATAACTATTTCTTATGATAAGTTTTTGAATGTGTGCTGCCCCGAATATGTTACTCGTAGTAAGAATCCTTGCTACAACTAAGTACTTCATGCTATCTGGAATGTCACTTTCTCTGACTCACGCAAGCCCTTTTTTCACTATGATTGCCATAAAATGCCTGTTGTGTCCTACTCATGTGCGACGCATTTAATGTTATCTTGTCGCATTTAGTGTTACTTTATGGTTTTTAATAAAAATTCTACTTTCTTTTCTTTGTTGTAGTTTATTCCATTGAGCGTGTTTTCATTGCGAATGTTTTGTGTTTATTATATAACTTGGTAAACCTATAAAGTAAAACAGTATCATCGTCATCATGGTTGCATTTATGTTTGTGGCACATACGAATTTTATTACTTTTTCTAAGTACATTCGTGCATGACAATGTTATGATTGAAAATAAAACTCCTTGCCAGATTCACAGAATTTATGGCATGAAAAGGTGATAAAAGTAGGGGGACAGCAATAGCACACTGCACATCAAAGTGATATAGTGGAAGAGAAAGTTTGTTAATTGAAACCAAAACCATACAAAATACTTCACACATCAATACAAAAAAGTCAAAGATCTGACAAACAGATGCAAGCCACAAAAAACAATGTCAATGATGATGATGATGTGGATGTGGATGTGGATGATAGTTGTGAACTTGAGCCAAGCAGTAGATACTTACTTGTAGATACATGTTTCACAAGTGGCGTGAAGCCTACAAGCAATTGGCTTATTGTCAAAATAATCAAACTGACAGTTACCACAGACATGTAGCAAGTAACACATAGAATCTTAAAGACTTCAAGGCCAGACTTGTATGAAGTATGAAGCTCAACAGCCTGCGGTTATCGAGGATTAAATAACATCATTCAGAAATTTGACATTGATGACAGCAAGCGACCAAGTCGGCAGAGGCCTTCAAAAGAAAAAGTATAGTCAATAAGAATGATGGAATAACAGAAGTTCATTGTATAAATGGATCGATGTCATGCAGAGAGCAACAGGGCCACAAGAAACTTAAGAAAAAACCACAAAATTGAAAATTTTGTTCATCAATTGGTATGACTACAAAAAAAAAAAACAAATACAATATCAGGAAATGTCTCTGTGTATGTGTGAAATAATAATGCCAATGTCTTGTCCTTGGTCTATGTATATATATATGTGATAGTATCTCTCACTCTCATTCTCAATCGTGTCTGTCGTCAATAACGATGAAAGATGTCAAAAAGCCATCATAAACAGTTGACATTTCCCATATTGAGTGGCGAAAGTAAAATTTAATAATAATACCACCAACAACAACAACAACAACAAAAACAATATGACTTGATAAACGATGACATACACATAGGAGAAACATACTCTACATTGTATGTACATATCTCTATACTCGTATTTCTAGAGAATGGTATGTCTCCTGTATGCTCCTGTTGCTGTTGTTAGCTTGTCAAAACTGTCATGTCATAAAGCAGCAACCAAGTTTATATGGGAAATATGTAGAGATGCTTATGTTTGTGGCATATAATTGAAAGCTAGCTAAATTAATTTTATGGAGTATAGGGAATCATCACTCATATATACTAACTCACATCTACTATCATCATTGTGGTTGCCTAGCATGGTACTCGTATCCTCCTCCGCTACTCTAGCTACAACTTGTCTTTATGTTATAATGTTAAGGTAGAATACCCATCCACATTCACATCCACATCCACATTCAGCTTGTATCGTCGTCTAAACATATACTTTTCTATGACATTTTTGACAAGTCACCCATTTTGCATGCTTTACCATGTTTTCACTCACTTGTCTGTCACTCATAGAAATACTAACACACCATGTTCGAATACATCAGCCACAAATGCTTGGTTTTGCAAAACTCAAACTCTACTTCTGTCTCTCTGTCTCTGCTTCAATAAATTTATGGTACTCGTATATACAAAGTTTTCCTCACATATCGAATAACGACGATTTGTATGAATAAATCCCTACCCCCACACCCCAAGGAGTCGTTTTCTAGACGTGATTCAATATTTGTGTTGCTGCGTTTAGCATTTTTAACATTTTGGCATGAAAATCAATTTGCAATCTGTCAATCGTAGTCATCGTCATATAACCATCACCATCGTCATCATCTTCATCATCATCATCATCCTTAACCGTATTGCTTTACCAACATCTTCGTCGTCGTCATCATCATTATCATCATCTTCTCAATCTCCTATTCAAAGGCTCACATGATGTTTTAGTTTTTTATACTACATAAGAGGTTGTTAACTTTGGTGATTGGTACTACGATGATTGTGACATGTTTGCGCAAATTTTATACGAAAATATTGTATTGTAATTTTCTTCTTCTTTTTTTTTTTTTTTGTTTATCAGATTTCGTTGTTGGTTTTTACATATTTTGACAGTTTTACTAAATAATTTTCGTTGACGACGTCGTCTTTCCATGATTTCAAAGTCGATTTAAATCAGTGATGCTTGTGATGTTTATGACAAGTCGGGAAATTATTCCAAATTTTCTGATGTTTTACAAATATGTAATCATTAAGTGAGAGATGAAGATATAAGATGTAACCGAATTCAGGCAAATGGAAAATTTATACAATATTTTCGAATGGAAAATTTCTAACACATCTTCAGATTTCTTCTTTCTTTTTTTTTTAAATCTTTAATAATAGCATAACTGTTGCATAATGTGTGGCCTCAACATGGGAGACCCCATGACATGTATTTACATAATCAGTATATTATTGAAAAGTGTAAACTCCTAAAAAAGTTAAGTTATATATAACGGAATTCCTATTCATAACCGTCATAATGAAAATTGATCCGGAATTGAATCATCAATGTCGATCTCGTTATAAAATACAATAAAATACCAAACAATCATCAACCAATTAAATAAAAACATTTGGAACTACCAACAGTCAAGACCTTATAAGGTGGTTGACTCAATAAAAAGAGTAGTCAAATCTGTAGAGAAACCAGACAATTATAACGCCCCAGCAAAGATTTCTGTTTTTTATTGCTTCGTTATAAATTTTTCAATCTTCGCATACTAGGTATGTACAAGCCCAAAGTCAACTAATATCGACATTGAAAACGTATGGTCTACAGCTACTTACTGTCAAGTTGTGTCATAAAAACATCAAGTTTACTGTCGCAACAAAATTGAATTACAAAAATCTGACAGATACAGACATGAAGAAATACAAACATAGCTACAAAATTCAAGTCGAGTAGCAATGAAGTAGTTAATGCTCAGAAGCAGTGCATGGCCTATGATAAAATGAATCAGTTCCCCAAGGAGCAACACAAAAACCATCTAGACTAGCAAATAAAAAATAGATTTTATTTTGAAAACTGCATTAAAAAGGTTCGTAAAAAAGGGAAACTGACACTTCCATGGCAGTAGCAGTAGCATGAGATCTTTGTTTTGTTTGTAAGGATGATAATGGCGATCTGAATCAAATAGGGAAAGCTGACAAAATGTGACAATTAATTGTGATCAGTTGACAATCAGAAAAATGATCAAGGAAAGAGTGTTTTAAAAGAAATAATATTCCAGATTTATTTGATCATAAATATATTTAGTTTAATGACTTATTTCTCTATTAGTGATCTGCAATTCTCCCTTATTGTATTGTATTTAGTCATCATAAATATGAAAGGATCCTTTCTCTAGACATACTACTGTTGTCATAAATTCTTAAACAAGCAAAGCTCCTTTTAAATAAATTAATTTAATTTTATTTATTTTTTTCCTAGCAACTTCATTACTTCATTCAGATCTACATTAAACATACGTGTATATCTATAGATGTTAAAACCTTAATAATATTTCAGATTATAACTTTATTTATACGAAATATTGACATTCAGTCCGACAATAATGACAGCACACATTCCCACTTGAGTGACTTGTATGACAACACGATGCCCAGCCCCAAAAATTTATCGCATCATAAGGCGGCGTCTATCTACCTATACCAAGCCCCAATGGCGAGTAGAGTCGTAAAATTTATATAACTATAAAATAAAATTTGTTAAGTGGTTATTCTGCGCTCCACCATCATGTCGCTCGCTCCATTTCTCAAATACTTAAACAATTCGTTAAGCTTTTGTTAAAAACATTTTTTTTTTTATGTTTTTTTTTTTTTTTCTATATTTTCGGCCTGAGATCTCTCTTTTGACATTTTTAGTGTTAATGAAATCAATTTTCAAATCGTTAATCTTGTAAATTATGTCAAAGCGATCAACAACTAAAGACCGATGACGGTTGACTGTTGATTGTTGCCTTTGATCGCAGCAGCACCATTAAAAATCTATTCAAATATACAAATGCATGTAGGTGTTGGCTGTGTCAGTCGTTCAATTTGATTTGAACATATTTCGATGTGGATTTTGAAAAGTGGTTTTTAAATTGTCTTCTATAGAAAATTTATATTTTACAGCTGCGATCGTTAAAAGTTTTGAGCTGCGACTTTACTTTACTTAAGTATATTCATTCCACCAATTAATGTTTAATGCAGACAAAAACAAACTTAGTGTGTGTAATGAGTTTAAGATTTTTATGAGTTCATTTTAGAAGCCACAAGTATTTAAACTTGGGTCATAAAGTTAATATTCATTAGACTATGAATTAAATTAGACACGTGAATTGTTTATTTGATTGATTGAAGTCAGCGGAAATTTTGACTAGTAGGCAAAATACAATATTATTCTTCTAGAATTACGGTACATCGACCTCGAGAGTATAATTGTTATGAATACATTTAAGAAGAATCAGCCAATACTAACCTTATGTGAAACTTCTAATGATCTTCGTTCCTTTTATTCAGGATTTCAATTTCAAATTTGTTTAATAGTAATAAATTTGCTACAATTCCTCTATGAAAACACCTGTGTTTAGATTTGCAAATAAATTTAATTAAGAAAATATCGATGCAGATTTCATTTTCAATTCATTTTGTAAAGATGTTCATACAGAAAATCCCATCAAATAAGTTGCATGCCACACAGAAAATGGTTAAAAGAGCACAACAAAAACCTAAAAGAGTTCGCTCAGGCAGAAAAAAAATTCAAATTGACCCATGTCAAAATTAAATGAAAAAGGAAGACGCCACATGACATAAATGTCAAAATCATAATTGTCAACATGCAAAAATGAATGGATGGATGAACTGGGAACAACAAGTGAATGTGCAAAAGAATTACAAATGACAAATGACGACTTCAATTATGTTTTGCCCAAAAAAAAAAACAAAAAAAAAAATATATATAAAAAGAAAGGCAAAATACCAAATATGAAATGCAAAAACACGAAAAAAAAAATATGGAAAAGTGAGAATCAACCGCAAGCAATAAAGAGATTGAGAAAAATATAAGATAGGGACAAAGTACAGAGAGAGAGACAAGAAGTGCGCATGTAAATTTGCTGACAGGATATTGCGGATATTTCCCTTTACAAAAGAGGGAAACTATGCAAAAAAAACAAAGAAAAAAAAACCGACATGGAAATGGAAAAAAAAAAACGAACTGTCAAAAAAATTTATGTCATGCATGCGAATGCAATACGAAAAATATGAAAAAGAGAAAAGAAAAGATTATAGGGCGGCTTATGTCAATAAAACCAGACAATGATTGATTTGACAAGATCCCATGGATCAAGTATGGGACATGATACAGGGAAAGCAAAGCATAAGTCCATGTCGAAGAGTCTAATTTAGAATATGGGCTGATGCATAGGTAAGGAGGGTTCAAGTTAAGCATAAAATATACAACACACAAGTGGGCGTCAAGTTACCCAATAATGAAGATAAATATTATTAATTTCGTAAAAGAAATTTGACAAAAAACCAAAAACCTAGCACTACAACTTCCCAATTCACCACCCCATATAATGATGAATAATAGAAATAAACAAATGGAAAAAAAAAGAAAAGAAAAATGAAAATGATTATTTTGCTGCCATTTGTCAACATTTGTCAAATGTGTCAAATTTGACAAGCGTGAGCGCGTCACTCATTCACTTGGTAACTAACTGCTACGACACAACAAAGTTAGTTGGCAACACCGTCATTTTTCGCACATGTTGATGATGTTGATGATGGGGTGGCAACATTGATGCTTTTAAGAGAATTAATAATATGTACAAACATAAGAAAAGTACTTTCTATACTCTCTGTGATTATTATTGTCGTTTTTGTGTCTGTTGTTTTTTTTTTTTTCTTTTTTTTTTGTTGTTTGTAATCTGAAACGTTGAAAGGGTTCGCTCATGCGTTCCGTTCATTCGCTCGGTGTGGCATGCCTCAAGGGCGCGTTCTGACAGCACCATGAACAGCATCAGCGGGTGTTTGGTGTGGTTATGGTGCATAGAATTCAGTCCGTTGTGCGTAATAAAAAAGGTTGTGAGCAATGTCTTTTGACGCTCCTGTCAAACTAAAAGTGTATGTTTGTTTTTTGTCATATAATGCGAGTGCCGAACGAAAGAACGAGTGATGATGAATAGCGCTCAAGTGAGTGACTGACTACGCCTGTGGGGGAAGCAGACTCTATGAGTGCCAACTCAGTGCAAATGTCAGCGAGTTCGTCTTTATGACTCGCGGGTATAACCATATGGCCGTGTGGTATGCGTATGTGGCTTTGATTTTATGGTTTGCTGTATTCTTTCTACAATACACTGAGCAAAAATTGTTAGTATAACTTCCAATAAAATATGATGAAGAAGAATTCAATTTTAAATCATTTACAAAATATATACAAAAATTTTATGCATGTCTATAAATCAAATGATTCTTCAAACTGGTTACAATCATCATTATATTATGAGGTTTGTAATGAGTTTGTTTTTCATTTTTGAATGAGATAATCCCCATATAAATATCAATCAAAGCTCATATTTATTTCCTCTGCAATGTTAATCAAAGTTACAGTTCTCTTTTCATTTAGAATGCATTTCTTTTCTGTTATTTCTTTCAGTGTAAACGTTTTCAAAGCATTTAATCAAACAAAGAACATTTCCTTTTTATGTGGTTTGCCAAAATAATACGCCAAATGAAACAATCAACACTCCTTCTTACCCATCATGACAAGCCTTCTACACTTACTCGTATATCCACAATAAAGTCCGTCCTCTGATCACCATCATCATGTAACATCCCCTTCTTCCTGTTAGTACCAGAAGCGACAACAACCACACGACACCGACACCAACACCATAATCAAAGTCACTCAATGCGCTGCCGGGTTTTGTCCTGCCTCGTTCTCGTCCTTGCTTTCCAATGGCAGTTTAACCCTCTACATTAAGAGCAAAGAGCTGAAGCATATCAGATTTCAAACAGATTTCTATTTGATTTCGGCTTTCGATCCACTCAGAGATGCACAACAGCCCTTCCAAACTTTTAAATCCTACTCCATCTACTTACACTAAATATTATCCTTGACTATACTTGAATTATGTTTATCGTTTCTATATGTTTTATTTTTATTTATTTTGTATATTTCAGGGATGTTTTTCAATTCTGTTCGATAATGGTACGGGCCCGCATAATGATGACGATGAGAATGGGTTGGCGTGAATAAAGTGATTTGTCTTTGTTTTGCTACTTGGGTGTTATAAATTTTTGGATTTGTCAGGGGCGTTATAGAAAAAACTATATGTTATTGCCGGCCCCTTGCCATTGAAGACATCAAATTGCCTAAAAATTATTTGTGCTTAACAAGGATAATCATAAATCTGGCTAATTGAAGTTAAAATTTTATTCTTTTCATTGCAATAGCATCCACATTTACAACCACTGTCATCATCATCATCATCATCATCATCGTCATCATCGTCATCATCGTCATTATAAGAAAAACGATCTACGATGTATCTACTTTGTTGCAGGATTTCGAATCTGTTTGCTTGTCTCAATGTACACAACACATTGAGTGAGTGTGTGTGTATTTTTTAGTGTAAAATTGAATTTGACATGCCCTGACAATTGTTATTTGTTCTCTTGGCATGGAAGTAAGTAGATACAATAAAGTACGGTGCGGTGTGACATGGCCCTGAAAGCGTTCATAATCATTAAATGCGTAATTTATTAGCACGCAACATATCATTTTGTCCGTTGTCACTCAAAATGCCGTTCCTTCATTAATGGCGTGTGCACATTAAAATTATACATTTTCAACAACAGAAACGATATACGACGAGTAAGTACTAAAAATTTTATGAGGCATGTCGTCGACACAGTCATCGAGAAAAAGGGCAAGTTTGTTTATTTCATCAGTTTGTTAACGTATGATACAATAGTTTTTTTGGATTCCAAAACCACAAAATGATATTTATAATTTCTATTAAAAGATGAGACATTGTACTTGTATAAATTTTTACTTCATTCAATTTAAAGTTTGCTTTGATTTGGATTGGATTAGAATTAAAAATTCTATTTCACAAAATGTCAGTTTTGGTAAAGTGTCCAAGTATCCGACATTAAGTAAAGTCAACTGACATGACACTAAAAATCTGATTGCCTGACAGACAAACAGACAGACAACCCAAGCTGGGATAACAAAAATATATGAAGAAGTACAACAAACAATTGTCAGCCTGACAGTTGACGATGCCACAAGCGGACAACTTGCAAGCTAAGACCAAGTCAAGAGCAGCAGCAGCAGCAACAACTTCCGTAAATATAAACTCGCGAACTAACATCTCTCTATCTGTGTATCTGCCAGAATGTTTTTGTACTTGTCTGGCGCTGTCTATCTAAATGACTGACTTATCTCAGAGCAACGTAAACTGGACCAAGGAAAAAAAAAAGCGAAATTCATTGTAACAATTAAAAATCGTGTTGAACATGACAGAAATAAAAGCAACTGTAGCAGCAGCATAACAAAGAATGTGCAATAGATTGAGAAAGAATCCTCCTTGAAATGACTGAGTTTATTGCCTTCTAGTGAAATTCTTAGTTTCTGTTCATCTAATTCTAACTAATCGCTAACATTTCTGATCACTGATCTGCTGCACTTGTTCTCTTCAACTATTAGATAGATAGATAAATAGATACTTTACTTATCAAACTTCGTGTTAACTAATACCACCTTCTTTGTGGCAACATCTTCCATGTTGCTTGACGTATGACATGTGCTTTCTGCCACACCCCAATCATGTTGCCGCCTGCCTTTCTCTATGTATCTCAACAATCAACTTGGTGCGGCGCTACATCAAAGTGCGATCATTTGCTTCATGTTGCATTCTCAAGTTGGTTGAATGGTTGAATGTCTGGCATCATTTGGCGCATGAAATCACATCATTGCAATTCAGTTTTTGTTTTTTTTGTATAAATGGAACGCTTCTCAACCAGCTTCATTTTCGATATCTGTACAATTATCATGCTTGATGGTGTTCCTGTTGTTTTTGGTCTTGTTGGTGTTTGGTGGCAACATTAAAAGTTGCCGGCTGTCAAGTTTCGCAGCGGTTCGCATCGTTCTTGTCTCTCAGTTGGAGTTTCGTGGCTTTGGTGGCATGCGCTTTTTTCTTGTGGCAGTCAACATTTTTATCAACGTCATGTGTGTGTGTGTGTGTGTGTGTGTGTATTTTTTCTGAATTCTACCTCGTCTCAATTGTTTCCTCCTCATATGGTCTTCATCGATAATTCCTTCTTCATTCTTCGCCATATCCATATTGAGTAAGTTTTCCAGCCATTTGTTTTTTATTTTTTCTTTTTTTTTGCCAAATTGAAATTGTTGTCCCAATGTCGCATTGCATCGCATCGCATCGTCGGCATGACAATAATCTCACAAATCTGTTTAAATTAAGCGAGACAAATATTGCTTGTTTTATTTTTTTTTTTGCATTTTCCCTGCTTCTTTTACTGTCTTTTTATATATTTGGGCAATTCTCCTGTTCGTTTGATTTTTCTGGACACTGTGAAATTCAATGTGACAGCTGAGAGATGCAATTTTCATTGGTAATCACAAAACAAATTGAACTGTAAATAGAATTCCATATTAATTTGACTTTGTTTAAGATAAGATTACAATCTAATGGTGTATCATTTATTACTAGATGATAGTCATAATCATCTTCATCTTCATCCTTTAAAAGAAACTGTCACAATTTGGTTTAAAAAATAAGAAAAATTAATCACTCATAAATCGAAATTTATACATGAATAAAAAATATACAACTCTAGCAAAGTCATCAACACTTAATTAGTATCTTTGTATCTCTATTTCTATCACTATCTCGTCGTTTGTATCGAGTAAGTGGTTCTCAAATTGGAATGGGAAACTGACAGAAGTAAAGGCTTTTCAAGTTGAGTTGAGTTGAGTTGAGTTGTTGATGAGAGGAAATAATTTTTCTTGCACATAAGCATAAAAGATTTTTTAATGAATTCGAAAATTTAAATGAGTTGTAGACGACGAGAACATCTTGTTGAAGATGATGAAGAACAGCAGCAGCCGCAACCGCAGCAGATACAGTTGAATTTTCTATGTATCTTATTCTTTTTTGATGGAGGAGCTCCATATTTCGTTCCGTTCTTCTTGGGCGCGCACTTTTGATCTTCAAACGTTTGTTTGTATACAATTTGATGGCTCGTGTTGATGGATCGTAAACGATGATCACGATCACGAAAAGATCTTGATGATTATGATGACGATGCTATTGCTGATACTTCTTACTATTACTAGAACTGATCGTGATGACGATGACTTGTGATGATGGTGTTCTGCTGCGTACTTTTTGTTCTTTGATCGTTTGCCGCACCAGTTGGTATTCAAAATGTTAATTTATATGTTTTCTTTTCTTCATATTTTTTTTCTTCTATTTTTCTTTATATTTTGAATGCCTTTTATGGCTACTTTTCCAGATCGTATAGATACAACATCTTTACAAACATGTTTGAGGTTTTTATTACTGTGTGAAAATGAGCGTGTGCGGTAATATTTTTCTAACAAAATGCAAGCATTCGTGATCATAGTCATGATCATTCAGATTGCGCTTTGATTGATGTGTAAAAAGGCGCTTAGATCGAGAGCACCGGCATCGAAGTAGTAAGTATGTTAACCAACAAAAATCATTATAGACAAGATGTCTGAAATTTGATTTTTATTGGCATGCACCCGCAATTGCTACCAATCTTCAACACTATCCACCATCACATCAGATCAAATCGCATCAACTCCATAGATCAAAGCATTTCTACACAATTTGTTCACTATTTGATTGGTTTGTGTTATTCTAGATATTTCTTCACATGTTGAAATTTTCAATATTTTCTTTTTTCTTTTTCATTTGGTGAAATATTGTTTGAAAAGATCCAATTTAATTTGTTGCATTCTTGACTTAAATTGCTGTGGGCTTTTAATTCCAATTAGATGATGATATGCTATCATAAATTTTCTGTATAACCATTTAATTTTGATCTGAAACAAATTCAGACAAATAGTAAAACACATTTTGATTTAGATGATGAGGTAGTTCGCATTTTAGGCTTTTTCTTGGAGATCATGATACAAAGCAACAATGAGATCATAGCATTTTATTTCAATCATAATTTAAGGGAACTTTATTTTGGTATAAATTATTTCTAAATTTTAGTAAAACAATAACACAAAACCCAACAATGATAAATGACATAAACATACTTTTACAATGAAAATATCATATAAAAAAAATGGGCCAAGTGCGAGTCAGACTCGTACACGGAGGGTCCCGTACCAGATTTGGGTTGGTATGGGAGGTACTCCCCCTTGTGATCGGATTTGACTGATTCCAATAAATATACCGCACCTATATCAGAAACTTATAGTGTCCAAATTTCAGTTCAATAGTCCAAAAAACAAAAAAGTTTTTCTACTAAGAACCAGAATTTTATTGGGGGTTTGTATGAGAGCTACCCTTCCTAGTAGTCCGATCAAACTGAAATTTTGACAATATAAGTTTCTGATGTATAGCAATCAACCTTCACAATTTCAAGATCATGGGATTACTGGATCGTATAGCTGATATACAAACCAAAATGTTTCTTGTATGGGGACCCTTTTAAGTTTTTGAAAATATTTTACTCTTAGTATTTGTTGCTGATGTTCGGAAAGAACTACACCCTTTGTGAAAATTTCAACTCTCTAGCTATTGCAGTTTATGAGATAAGATCCGAGGATGGGCGGACGGAGAACGAAGTCTCTGCAATAGGGTTCCTTTTGGTATTCTTTGGGTCCGGAACCCTAAAAACTATGGCAACCCAAAAAGATTTTGTTAAATAAACAGTAGTTCACAATCATGTTGCTGGTAACAAACAACATAACAACATAAATTTTTAATAATTTACAACACAAAATAGAGAAAAACATGGAACTTCTACAGAAGTATGTACATCGCAATGTTGTTGTTTCAAGTTCCAAGAAGGTATGTATAATATAAGTTTTTATTATCATGAGTCTTTGATTTAAGATTATTCCTTAATTTTGAAAAATCAAAGGCGTGAATTTATGTCTTTGACTTGAACTACTACTACAAACAACATGACAACAAATAAAAGACATAAAAATTAAGAGATGCCCATAATAAACACTCAGAGTACCTTCTCCCAACCAAACCAAATGTTCATCATTGTCAAATGAACACACTACCAACACACACAGTAGCTGTCAGATTGTATTAGAAGAAAAAAGAAAAGGGTTTTATTCGGAAAATCCAAAGAAGAAAATTTATTTATTGTTTGTTTTAATACGATGAGATGATGAAGAAAAATACATTTTGTGGTATGCCCAAATCGTGCCGAAGTCCATTTTTAAGGCAATTCACTTCACTATCCAGTTGCACTTAACTGAAGGCAACAACATCAAGTAGTCAAAAACCGAGTGGGTGCTCAATACTTTACGTGATTTTATTGGAAATACAAATTTTTCAGCTTCTAAATTTAAACCAACAAAATAAAAAGAGAACAAAAATTCTCTATTAATTGAGTTAAGTTGTTATATCGCGGCGTTCCATTCCGATGGGGTTAAATTCTTATAAATTTGAGAATAGTCTGCTTGTGTTTTTGTTTTTTTTTTAATATTTTTAGATAAATTCTTGTGGCTTAAACTGTTGCTTTGGGGTTGATTAATTTTGGTTTCTCTTGTGTTGACATTTTTTAAGGATTTTTCTTTAAAAATATTTTATTTATTTACATATACATATGAGTATGTTATGTGTGAAGTGTCGGCGTGTAAATGTGTAAATGCCATTTTGATTAATTAAGGTTTATATGAGATTTAAATATTCAATCTTCGAAGAATGTTTAAATGTATTCTTATCAATACAATTCATTGTAATTTATTTATTTTAAATACAATTATAGAATCCTTTTCAGAAATTTTTTAACATTCATTTATAAAATTACCCAATTTCCTTAAATATTTCCTCGGTTGGCGCAGAAACCCATTTCCCTGCATTAACATCAAACTCATCAAATGAGTCAGAAATTCAAGTAGGAAGGCGTGATTTTACACCCGCTATAATCAAAATGAATAACCGGAACATATCAAAGGGAGCCAACAATGATCAAAGCTGTCATTACAGATCACTGGTAGGTCTTTGATCTTGCGGCAGAGCTGTTGATGTTGAGCATTCATTAGATGAACATTTAACATTAACATTTTTTATTTGATTTTCACTTTGTTCTATCAATCAACTGATACTCGAAAAACAACATCGTCTAGTAGTGTCAATAGGAAAGGAAGCCATCAAGGTAGTGGCGTGGGCGGCCACAGAAGCATTTACAAGTAATCTTATGTGGAAATCTTGTGTACTCAATTGTAATAAAAACACATCAAGTTAACAAATCTAACAAGTACAAGATTTAATTTGAAAATAAAATAGTTGAAATAATTATGTTTCAAACTTGTTTGATTCAACTACAATAGATGATGGTTGGATGGTTCAATGGATGATGATGATGGCTAAATGGAAAGCTGACTAGTTCTATGCAACTACCTGATCTAAAAGGTTTCTTATATGTTCTTGTTCGATAGTAGAGGCTGTGGCGGCATTGATCCAAAGATTGAATGTTTTAAGATGGATTGTTTTAATGTGCGATTTCCTGGAAATTTTCACTTTTTCGGAAATGTTCTTTGATTTCCAAATGTGTTTGTTTTTTTGTGGATAATAAATTCTTGTTTGAGATCAATCAAAATGATCATACTCTTGATGCGGAGAACTATATGAAGTTTTGTCTGAATTTTATTAAGAGAAGAGAGATTTATAATTTTCTCTTCCGAATATGTGTATATCTAATATCTAAACACCTTTACTTATATATACATGTGTCTGTTGTATCTCACCATCTTTAACACTCAAGTATCTGAAGTATATTTACATCTCTTTGATTTGATTAATCTTTGTGTCTTTGCTACAACTTATTACCATCAATCAATTTCGAATCAACCTATGCCAAGAAAAAGGAAACTTTTCCCATTCAAGCACACACGTACTTACACTATACTGAACGTGTGCCATGTCATTGTGAAACAATATTTCAACAAAGTCATGCCATAGGACGAAACAAGAAAACATGAAACGAAATCGAAAAGAAATATTACAAAGGATCTGCTTAAACAAGGAAAGAAATCTATAGCATAATCGTATATATTCATATAGTATATATATTGCCAACTATTATATTATTGTGTAAACGTGCGCTGATTTTGATGCAAAGGATTTGGCCAAACACTATAGCCTTCCTTTTCCTTTGTATGTATATTATATATGTTGTACTCTTATATATATATTTTCTTTTCCTTTTTTTTTTTGAAATATTCCGAGAACATCATCTTATCGAAGCGTACAACATATATCATTGACACTATGACATTGCGCTCTACATCTTGGCAACATGACCGAAACGACCTAGCAACCAAGGAGCGAGCGACCGGATTTTGGTACTTTTCAAAATGGCACTTAATCATGGCAGCAGCGAAAGCAACAGCAATAGCAGCCGAAGTTGTCGGAGTCTCCGTAGCCGCCTCGTACAGGAAACGGAAAATACACGCACACACACACACACATAAACAAGAACACGAATGTTCACAGCGAGTAATCGCATGTGTTTACGCTCGAAAGGATAACGGACAAGGAGTAAGCGAGCAGCATCATTGGACAGGGGCGAGCTGAAGGACGACGCCTGCTGATGCAGCGCAGCGAAAACCAAAACGAAATAAGATTAATGACTTGGCAGAAGTGAGCAAAAGACAGCAAGGGATTCTGGAGAAGTACACAGGAGGGCAGGCAGGCTGTCGGGCAGCCTTCAAAAGTACGACAGCAGGATGCTGGTAGGATAAATTGTTTGCTCCTTCGTCTATCATTAGTCGAAAAGTTTGTTTGTTATTGTTAAGTGTTATTTGTGTGATATATCCGCTTTGGAAGCGACGTGGCGCTTTGTTAAACATCATCCCTCAACTTATTTATTGTAGAATATCTACAATACACGAGTATCTTTGTATGTTCCAATGTCCTTGTGATGATGTTGCTTTCTTATTTGTTATTGTGTGAATCTCAATTTTTATGTATTTTCAATCGTTTATCACTTTCGTTTTGGCAATGTCTTGTCATGAGATTTGAAATTTAGGAAAATTATCCTGTTGTTGATACTCGAGTTAAATCAAGATGACCACAAAAGAAAAATTGTGTGAGTCAAAAGAAAAAATTTGACAGTCGACATATGCTTAATGATCGTTTAGTGACTTTGCTACATAGATGTGCAATACAAACATATATTTTTTGTATTATATAGTACATGTATACATACTACAATACAATATAGCAAATAGTTATTGACTCACATCTGATTATTTATCTATAAAAGAACAGATAACTAACTGATTCCTTCGGGACGAATTGATTGCTTGTTTGTAAAAATTTACTTTTGCTCCTTTTGAATGGTTTGCTTAATGAACATTAATTGTTTCTGCATTCCTTATCTTACAGAATATGGTGGTGATCAAGTTTGGTCATTAAATATTGTATATTGAATTATATAGAACTGGCAATGCTTAACAATGTTTAATGATCTATTGTAACAACATATATAGTAACATTTTATTAGACATAAATTATATTCATTGTTCTTACCACATTTAACTTGGGGATGATCGTCCATGTTTATAATTCGATTACTGAAAGTAGAACAAAAAAGATAAGTAGTATGGCTCACCCTCATAAGCACAATATGGAAGTGAAACTTCTTTAGCGAAGGCAGATATATCCAAAAATTAGAAAATGAAATGTGACGAAAATTAAAATGAGATGATGCTTTAGAAACAAAGTACATCACTAAGAGATTTCAATTGTATTTGCCTAAATAGACCAATACAATAATAACATTGTCAAATTTTGATTTTCGTCACATCGTCATATTTTTTGGATTTACTCCTCTTCGCTAAAGAAGTTTCACTTCAAAAATCTAATAAATTTTTTTAACTATCATATTTGAAAGCGATTCAACTCAAACTCAATAGATGTCAATAGTTTGACTACCAATTTGCATATGCATAGTGTCCATAAATTACCAGAACTTAATCCGATACCTATCATTAAAAGATTGTCCTGTATATAGTTGGATTAACAACAACAAGACATCTAAATTTTAAACATAAAGAATGTCTCAATTTGTGTCCTCTAGAAACTAGTAGTCTAGTAGCTATGATAAGATTATTTTAATAGCCTTAAGTCAACTCTGCTATCTGGATCTAATGCGAAGAATGAATTGACCTACGTAGAATCTAATCTAAGCTGCTAAGTCTTATCTAGTGTAATCTATCCTAGTATTCCAAACAGAATAACAATCGGATGAAACTAAACTGTCTTGTCTTAAATACATTTACATACATAAGAGAGAGTATCCTTTACAAAGTTAAGAACTTTTGAGTAACCTCAAAACTGTATTTGATTAATGAAAGATATAAAGTGAATAAATAAATAAATTTCGACCTTTATTTACCTAAAGAAACAATCTCTTTCATCATTACAATTAATAATGTTCATTTTTCTCAAAAATCTCAACATCTCATAATGAAATCAAAGGGAAGCCCCTCTTTGGTAACAAACAAATTAACAGTACATATGTCTTAGATACTACAGATACAAAACTAAAGACAGAACAACACAAATGATATAACTACATACAATAGAAAAACCCAATAAATTCATTAGCCAAAAATTCTCAACCACATGGTTAGTGGCTCAGTCAGATATATGGTACTCGTATTGTATTACTGAACCTAATCGTATTGCTACTAAATCAAATGCATTTGAACGACCAATACACACGCCATAAATCACAGTCGTCGCACACACGCACGAGAGATTCAGGATACCCCAAATGGAAAACGGAAAGCGGAAAATGGGAAATGGCCACGAGAGCACATTGCAATATGTTATCAAATAAAAATGTAACAATCGACGAAAGGGCGAAAAAGGCGAGCAACAAAATAGAATGTGTTACACAAATTTATTGGAAACCTTAACTAACGAGCAATATCCTTGTTTAATTCAAGTCCAGACCAAACCAAACCAAACGAAGGGATGTGTCAAATGTTAAGACATTACAACGACAAGAAGGTTTCACTACACACAAGTATAGGTATACCATACACCATGGTGCCCTAAGGACGCTGAAGGATGCGAAAGAGAGCTAGAGGACTTGAATCAAGTCTTGGGCGAAAATATATATAGCAAAACAAATCGAAAGTGTGCCCAAATGCTATCAATCTTTTGTTTTTATTATTTTCACTAAGCAGACATCGTATATTATGCTCAAAGGACCATGATGATGATGATGATGATGATGACGATGACGAGGACGAGGACTACGTCGGTTATGGCGAGAAGTAGAAGGACGACGAATGACGATATGTTCTAAGTTTGACTTTTCCTACTAAATGTGTTAGACAAAATGAAGGAGGCACACACGAGTCTGAGTCTGACATTAACTCGACAGGATAACAAATCTGTTAAATGTGACAAACGAGCTAAGAAGCAGCAAGTAACATAAGTATAAGCGACCCCACGTCGAATGGCCACAACGCTTGACAGCAGATTGAGGTCCACTGGAGCTTCTTCTATGTGTTTGTGTCCTTGTTTGACTCATTTTTCATTGACATGTCCTACTGTTAGCCTTTTCATGATTTTATATTGTTTTCACTAAAACTAGTCAGCTTGGTTAGTCTTCTTTGACTTTCCCAGTACCATTGTCATTGCCATCGCCTACTTCCTAAGGACTAAGCAAGACCTTTGTTTTTAACCTTTCTCTTTTAGGTGAGGGCGAGAAATGTATAGAAATGTCTCAAAACTAGGCCTAATGATGATTTCATGGTGGTCAAAATGTAATAAATTTTTATTGTTGTCTATTATTGAGCGTTTGTGTGTGTAAAATTTATGACTTTTTACACCCCGAGACCCAGCAATGTCAATAGGATTCAGAGATGCTGCTGATTCTCTTTCTCCATCCTTCGCCTCATTGTTATTCTTGTCACAGTTTTCTGTGGTATCTTTTCTCATGTGTATACTCGTATGCGTGTTAATGTCCTGCTGTTTTAGTAACTTCTCATGACATTTTTATTAAGATCTTTAATTTTACTTTGGCAGCAGCTGATTTTTAACCTTGACATTTCTTCTATTGACTTCAATTCACTTCATTTTTTTGTGTTGTATTTTTTTTTCCTGAATTTGTTGTTCAACAATCATAAGGAAGAGCTGTGATTAATATTCTTTGTTACGAAAATCAGTTAAAGAAAGTCCTTGACTACTCCTATCCTAATGAAGTTAAAACCTCTTTAATTCTTGTGCGTGAACAAGTAACAGCAGATGAATTCGTATCTTTCAAAAAAAGAAGGAGTAGATAAAATGATTGTAGATCAGTAAAGAAACGCAATTTTATTTAGGAATTTCTATTCATCCATTGTTCCTTACTTCCTGATTTTTAATCTTATCATTATAATGTTAAAAATTCACCTGAACTAAATAAGTGGCAGGAGAAATAAACTTACTCGGTTGTGTATCTAATTTAAAACAATAAATAAATTTGTCACGCTTTCTAAACGATGCGTTGCGACATTTTCAATGTAGTTACGTTTCATTTGCAGAAGCGAACATTGTCATAAATTCTAAAGAAAACAGAAACGAGCAACATCAACAACAACAATAAAGCTAACTTAAACATAAGAAAAGATACACATGTATCTACCATGTAACAGAAGAGATGAGAAGAGAACCAAAACAGAACAGAATCAAACAACTGCAAAACAAAACTAACAACGAAAAATTCCGTTGAAAATTAAAACTGTCATAATTTTAAATGTTGTGTCACGTTTGTGTAGACATTTTTCTGAGTCCCTCTATGTGTCAGAGTATGTTGCATGTTGTGTTCTTTAGCCCAAAATAGCTCACCGTCATGCCACATTGAATGCGGTAAAGAACAGGCGTAATATCGTGCAACCTAGAAAGGGCGTTTACAAAGAGGAAGAGGGTAATACTCATACACCGCACTAGAGAAGGAGTTGTCTTCCATCCAAAATATGGAAGCCATTCAGTTGGATTATGTGTCTATTTGTCTGTCTGTCTGTCTGTCTGTCTATCTGCCAGTTTGACTATTTGTGACTGTTTGTGTATGTAATTTAGTTTGATGCTGAGCATGTGTAGCATGTGCTGAAATAATAATTTAGAATTGAATTAAGTTTATGGCGCGTAGACGTAGACGAAATAAAAAGGATTTAAATTTTAAGAAAAACTAATGCAGCATCAAGGGATTTGATACAGTAGTTTGTTGAAACTTACTTACTCACTGCATAGAGAAATAAATGTAAATGTAGTAAATGTAAATGTAAATTTATTAAAAAGCATAAAAGTGGAATAAAAAGCACATAATATGAATCCGTAAAAATGATAAATATATCATTATTTTCAAATTTAAATAATTTCTTTAAGTGTCCTTTCCGTTTAGAAAGTCAAGTTCAATTTATCCATAATAACAAAAGGACTCTTTACATTGTAATTAATATTTAACAAGTTGATGATTTTTTACTCTGTGTGGATTTCAATTGGTTTTCTTTAGTTCACAATAGAATGAATCACTACAAAAAGAAGTTTGCACAGCATTTCATATAAGAGACTGTAGAATGAAGAATGATACCATTCATCAGACGATGGAAATGTTCTAGCACCATCCGTTGTTCTCTAAACCTGTTCCAATTCGAAAATGCTGTCAAATTGCAATACAGATAGTTGAATTGATGCATTAAATCTGGGCTTCTGAACACTAAAATCTTCTTATTTACTATAATTATTGTATAAAAGATTAAGTTTTTTATACTCGGGTAAATTTTAATAGAGGCCCATAGTAACTTTCATTAAAACTGACACCATTTTCCTGGCGATTCAAGAACAAACACATCAATGTGTTTACTTTTTGAAGTGAAGCTTTTTTACCGAAGTAAATCCAAAAAATATGAAAATGAAATGTGACGGCAATCAATATTATATTGGAGCTATTTAGGCAAATACAATATAGAAGTGAAACTTCTAAAGTAGATGGTCAAGCAATAATACAAAATATTCTAGTGTTAAATTGCTTCAATACAAAAGAGTTAATTTTTTTCGATCTTTCGTAAAGTAAACACAATCATAAGCACAATCTCTGAAGCATCATCGCATTTTGATTTTCGTCACATTTTATTTTTATTTCCATATTGTGCTTATAAGGGTCAGGCAGACTACTTAAATTTTTTTTTTTTTTTTTAGGTAAGCTAATATACTTTTTCCAATGTGGCCCAGATAAACAAAAAAGTTTGAACTTTCAGCATATTTAGATCTTAAACTTCCTGCCTTATTGAATACAAACATTGATTCGATTCAATCACCATCAGAAAAGGATTATGCATTTCATTATTTTTCAATAAAGCAACATTTCTTAAGTCTTAGAAATAACACTTCAAAATAAAACTATGAACCTAAGTAGAAATGAAGATTTATTGTACATATGTATGTATACTATAAAATATATCTACACTTTGCTGACATCTTACATAAGGTTTTTCTTGTTATTAAGTTATTCAAACGTTTTGAAACTGAACATTTTTCATTTGCTCAAATAGATGTTTGTACAAATGTGAATGAAGAAAAATGTTTTACGATTTTTATCATTCTTGTCCTTCATTTCAAGCAATATAACAAACAATACAATATAAACTTAACACAATCATTCTCGTTTACAATTTGCAATATATTTGATTCTTTGTAATGTCCAACTCCATTTGCTCGATATCTCATTCTTAGAGCAATTTTCATTGATTTGTCGCATGATTGTAAATTATTGCTTTGTCCATTTTTAGTTTCTCGCTTTTCTTTGTTTCCTTTTGTTTTTCTATCTTTTATACTACAATATGTTCAATATAATAATGTACAATACTATCAATTCTTGAACCTTTTTGTTTCTGTTTTGTGTTTGAAATGATATATGTATTAAATTTTATTTGGCAACAAATTTTCGAACCGGAAGTAAGCATTGTGTAATTGTTTATCTAAATGATACTAGGCTGGCACAATGTCAGTCAAATGGGCTCGAAACTTTCTTTCACTCTGCTCTGACCTGACCTTCTGTCATGTACTTTTTACAAAGATATAGTATTTTAATCATTGGCGATCAGTAGTTAAATCCTTTGTTATTATTATCTTAGTGTACTTTAGAATATTATCGTTTGATGATTTTTGTTGATTTTTAGTGGGTACAGGAAATAGTTTTTAGTGATTTATGGTTTTGAATAAACATACTAATAGCAGTAAAATTAGTTAAATGGATTTGTTAATTTCAACATATGTACTCGTATATTGAACTGAAAGAAATTATAGGATTAGGGTTGTCAATAAACAAGTGTTTTAAAACCTATGAATATTGGAACAAATAAGCTAAAGTACTGAAGAAGAGATGAGCTGTTCTTAGGCGCTTAGGCTTATTTATTTATGTTATATTTACCCAAGGATTGAAGCATTTCTCTCAGTGTACACTGTACACTTGAAGGGCTTTTCCACACATTCATATTATTTCTTTTCTTTTTATGTTTTTGTTTTGCCTAAGAGAGAGAGATGAAAGCAAAAATGAAACACAAAAGCCTTCACTCAGCCATTTAGTCGTCGTCGCCATGAACACACATAAGCCGCATTAAATGTGCTTCTACAACGAGCATTTCAAGAGCTTTTCTTACCCTTCCATCAACTGTTTTCTCCGTATTTCTTTTTTTAGACTTTTCCTCACTTAGTAGGATTTTGTACGTGCGTATATCGGGATAAAGAGTAATTAGTGCAAACCTCACAAGTACGATTAAGTACACTAGTAGAATAAGCATTAAAAACAGTAAGGGACTGGAACTGAAGGAAGAGACTTTTATCCGTTAATGCGCCAGAAGAGAATAAGAACAAAAGTGAAATAGAAGAAAAACCCAACCCCAAGAAGAAATGAATGAGAATGTGCTAAGGTTATTCTTTGGATTTATATTTACTAGACCAACAGAGCAGCTGGAAAGTAGATTTAGCTTAGACTCATTCAGACTTTGTTTATTGACATTTCATCAAGCGAAATTAATTTAATTTTAACACAAAAAATTAAGCATTTGATTTATACTCATGTGTAACGACAAGAACTCAATTTTATGCCGACTAAGAATTTATGAGGCCTCATTTTTCGTCTACATCTGTCGTTGGCTAAGTGAAAAGAGAATAGCAATGTCTATAGAGATTTTTACACCATACCATTGCCGTAGTAGGCAATGTCATGCCATGCAACCAAGTAGAATGCATTAGATTTGTGGGTATCGCCTTCTTCACGGTCAATTGCAGCAAATGAAATACCATAAATTATAAATTCGCTTGAATCCTGCTAGGCACACACAAAGACATCTCAAATGTTACTTTATGAGATGCAGGCAAATGGCAGACGGCATGCAGTGATATCCTTGACCGCCTTTGATTCTGAATCCTGTCGCACCTACGACTACGAATAACATAGCATGTGCTTTGTGTTGCTATGTGTTTAGTCAACTATAACTCACCATGACAAGCCAAAAACCATTAGTAAAGGCAATAAAAACGACAATAGAAGTCAATTTCCATATTGCCTCAAATGCTTCGATTTGGGTGGGTTTCAAATTGAACTAAGTACAATGCAATAAAACGGCTGGGGCGGCACAGGAGGTCTACATGTGATGATCGTCAATTGTAGGCTTGTCTTCCGGAGGTTTTGTAAAATGTTGTTATTCTTCTTAATGTAATTTACTTGATTTATGGCTGGAATTTTTGTTTAGGGAAGTCAAGCTTTATGGATTTATTGAGTTTTTTTTTTTTTGGAAATGTTCGCACTTTGGAATATTAAAATTTACTGAAGAATATAGAGAGCGTGGAGGAGATAAATCATATGAAATATTGCTTAATGATTAGGTTAACCATGAGGACTATGTCTTGTTTTTGTATGGAGGAAAATAAGATTAATAGCTAAACCCTAAATGCTTTTCTCATTGAGCTCTCTCTATCTACTATTAGCAGCTAGCACAGCAAAAACATTGCAAATATCTTTCAAAACCCGTAATCTTAGCATGTTTCTATAGGTTTTTTTTTATACTATTCATACCGAACAGCTTAACTCATATCTTAATACCCCTACACTCAAAACATTAAACCCGACCTAATCCCAAACTGTCAATAAGTACTAAAGCAGTTGCTGTTTTTGTCTTTCAACCCGTAAAGGTGTCTGTCTCATCCAAATACATGTTTGACCCCTTTTTTACCCATATGCACACACCCAACACAACAAACAACTGTCGACTATTGTAATCTAGGGATAGGGGCTAAGGAGGTTATTGTACCAACTTTTGTAAGCGGATAATTACAAAATCCGCTTAGCATCAAACGTTGTGTAATTCAGCGTATGTAACTATATGCGGCTTCTATGTAAGCCTTTCAGGGAGAGGGCAAACAAAACAAAAATGAGTAGCTATAGAAAAAGGGAAACCCATGTATGTATATAATAGTAGTAGTAGTAGTATGTACTCAACAAAAACATGTAACCAAGAAAGAAAAATGCATAGAATATCAGTAGAAAAAAGCGCAAAAAAAAGACACTTCATGCGTTCATTAGCGGAAAAAGCTGCGAAAGTAGGCAAAGTCGGACGACTTTACATTTGGGGGTATACAAACCAACATATTATAGTAAAAGAGATGTGTTCCAAAAGTATCTGATCTGTTGTTATTTCGCCCAAAGGTTGGGGCGGACCTATCAAGCAAGACATGCTGGAGTTCCAGTAATCTGTATACAATAAAAATGCTCAAAGCCCCTGCGACTTTGTTCTATTGCTCCAAAAACTGGAAAATCGACTTATCCCCGGCTTGATGACATCGATTGAAAATATTGCGATAGTTGCACAAAAAGAAATTCCGCAAACTGATTTCCAGAACTGCTTCAGATTGAGATTTAGGATGAACTTCAACAATAAGAGTAGTATATTGATCAATTAATTGGTGGTTACTTGAGAGGCTGGTATACTTGCGCCGTATGTAGAAGAATTAAATCAGCTACTTTTAAGACACACCTCGTATACATACTCATACTTGGATGCAGGTACACGTGTACAAGTAATATTTAGAAACTCACAAAGTCTGTCGAGCATGCTGTCGAGTACTTAAATACTTAATGCGGTTGACTGCATTTTAGCGACAAACGCAAACACACTCATTCACTCACTCACTCACTCACTTACTCAGTCACTCACCAGACCCGCATAACACCAGCGACAACGATAGGACCTGGTTTTATAAGCACTTGCCCTATCCACCGTCATAGCCTAGTTAAGAAAACTTTTTGTGGCAGGTAACTTCAACAGTTCATCCTACTTTTGTCACAGTTGCCTCTGTCTAGCCTTTTATATCTTTTGTGGCAACACCTCCACTTCTCACTTTGCCTTCCATTCTCATCCAATCTTTAGCTAGCTTGCAATCTTGCCACCTTTTTGTACGCATCATGTTCACACTCTTGTTAGCAACATCACATCATATCACATCGGGTCGTGTACTTCGATAATTTGCTACAAAATTCTCATTCTCATTCTCATTTACTTTTCATGCTTGGCGTTTGCCTTTTTTTTTTTTTAATGATAGACCCAGATCATCATCAACATCATCCTCCTTATATTGTTATAGTATGAACACATTCTCAACCTCATTCTTAGCTGTATGTGTGTGTGTGTGTGTGTATCTTGCTAGTGCTATCTTTAGCTATCATTCTAAATTATACCGCAGGATTTTCATGTCCTTAGACTCTATTCAACTTTGTTCAACTTACACAGTTCTTGGTTCTCCTCTTTGCCTTAATTGACTTAATTATACGGCTTTGAGCAATGCCATAAATATGTCACGACATATTCTGCGTAGCATTATTCTGCGGGCTTTAGTCTATAACAATTTTGCTTCATTCATAATTGATCTTATAAGAGCAGAGTATGAGATCATTTTCTGCGGTTGCTGATTATAGTTGATTTACATGCATCATTACAATTAGCTTAACAAGTTTCCCTCTTAGGGGACAAAAACATTTAAGTATAAATTTGCATTTAAAAATAAAATACAAAAAGGTGCAATGAGTTTATAAACTACAATATATCTTGACCCTATATAAATAATAATTGTTGTTCAATACAAAATGGTTACAATTTAGGTGAATTTCATCAACAAATTGTCCTTAAATAGACCAGTAGCTCTGGTCACAATGGGTTTTGCGATTAACTAACTATGCGAAGGGAAATAATAATTAAAATATTGATATGAGGCTAAAAAGACAAATTCATGTAGAAAACAAGTAATTTATAGGGGAAATTATACTTTTATGCCTTTAGATTGTCATCACGGGGATGGGCTCTAAACAGCTAATATTTTGTGTTTATCTCCTCAATACTAGTTGTAAAGTTCCAGACCCAAAGGGTACCAAATGGAACCCTATTGCAGAAACTTCGTTGTCCTTCCGTCCGTCCTCGGGTCATATCTCATCAACCTTAGCAGGTAGAGAGTTGAAATTTTCACAGAATATGTAGTTCCATCCGTGCATTAACAACAAATACTAAAACTTAAATATTTTCAAAAACTTAAAGACGTCCCCATACAAGAAACATTTTGGTTTGTATGGCAGCTATACGATCCAGTAATCTCACTGGTACGGAACCCTCCATGTACAAGTCTGACTCGCACTTGGCCCATTTTTTTGTTTTCTGAAGGTAAAAAACCAGATAAAATGTAACTTGACTATACCATTTTTAATCAGAAAGCTTTAATAGGAAATGCACTAAGCGTATTTTAAAGGAAAAACTAATCCATGATGGGATTTTGATTTCATTCTTTACCTCTTGATCTATTGAATGACTCTCGCAGATATAATCTATCACTTTTTCCTTTTTCTTTTGAAACTACAATTCTATGAATTCTTATGACAAATTTATTCAATTTACATGATTTATATCACCTCTACACTTCAACAATCCAACAAACAAGAAACTCCCTTAGCATAATTATGCAAAACTATAAAATACAAAACTTTTTATTATTCAAATTTTATTTTGTTACACCATGTAACCCCCACTACCAGTAGCAACATCACCACCACCAAAACCATCAACAAGAACAATAGCAACATCAATTTATGGTTATGATTTCCAGAAATTACAACTACTAATTGTCACGAAAACAGAAATACTTAAAAAAACAAAACTAGCAACAACCCTGAATATTAAAACATTAATATTTATTAAGAGAGTCAAGGAAGCGTGTGCAACGAGTTCAAAGTGAAGGAGGGGGGCGCGAGCATGAGTGTCACAAGGGAGTTTGAATGTTGCACGCGAATGCACATTAATGTAATTATGCCACGTCCGATGATGGTGGCGCATGCGCCTCGAACTTAAGCGAACTCGCTGACTCGGTCGGTCATAACTATAAAATTCAAGTGTATTCATTGTTCTAAATTTCCACGAAAATTTCATGTAATTAATATGTATATTTTACAGTATTGCATGAACTATTGTATTATCATTATCATGATTATGGTTATCATCAACAACATCATATTCAATGACATCGAATAGTGGAAAGAAAATTTAAGAGAAGGAAACGTGTTCAATTCGTCTTAATAAAAAGTGTTGGAAAGTAAAGAAAACTCTCCTTTGAGAAGGTTAAATCGTAGACATTATCGTAATGACCTCGACAATATTCGAGAAGCGTTCCAAATGGCGTGCGCCTTTAAAGTCTCTTGCTTCCTCTCTTTCTCTCACTGGGAAACATGAGTGATAACTTTACCGAATATTTTTATGGCTTCTTGGAATGAACAAAGTAAAGTGCAATGTATGTATGTATAATGAATAAGAAAGAAGTCATAAAATTTATTACCACACACAAATTTGTATTGTAATTACAAATAAAAACCCATAAAAACATTTATATATATAAAATGAGAGGAATATTCTTTCCAATTTTTCTCTCCTTTCATGGGCAAGGCATGGAAGTTTGTCTGAAAATCTATAAAATTTATTATTATGACACAATTTTTATGAGTTGAATTTTATGTCTCTGATTCGTTCGTTTATGCCTATTATGGAATATTTTTATTTTTGGTTATTACCTTTATTGTTTCTTTATTTTATTTCATTTCATTTTTCGGGCTCGGGCTCGTCTTATCCAACAATAAATATTGTAAATTGTACATACTTGTATTTAACGGGAAGCGCCAGGTTTCCTGTTAATAATTTTCGATAATAATTCTTTAACAAAACAAAGAAAGTACTTATAATATTTGGTTTTATGATAGGTAATTGTATGTACGTAATACTAATGATTCCGTATCTGATCGTGGGTGTTCCGATACACAATATTGGGTTGGTTGTTTGCTTTCAAGTTTCTCCACTTTGAAATTCAAAGAAATCTTATGGGAAAGTACGAGTATACAATTTTTCCAATTAATAGTGTGTACATATAAATCAGAAAAAGGGTAAAGTAAATTTATGATAGTCTCCATTTTACTAAGAATAAACTTTTGGTAAGATTTATTTTGAAATTGTTTTAATAAATTTGAAAAAATAACGAACTTCATAAGCTTCATAATAAATTCTCAAAAATATTGAATGAGCACATTGTCATTATAAGAAATCATATTTAGCAATTATAAGGATTATAATATAAAGACAAGAATCCAAATTGACTATAATGCAATTTCTAATTAACATATAAATTTTGAACAATAGATAGACAGAGAAAAATGTTGTCTATGAAAATTAGGCAGCGCCCTTGGCGCCAATATAAATACTACGCATGTACTTACTCAGTATGAGAAAACTAAAAACCAAGCAGCTAAGACACTATCAGAATATACAATTTTCATAATCGACTACAATCAATGTTAAGCGACCCCAGCGAGCAGTTAAGGAATCAAATATCAACACCATGCAAGTAAATGTTCAGTGGCATGGGGGAACTCTTAAGTCTTAGACATTTGTTTGCATGCTTAATTAATTGAAACTCTCGAACATTTACACCTAAGCTGAGCAAGTTTAGAAAATAAAAGAGTAGTGTCTGTCACTACATAAGGGTTTAGCAAGATAATGGCGTAAGGCAATCTGTGGCAACGTGCTCACATACCCTAAGACAACCAATTTGTGGTTATCATAATAAACTTTATTAAGAGAAAGGAAGCAAAGAAAAGCAAGCATGGATGGCATCATAGGAAGTGCTATACTCAAATGTGTTAATGTATGAAGGTTTCTTAAAACTTAATGTATATACTACATCGATACAATTATAATTACCTAGATAAATACAGTGATGATCTTTTAATTGCTACAAGACAACATAGCTTATTAAAAGGTTTATTGAGTTTAGTAAACACTTTTATAACAATATTTTCCTATGGAATCAGACTAGAATAATAGAGTACACTTAAAATTAAGATATCTAATATATTTAAACTACCAATTCTTGTATATTTTATTATATATAATTCAAGAGAGGTACCTCCCTTACAAACCCAGAATCAAATTCATGTTCTTATTAGAAAAATTTAAGTAGTGCGCCTCACCCTCATAAGCACAATATGGAAGTGAAACTCCTTTAGCAAATATTAGAAAATGAATTGTGACGAAAATCAAAATACGATAATGCTTCAGAGACAATACGCACTGTCTTGTGCAGGGTCGCCTAAAGCGTAGAGAATGAATGTTTATGCATGAGTAAGAGAGAGAGAAAAAAATGGTTTACTGATTGTATTTACTTTACGAAAGAACGTACAAGCAAGTGGCCGGATGATCGAAAAATAAAATAACAATTGCCACTACAATATTCTGTATTATTGCTTGACCATCTACTTTAGAAGTTTCACTTCTATATTGCATTTGCCTAAATAGCTCCAATATAATAATATCATCCCCAAATTTTGATTCTCGTCACATTTCTTTTTCATATTTTTTTTGGATTTACTCCCCTTCGCTAGAGAAATTTCACTTCAAAAACTTTTTCTCTTATTTTTTATGCAAAAAGTACTCTGTGTCTTAACTTAACTCATTACGGACATACCATAGAGCTCCAGTGAGGTGTAGTTCCCCATAGTTTTATACTGTAGGCCCAAATTAGCATTATTATGGGAATTTATAAAGACTTACTTTGTTCTCGATAATATAATTCTTTTCATAAGAATATGTTATGTCCAATCTTATGCAAACTTTTGCCTTTGCCTATTACTATTACTTAAGTGGCTGTGTGAGCCTTCAATTAGTGAAAGGGAGTATGAATTATTTTTTTTACGTTTAGTATTAACAACTTATTCCAATTCAAAGAAGAATGATTTAAAATTTAATGTCTTAAAAATGGTGCGTTTATTAAAAACAAAACTCAGAAATAATTCATTCCTTGAACTATTTAACGACATTAAAATTCAAAATCATTTCCAAGTCTTTGGAAATAATTATGTATTGTGCATCTAAGAACCGCTAAACACATGTTATCCTGCCTTCGAAAAAAAATAAATTATATGTGTTTCTAAAAAGGATCAACCTACTGTGGGTAGAGGAAAGTTCATAATAGCGTATAATCATTTGTCGAACGGTACTCAATAATTATATGAAGAGAGAGAATGAATGAACTATTAAAATGATGGGATTTCAGATTTCGAACGAAACCGATCAAAATACATAACAAAAACGGTGTGATTACGTTGAATGAAAACCTGTAATTATGTATGTATCTAAGGAGACCTACGAAATTTGTTGTTAGAATATAAAAGACGGCGGCATAGACAGAAAGAACTTTGGTGGTGTAACCTTTTGTTGAACATTATGTTAGAGAGTAGAGTTGTGGTTGTTGGTATTCCCCAATGGGAAGGCGTTACCTTCATTGAAGTGCCACAATAAAAAACGTTTAGTCGTGTCTTTCAGCTTCTCATGCAAGCAGCTTCCTGAAGACCTTAATGATGATGATGATGATGATGATGATGATGGTGATGGTGATGGATTTTGATATGGGTTGGCACAGTTTGTTGATAACTACCTTAACTGAGGTCTAAACTACTACAATACAATACTATTATAATGGCAGTCTATTGAATGAATGAGTTCGAATTTCTGGGAGTTGAGAAAAAGCGCCGCCTCTATGAAGTTTAACAAATTAATATTAAATTACGACAGTTTGTTCAGTCGGCCCAACTGATGAAGATGACGATGATGCCGATAATTATGATGATAATGAAACTGGGCTGAGTGTTCTCCTTGTCCTTTGAATGAATAACGTGATTAACTCAACATTTCGTTTATTCTGTTGCTTCGTTTAATCACTTGTACCGCTAAAAGAACGCGCAGACCCAACAAAAAGACCTAAAAACGCGTTGTCTACTTTATGCAAACATTTGATGAAAATTAATGATTTAGTCGCGTCTGGCCACCAACTCCCATCATCATCATCATCATCATTATCAGTTAAAACTCCTGTCAAAATTTCGTTTCTTTGGTTATTTTCTAAGAGGCGAAGACGCCGCCATTGTTAAACGGAAGTTGAAATTAACCAGTCGATTTTTTCTTTACACATACACTATATATTTACTTGTATATATATATGTATATAAATTGCCTTATTGGCGCCGCATGCTCATCAGTGATTTAGCACACGTTTTCATTTGCCGCCCTCGGTTGGCTTTTGTTTTCTTGTCTTAGTCTGCTTAGATGCGTTTTATGATCCTTTTCAAGTTCGCCTTCCCCACATTTTTTGATGGTTGAATTTTGATGTGGTCTTTATGGCTTTTATGGTTTTCATTTAGCGTTAACAAATTATGTTGTGCATAATGAAAGGATTGTGTAGGCGAATAAGAATTGTTATTTACGATTCGTAATTAGTAGTTTTGAGTGAACGTGGAATTTCTAATGATTTTTTATAATCTCAAGAGATTTACAGACTTCAAAAAGTTGATGATGATGATGATGAATTTAAAATTCTTCTTTTCATTACTGAATGCTTTTTTAATGATTTTAATAACAGAAATTGATTTTATTTGGTAAAATGGGGGATAGAACAATAAGAATTCGTATAGCAACATTGCGTGGATTATCTTCATATATTTACTAAGTATGGTAAATACTATTGTACAATTCTTTAATATACTTTCTAGTTCTTTATCAATGATGTCTGGAACAGTTTACTTTGTCTTATTAAAACTATGTATAAAGTAGTAAACAAATTTCTTTATCTAACTTAAGACTACTCGTTAAACTCAACCAAAAAAACCATAAATTTTTGAAAACGCGGAAGCTATAAATCTTAAACTGGTTTTAATAAAAAGAAAAAAAACTTAAACATCTTCGTTTCACATTCGTAGAAAAGCCAAGTGACAAAATTTATGGTGAATCTTCACTCTATCAAAACAAAACAAAAAATACACTTTTATTGAGTGCATTAAAATGATAGTAAAATCTAAACGAGACAATTTCGTAGAACTTTACTACCAAAACCACAAAAAACAAATGAGAATGAAAATATTCATTCGTTCATTCATAAAGAGGCAAGGCAAAAATAATGGAATTTAACTCTTTTCCTATATGAGTTTCTTAGAATCTCGTTAGCACACACGTTTCATTAAGTTCTAGTTTATTAACAATTTAAAGCACGTAATAAAGAAATTATAAAGAAGATGAAAACGATGTAGTACTTCTACTTCTTCTGAGGTACTGTCAGAATCAAAAAGAGAAGAGAGAAGAAGAAATCGTATAAGTAGGAACTGATTCCTGTGAAAAACTTATAGACTATGTATGTATGTTCTTGAGGAAGGCTTAATTTCTGTTTTAGTTCGAGTATCTTTAATCAATATGGCATCGGCGGCACGTCCAGGCATGAATCGGTAATAAATAGTGGAGTAGTCAATCACATATCTATATAGTAGAAGTAGTATAATAAGTTAAGGGAAATTTAATTCAGTTTACATCTGCTTAGATATTTATTGTATTTCTTTTAAATTTCTCTATCAACAGGATACTATCTTTAACATGTCACGATTATATCTATCCACACCAAGATACAATTATTGGTGACCTTTCCGTCTCTTAGGGAAAAATGCACTCATTGTTGAGGTTTCACCTTTCACGTCTTAAATTATTTTCAATTACCTTTTTTATGGTTTGCTCAACAAATAAGAAATCACAACAACATGCTTGTCCCTCTCTCACTTTTCCTTTTCTACTTTTTCCGTGTTACACTTAAAATTTACGACATCCTCTATGTATGTCCTTTTAATGACTGTTTTTGTCTTTCACCCTAAGAAAAAATATATAGGAACAATGAAAAAGATTCGTCCTACGATAAGATTCAGCAGTCACATACTTTCACTCTACCCATGAACCCAAAGAAGAGAACGAGGAATATCAATTTCTCAATCGTAAACTACTTTACGCATTATCCTTGAGTATATGTATATCCATATGCATACATACAATAGATACTTATAAAATCTGTGTTGTGAATTTATCCTCATTCTTTATGTCAGACTGTCAGTTGGTCTGTTGGTCTCAAGACAATGTGTTAATTGAACCATAAGCGTAACCATAAACGGATTTTATGCCTCATACAAAGCAACAAATTTATTATGTTTGCCCAACCACGTTGTCTTCGTTAATGTCGCGCAATAGTTTTATGTGCCTATAAGGTCCTTTGTCCATTTATCAGGTTTCTTTTTTCTGTTGATGGGTCTCTTTTGTTCCTTTTTTCTGGCTTTCTTTTGTTTTTTGCCTAGAAATTAGTTTAGGTTTTTCCAATTTATGAAGAAATATATGAGTATGTTTTATGAGATTATAATACAATATAAGGATCTTCAAGGATATCTGCTCAACTTATGCAATTTGTTGCAGTTGCCGCTATATTTATTGTAAAATGTTTGTTTAAGGATTTATTGCCGATGTTTTGAAATGACATTGAACAGTAGCATTTTGTGGTGAGCTAAGAATACCTTGATCCGACGATCTTTTAAAATTGCAATAAATACTAACAGGTAAAGTAATCTTTAGTAGTAAATATTCACAAGATGTTCAGTTACCATGTCTATATAATTGGTTCTCTAAGTATGTGTATAGTACAAGGGACATCAGGATGTGCTCGAACTTAGAACAAAAGAACTAGGAAAAACTTACGATAGTATAACAGATACATATAAGACTATTGGATCTCCAAATATCCTAAACTCAAGTCGGAATATGTCCAAGAATTTAAATTGGCGATAGGCTGGCAATATTCAGTCATCTGTCAACCCAAAGAATTCTGAAATGAAGAAGAAAAATAGAAGATAAGGGAAACGTTGAGGAACCAATAAGAAAATCTAAGGAATGAGGAAATTGGAAACAAAATAAGGAGACCTTTATTGAATAGGGAACTAACTTAATTGCCTTCATGATAAAGGGATACATACGAGTACATATAATGTCTTTAACATATTTTCATCAATATCAGCACCTCTTCATGCATTTATTTATCATTACCTTTCTTGTTGGTTTTGTCGTCATTGGCAACATTACATATTGCTTTCATCAACAAGATACACAGAGATACAGAAAAAAGCAATAATATCATCATCTTCAGTTGCTGACATACTCAATTATCAATTGGCATTTCAATTTTCGTTGCGTAACAATCAACAAAGAGACAGAAAACTCAAGTGGAACCGAACCCAATTCCATTCAATTCAATCCAATCCGATCCAACTGCACCCAACCTTGCCGACCAATCAACCAACCACCAACCCTCATTTTCCATATCATTCTTATTTTATTTATTTTGAATTTAAAATTTGTTATGCCATACTTGAGTATGTATTTCTCGTTTCTTATATTTTAATTCTTGTTTTTTTTTTTTTTTTTTTTTTTGTTTAATTTCACAAAAAGTAAAAACCTTAAAAAAATAAACAATCGGAATGTCATGTGCCTTGATGTATGAATGTAGTATATCCTTGGCAACAACAGTCACCAACCAACCTACCAACCAAGCAACCAAACTCATATACATACAATAGTACAAATGTATGGATATCCTTATTTTGAGTTGAGTAGAGTTGAGTTGATTTGCTTGTTTGGCATGCTTTCGAGCACTTTGTGAAATTGTCATTGTTTATTTGTTTTTCAAGTAGCAACTGTCATCTATTTGTTCTTTCGATCCTTCGTTTACGCATCTTCCTTCTTCCGTTTCCAATACTTAATATTGTTATCCTTTGTTATTGCATTTTACACATGTGAGTATTTTCAATTGCTCTCGTTAATATTTTCTTTGAAAACAAGTTTAGAATTTTTTTCCTAGTTTTTGGCCTTCTTTGTCCCAACTGCTGCTGCTGTTGTCTATCTTTTTTTTTTTATCATACTCTTCTCACTGTGAATATAAGTTTGTCATGAAGTTTGTAACAAACAGAGAGAGAGAGAGAGAGAGAGAGAGAGAGAGAGAAACATCGGAGAGCCCAAAAAGTATATACACATATCCTTGATCAGCTCGACGAGACGAGTTGATTAAACCATTTCCATCTGGATGTATGTCTTAGTCCTCAGTTTTTGAGCTAGAGAGAAATTTTGCACAAAGCTTTTTTTTACAAGACACTACATTTGTCGGAATCAATCGAATTGAACCACTAGGAGGTAACTCCCATACAAACCGTGATTCAAATTTATGTTCTCATTAGAAAAACTTTTTAGTTTTTTGTATAATCGATCTGAATTTGGACACTATAAGTTTCTAACTCATACTCAGCAAGCGTTTAAATTTCAAGACCCTAGGATTACTGGATCGTATAGCTCCCATACAAATATTTCGGTCTCTGTAATGAAATGCTGCATGCGTACTGACTATACCCTTATCATAAATCAAATCAATAATGAAATACTATTTCTGAATGCTCTATCACAGGAGCATAGACAAACACATTTCTTAAGGTGCATGAAGAGTATATCAACTTCGGCATAGCCGAATTTAACTTTCTTTTTACTTATTTTCTGTTTATTTGGGATTGCTTGCTTTGCTTATTTTTCAATTCTTTTGCTATTGTTTATTTTTATTGTACATTTCACTGTTTATTTTTTCTTCAGTGTGGTCCACTTCTTCTAGGTTTCTCTCCATAATAGGATGGAGTATGTCATCAATTTATAGCACATTCTTGTTTTAGCTTCAAGTTTATTTGTTTAATAATTAGTTAGATGAGAAATAGAAACGGAAATGGAAACATTTATCTTCTTTACCCTGGGTAGGTAGATTTCAAAACAAAGATTAATATTTTATTGTAAATAAAAGATGCTGATGTCGTAAAAAAAGAAGGAAAATTTTTAAAAAGAAATTGAGATTCAATTCCAATTTAATAAAGTCAACCATATTATTGTACTCTGATTAAACTTCATTGTTGTTTCTTATTTTCTATTTGTTCTACTATAATTCGTTTTATTACTAATCGAAATTCATCAGTGAATACATTTATTCTACACTTTGTTAACACAAAATGTTGCACTCTAAGCTGATAGGGATTAAAACAGACTACTGAATTCATTCATGCATTCCATCTATTCAATCATCACCTGGTAGAGGTCCTTGTTTGATGACATGTAAATCCTTATACTCTTAGCTTGAAATGTCAAATGCAATCGAAAACAAATTATAAAAAGCAACTGAGCATAAAATTATGCTAAGCACGACAAAAAGTGCTACAAAAAAAAAAAAAAAATGGAAATCAAAGAAACAAAAGTAAGCAGGATGAACTTAATTCACAAGAGGAGCAGAAGGATAAAGCGGCATAAAAATTAGGGTTCGCGCCAAACACAATTTGACAGCAACGCTTTGTTAATACTCTGGTCTACTCTGCCCTACTCTACTCTACTCTGCTCTGCTCGGGCTCAGGTCATTTGACAGACATGAGTGACTGTCAGTTTAGTTTAGTCAACATGCCTGCTACCGACCGACCTGGTTGTCATTGACTGACAAAGGTGACAACATTGATCCTGATGCTGTCAACGCATATTTAACGCACTACAAAACAAGAACAAAAGCAATTTGATATGTCTCTTTTTTTTTTTTTTTTGAAATTTTTATCCAGATTTTTTGGGTTTGCTTTTTGTTTTTTGTGGCTTAAAATTTTTCCAATAAAATCCTGTTTTATGTGCAATATAAAACACAACAAGAATGGCTCATATTGTATTAAGAGTGCATACTTGGTCCTTGTGATATGATGTTTATGTCTGCTGTATCTATTGGGCGGTCCTGGTTTACTGGTCGGCGTGTAGGTAGACACTCTTTCAACATGGTTATACATAGTTAAATATTATTTTAAGAGGCTTATGAAACTCGTTTTAAGTAGCCGAACATGATCTCTTATCTTTTATCAGTTAATGCAACATTGTTACAGATTATGTTGAACTTTACAGTTGCACAATTTTACCGAAAACTAGGAATTCAGTTTGAAAGATATCAAAAATCAAAAAAGTAAGCTAATTCGCTGTTAGAAATGCTACAAGGTTACACTGTCATAGAGAAGAATCTTGAATCATTTTGAAGTGTCCCTAATTAAGAAACTAGATATTAACTCATTAGCGAGGACTGGCATCTACCTTCCAAACAGCTAATTCTATAAATTAATCTAAAATAGCTATAGACTTAGCAGTCAATGCATGGTCATTGGCTAGCAGCCATATAAGCCAAACATAACATGGTAGGGCACAAATTGCTTAATCAAATGAAGCATACTTTAGGGCTTTGTTAAGTTAGTACACTTTTTAAACCCTCGAAATGATTATTAATATGACATTATCGAAAATACTTTAAAATCCAAAAATTAAGTCTCAATATATTTTACATTCTTTGGCATGTTTTCTTTTGTTGAGAACAAATTGGAGTACATAAACTTAATAAACCATTCACAATAACATAAAGCCATCTTCTCAAAAAAGCGGTAGCAATCAATTAGCACCAAAAACAACCACTAAAAACTGCACTTAAACAGGGCTAAGTGCTTGGATAAAGCACATAAGAACCAGGAAAACCAATCAGGCGTATATAAAGACATTCAGATGGAAACGATTGAACAAACAAATCTAACCGAGCCATGAGAAACGCTTTCAAGCAAATGCTTGAATGACTTTTCAAGCCTCAACGCCATCAATAAGCCGCCCTAGTATTCCATGAGTGTGTACCATATAGTAGTAGACTGAAGAGTTGCACTCACTCAAGCGATTTGGAGAGTGGTTTATATTTGCACACGAGATCTTGTTATTTTTGTTGTTGTATTGAAGTTGTTGATTCACTCGACTTCAACTCGAAATCAACTCTTCAAAACTCAAATACAATAAAATTCGTGTGTGGCATGCCACGACAGACGACGACGACGACATTGCGAGACCTTTTTCTCTCTATACTCGTATGTGTTTATGTCTGACTGACTGAGTTGACTTGGCTGGCGTTAGTTTAGCTTGGATTACTACAAGAAACTGTCTAGGCACAAACATTATGCATGCGCTGCTTATTTGCCATTCATGCAGCAGCTCCACAATCACTCATTCAATCATGCGCATATTTATTTGCTTTTCTTTCAATTTTCTTTTCTTTTTTTTCTATATTCATTTTCATTTTATATTTAAATAAAGTCAAAAACGAAATGTTTACACGAAATAACGTAACGAAACGAGGCGCAAAACTCATAGTAAATATTCCTACAACGCTCAATGTTCGACATTCAATTGTTAAATATTTGCGCGACGTCAATGGTTTTTGCGGTTGCATGCAACATCATGCATCATCGTCAACATTGATGGCAAACAGACCAGCAGGCAGACAGACAGACTAAATGACTAACTGACTGACTGATAAGTAGAAGAAGAAGCCGCAATCTTCAAAACATGGTATGCAAACAAAACGAGAGTAAAAAGCAAAAAAAGAAAGATAGAATCAAAATCTTCTGGCCTTCCAGAAAGAAGTCTGTGATTGACTGACTGGATGACTGAGTGACGTATGTTTGCATGAATGATTGACTGATGTACGACAACGATGACGACGATTGTTGGTTTTGTGGCTGCTGACAGATAAACAGACGGACCGTCGGACAGACAGACAGTTAGTTAGTTAGTTCTCTTGCTCACAGTTCAATACAATGGCGTGCCACTGTCAATATGTCAGTCAGTCAAGTCAGATCAAGTCGCATGAGTATCTTTCTTTCTTTCTTTCTTTTAGCTACTCGTAGTACTCGTCGTTTGTGCATATATGACGAGACTTTGCACAAATCGAGACTGAGACTATGCCTGCTGACTGACTTAAGGCGATTTTGTCTTTCTGATTTACATAATTTTCAGTTTATGATAACTTCTCCTCCACTTCGTCTTCACTGCTTATGTTTCTGTTTGTGTAACATTTCTTCCATCAAAATATCTGATTGTTTGAAAATTGCTGGCGCCAATTGTATGCATTTTTGATTTGTTTATAAATATGAACATCAACATGAACAACAACAATAAATATTGTACAATAAAAATAAAGAAAATCAAATAAAATAATAAATAAACCAAACCAAAATTTGTATGCAGGCTATCATCAGTCGTGCATGATGCATGCGTCTTTGATTTTGTATGATTGCGTACATTTTTATTTGGCTTTCTTCGGTTGACATGGCTAAGAAGACCTTTAACGCATATTTTGTAGTCTGTGTGGGTAGGCTGTTGTTTAAGTTTATTATTAAAAATTATGGTTGTGAAGCATTTATTTATGCACTTGATATGCAGACCAAAAAAAGAGGGGACGAGTGGAATGAGAAGACGTGTTTATGCATTGATTAGTTGCAGCTACGGTGGTCTTTTGATAGACTGATAGATTGTGTGATCTTGAAGAGATTTTACACATAAAAAATGAAGTTAAATTTTTTTAGGAAGATAAGAACTGGACTTTTTTTTCTAAGAAACCTATACACCTATACAGAAGGTGTGAGATTTGCTATTAATTTACAAAAATAGTAACATGTTCGCAGCTTCTATTTAGTAGAAATTTAAAGATCTCAACATTAATCTTTATTGAAAGATACATGTGTCAAATGTTGAAGGTAAAAACTATGTAGAATTTTGCAAAAAACTTTGTTTGATTTAGAATAAAAAGAAAATTTCATTTTTACCAATTTTATTCTCATATGACAACTGCAAGTCAACAACACCAAAACCAACGATGACAATCAATCGGCTTAAAAAACCCGCTGAACACCGCTTTACAATACTAAAGTGTCAAATTACCCGAAAACCGTAAATTTAGACCTTTGCCTAATGGACTTGTCGCATATATTTAAGCCTTAAAGTAGTAGTACAAAGAGCCGAAATACAAGGCGGCATCAGGCGGCTGTTGTGTCATTAGGTGCTTGAAAATTAGTTGGTGCGTGTTAATTCGGACAGACAGAGGCGAAAAGACAAAGGGACAGACGGCGATTAAGGCAACTGCCAGTTTATTCCTGTCTGTATAATATTGTATGAACATACATACATACATACATTGTGTATTGTGCCTACAGTGTTGTGCTGCAATCCTATCGATTTGCTCACAGATTGTCTGCCCACCTACTCGGCATGTTCAGTCCTGTCCTACTCGGTTATGTCGCTCACTTTGTATGACATTTTGTGGCAGCCTCTGTGGCTACTGTGCCAAAAGGTGCCAAGTCCATGGACAGATGATGACGATGTCGATAATAATGTGGCGGTGCAGAGTATTTCGAATCTGAAATTTGAGTTGTCGCGTGTAAATTGATAGCTTTAGTTTGGTTTTTTTTTTTTCCTTCTTTTTTCTTTCCTTCCTTTGTTCCATATTTGGCAGCTAATTAAGTGTAGAGGAGATTCAGTACTGATTACTGCTGCTACTTTGATTGACCACATGTCAAAGGTAATTTAAAACTTCATGATATATCATCTTTTTGTTTTTTTGTTGCTGACCAAAATGTCAGGATCTGATAGTTTTTATAAGTATCATACAATATTTGGTGTGTGTGTGTGTGTGTGTGTGTGTTGTGGCAAGAGTATCAAATTTTAGTGTATGTATTGTAATTTTACAGAGGCACGCCTTCATGGACACCTTTGATATAACAAAGCAAAAAATATCACAAGTTAAAGAATAAGAATTTCATTATTTGTATTTACCATAGATTTATATCAAAAATATTAAATATTTTATTATGGTTTCTCCAAAATTATTAATGATAATAAATTCTAAAGACATTCGATTTGATATTAACACCTTTTCCAAGATCACTCTATTGATTAGGCCTTAGATGCCACTCCATGGCACACCACACCACACCACGCCACACAATAAGAACTTTTAAAATTCGACACACCTAAAATTAATATTGTTTCCTATTGATTTAAGGTGTGCGTAACATTATCCGATAAGCACGATCCCCAAAAAAACAAAGTACTCAATAAAAAAAAATTGCAATATACATATAAAATTATTGTATAAACAAAAATCATTCGATGAACAATTTATGGTCGCCATAAATTGAAAAATACACGGCGATTACAATCAATTTGTGAGTGTGTGCCTTCAATTGATTTTTAATATTCCTCAGACAGTCATCAATCTGAATACGATAAATAAAAATGAAATCAAGACATAAGATACAAAAAACAAAACAAATTTAATTTTTCCACGAGCAACTTGAACGGCCACAGGCCCCAGATAGATAGCATGGTATCGACTGCCACCCCCCCCCCATAATCATACATATGCCACCATCTATTGTTTAAACGACCTGAAATTGTGTTTTGAATATATAATTTTGCAACAAAAATCATTGATTCATAACTAATTTGATACTCGTCGCTCGGTGTGGTTGATAGTCGATGATTGCTGTCTGTCTGTTTGTCTGTCTGTCTGTCTGTTTTGATTTTAATATGCAAAATTCGTTTTGCATGCAACGCGACACATTTACTTGCTGTGGCAGTAATAACACAGCCGATTCAATAATAATAACAGCGTCGGACAGACACACAAGCTGACTGAACAGCAGAAGCTGATTTCTATTGTCTGATAATGATTGAAAAATATCGATTCAATTGAATTTTAAATGCTTCACATGCAAAGCATATTAATTTTAGATTTTATTGCTTTTATTTTATTTTATTTTATTTTATTATTATTATTTTTTTTGTTTTTTCTTTCCAAAAGTACAAAAAACTAATAAATTCTATTTAAGTTAAGTGAATGTTGACTTTATGTAATCAATCAATCAATCATGTCAATTGCTGATCACACAAAAAAACACAAAAACAAAAACCTTCACCAATGACTAAGTTAACTAAAGGAATTTCATATTGTTGGTGGTGATACAAGGGGTCATCAAAAAAGGTCTTTTGAATTTCAGTATATAGAGCAAATGTGAATCAAAAATAATTATTTATATATTTTATAAATTACTAAAGATAACTTTTAGAAAAAAGTTGCATTAGAACTTTTTCAAGTGTTTAGATTACAAAGACTAATTAGACGGTCGCCCTAACATACAAATCAACTTATTATTTCTTTCATAGATAACTTAACAATATTGCCGTTTTATAAATTTAATATTTTTTGATTGGTTGTGTAAACTTTTGGCTTGAGATGTGTTATATCAAGTGAATTCAGAGGCCAATTGACATCATCATCAGAGGCAAATTGACACCTTTTATAGAGGTATCTGGTTCAGTTCGAAAAAATCTTACATCCACTTCAAAATTTCCTCTTTAAAGCAATTAATTAGAAGTTCTTGGTACACATGCTCATTTCCCGAGACAAAATTTGAGCATGAGATTAACAAGGCAAACTAGGAAGCTAAATGCAACGGATGTGAACCAGTAAAATAAGATTAGTTATCCTCTATTATTAAGAGGCAAATGAGTGTAGCTTGTGATCGTTACCTTCATCTAACTCTGTTTATTGCAGTGTGACTAATCTAAGATCCGTGACTCCAGCTATGTAATTAAATATTGCAATGGGAACATAACGACAAAATGTTGTACAGAAATTCACTAAGTCATATAATTGCAGAGATAAAAATACGAAAAATGGGCCAAGTGCGAGTTAGACTCGGGTTTCGTACCAAACTGGGGTTTGTTTGGAAGGTACTGCCCCTAGTGGTCCAATTTGACTGATTCCAACAGATGTACCGCGCCTATATCAGAAACTTATAGAGTCTAAATTTCAGTTCGATTAAACAGAAAATAAAAAAGTTTTTCGAATAAGAACCTGAATTTTAATCGGGATTTGTATAGGAGGTACCTTTCCTAGGAGTCCGATCAAACAATATAAGTTTCTGATGCATAGCCACCAACCATCCAGATTTTAGGATCGTGAGATTACTGGATCGTATAGCTGACATACAAACCAAAATGTTTCTTGTATGTGGACTCCTTTAAGTTTTTGAAAATATTTTAGTTTTAGTATTTGTTGCTAATGCCCGGATAGAACTACACATTCCGTGAGAATTTCAAAAAATTTCTCTCTAGTTATTGCGGTTTATGAGATGAGACTCGAGGACGGACGAAGTCTCCTTTTGGTACCTTTGGGTCCGGAACCCTAAGAAAGCACTGAAATCATACACATTTTAAGATGCATTTTTTTTTTTCTTAGTGGAGGATGTTATTTTAGCTACCTTGTCAAATATGTCTAATATTAATTGGATTTCTAAAGATGATTAGCTATTCTTTAACAAAACACAAATTCCACATAAATACCAAAAGGAACTCGTACCTTAAAACAATCCAATCATTAAGTCGGATTATCGAATTACTACTATATTTCTATATCTTTTAAAAGAAAAACTCATGTAGCCAAGGTAATACAAGTAATAATAATCTAATTAATCATCAAGCCAACTTTGTTGGTTTGTATGACGAACTACTTACTATTTATATATTTCCAAAACAAAAAACCATCTGGAAGTTTATCCCTCATTATTGCAGTATTCAAATGAATTCAAAAAAGTTCGTTCATTCAGTTATTAGAAAAGTACTATTAATTTAATCAATTATTCAGTATGTGACACAAACACAATGACCAAACTGTATGTAGACTTTATTGAAAGTGTCATTTTGAAACTAACAACAATTATGTGTTTAACAATAACAAAACCAACAACAACAACAATAACAACTTCTTTTGCAGGTGTTCAGATACACACAAAAGGTGTGAAATTTCATGTATGACTTGCGCCTCAATGGATGTGAGTAAACAAGCGCACATACTAGTAATTAATAAGAATAACAATAACAATGACAACAGACAGATACACAGATATAAACTCACACGCACACACAAAAAAATGTATTGTAACAAATTTGTATTTAAACAATTTAATTAAATGTATAAATTTACGTTAAATACTAATGCCGAAAATAAAGTGTAGAATGCTAAATGGAATTCGTGCCTCGGTTAACAAAGAAATAATAATTTTGTGTGCGCTCAACCGAAACTTCAAGTTTAAGGGTGCATTTAAACCACATGACAAAACTGATTTCATCTTTTTGTTTTTGTCTACAGGTGAATGACACTTCATCATTTGTTGTTGTTTTTTGTTCTCTTCATCCAACCATCAAGCGATTGATGAATGCCAAAAATGTCATGCGTTCGTTGTAAATGTAACTTAACCCTTGATGATGATGGCGATTATTATGAAGACTATCAGACTTCCACTGACGCCTTTTCATCATTATCATGATGATTATCATTATTATTTTTATTATTATAAAGTACTCTATGTGAGAGAGTGAAAATACGACGAGTCAAGACATGACACGCCCTGACGTCTAAAAATTGCCATGTTATGTTTTCATAATTTAGTTAAGGCCTTGTGCTTTTGCCTACAAAAATAATAATAATAATAATAATACAATGATGATGCAGATAATGATAATAATGATGATGTGTGTTTGTAATTTGAGGCACAAAGCACAGTCAAATGTCACCAGCAAATATGACAAAAAACAAAATTAAATTTATAAACAAAAAATTGTTTCAACATTATGAATTAACATCTAAAGAATAAAGAATACTTAAAGCGGAATAAATACATACTTTCATACTCTTAATTCTTCCAATTCTTCCCTTTGGAAATATTTGGATCCAGTTGCTTGTTGTTCACTATTTATTTAGTGGGCTTCGCTTGTGTATCTTGGATTCAATTGCTACTTTTCTGCAGAGATTTTGTTTTGAGGCTGTTTGCTTATTTCTAAATTGGACTTACTCAGAATACTTATTTACTGATTCACAGAAAAACTTTATACCTAAAAGCACTTACACTATAAGTAATGTGTACCACATCCAGGATCCACAAAAACTCTTCTTAATTCCATGGACAAGTAAAAATAATTTAGCTGCACAATATAATATCTAAATCTCAAGAAATCCATGTATCACACAATATTAAAAGAAACCTGATAATTGTATAAGTACTCTGTTTTAAGGATCCATTTAAACATTTGTGGTAATATAAAATCTATCTTTTTAGGTACAAAATATAACAATGTCATGTCAGAACTATGTACCTCCATTCTATTGTGTCTTGTCACATTTGTCCATAGATGTTAACACACTCATATGTATATGTGTTACCTCAAAAACAAAATACGCAAGTAAAAAGAAATAATAATACATAACAATGACAGCTTATGGAATGAATGACATTTCTCACTCCCACTTTGTTGTTATACTTATGATGTTAATGGTGACAACGATGTTGATGATGATAAGTTCCTTACGATGCACCCCAAACAGAAATTGTCGAAAAAATCATACATATTATTAAAGTACTTTGCATATGTCGCTGCCTCTTTCATTTATTTGCCTTTCAATTTGAATACTTTGACTTGTCAAGGCAGCTGACAATTTCCATGTTTTTTTTTTTTTTTTTTTTTTTTGGCGTTTTTTGACAGATGACTTTGTCTTATAACTTTGATGTTATAGAATGAAATTTGAGTACAGACAAATCGAATTCCAATTATGAAAAATATATGTGTGTGTGTGGTTAAATTAAATTTTAACTGACATCTTTTCGAATTTCTAAAGAAATAATTTGTATGTTGAACAACAAATCCTCTCAATTGGAAATCTATTAAAGATTTTGGTATTGGGTTTCAAACAAAAGGACTTACAAATCCAACTAGCATTATGAATTTTATTTTCTGCATCAATTGAATTTACAAAAGTACTTTTTTATAATTATTTTGCTACATTCAACTTTAAAAAGGACCACCTCAAAATATTATTGTTTTTTGTAGTTGTACAAAAGAACTTCAACAAAATATCCTTTTTCATTCTAATCCTTTTTTTAACTGTACAAACATTATTTTTAAGTAATTAAACAGAACAATGCACTCAGCCTAAATAAACACAAATGAACTATAGTAGTCTTCAATGAACTATGCATGTACTATTGTAATAAAAATATCCCTCTATTGAGTTGCCGAGCAAGTTCATAGTTCAACTTACAATATAAATACAAAACATTTTGCGGTCTCAAAATATTTTTTGTTCAACTTTTTCTAAAATCGAAAACAAAGTACACATTTTTCAAACAATTTCACATAAATCCGCTTTAAGCTGCTACTTATATAAAGCAATGAACATTTTCTACTTCAGATCTTTGAGGAATCAGCTTCAGTAAATATGTACACAGTACACACCCAGTTTCGCACCTCTTTGTTGAATTCTACAGTGAAAGCAGAAACAACATGTTGCACCATGCTAATCACTAACAACAATATAAGTAAAATTGTATTGCAAATCCTGTTTTTCGAAATAGAATAGAATAATTTTTAACAAAATGCTTAAGAGACAAGGAGGAAGGGTTTTGGTTTGGGTTTGGATTTGGGTTTGGGTTTATGTTATCATTTGTGTAGTTGGTAATACTTTGAACAAGGGCTGTATAGCTTAAGCCTGTCAACGATTTGAATGAAGTCTGACTATGGCTGGTGTCTATCTGACTGTCTGTCTGTCTGTCTGTCTATCTATCTATACTTCATTGTTAATGTTATTGTTGTTGTTACTTAGAAACTGCGGTTTCTTTGAATGACTGAGCCAGACAACATCACTGGCACTGGGATCACTCAGTGGATGGTTCAACTTGGCTCCTCACAGATTCAGATTCAGGAACACAAGTACAATTGAAAATTGAAATGAAAATAATTGCTGAGGCATTAAATAAGCAAACGCCAACTGACAAAACAACAACTACAATAATAAAACAACAATAAGAATAACAGCAGGAGAACGACAACAAGACAAAACAACTGACATACTGGTTGAGTGTTTGACAGACATTTACTTAGTGATAGATAAAGGCATCACATCAGTATGAGGCGCTTCATGGACAGTGGGATGAAATGTTAAGAAATTTGAAGAAAATTTGATGAATTTGATGAGTTTTTTTGATTTGATGATTTGATATGATAAGTGGTTTTAAGGAAAGGAACTAGATCTAAATAGTATAATAAATATTCATATCTTAGCAAACGATTTAATGATAAGTGTATGTAATTCTTTATTATGAAGCAGAGTTTACAAATTCTTGAAGAAAAATTAGTAAATATAAGTAAAAATTATGTATTTCGAAATGTAAGGAACTTAATATAAGTAAGTATTTTAAAATTTTACTAATATTATATTGTAATTTTCTCATTATTTCATCATTCAAACCACTGTAAGGTATCACAAAGTTTTATATCTAGCACCCATGCAATATTTATATTTGATTGCCAATAGCTCGTTATGTTTAAAACTGCAAACCATGATAGACAGCTTTCAACACAAACATTTATCCATAGAATCAGGATACAGATTTGCCCTCCTCTTGTCCATGGGATTAGGACATCATAGGTACTTGTTATTTTAACGCGCCTTCCCATTCCATATTTCACATGTATTTATATACCCGGACATAATGTAGATTAGACATAGTAGTGCTACCTTTGAATCCTATTCAATTCCTAGTCTATGTAGATTGTTATCACACGCAATTTTGTAATTTGATGAAAACAAACGAATTAAGATAAACATCGGAACAAATAACAAAAGATACAGGAAGAGACTACACACAATGACTGACTGACTGAATGACTGACAGATAGACTCACTGAATGCCTGTCAGCATCTATCATTGTTGAGAGATCTCCTCTTCTTGCAACAACTAATCTCTTAAAAATAACAAAGCCATTCACTCGGTTGTAGTTTTCACAACTTCTCAATAATAAACCGCCCTGTGAAATTTGATGTTTTGCAACTACTGCCTATCATGGTTGGTTGCCTGAGCGAAGGGTGCATACATATGTATATATATATATATAGTAGTGTACAAAGTAAAGTTGAAGTTGATAAGTGGGTAACGATGTAAGGTAATATGATGCTGTGCTGCCAAATAGGGCGAGACATATTCGCTTTGTACTTTGATTTCCGCCTCATTTTGCACAATTTTGATTTTAACCACTGATTGGACAGATATTCTCAAAGTGTACTTTACAATGTCTATTCTATTCATTAGGTTTTCTTTTTCAACATAATGACAATGGATAATAACAATACATGTGATTAACCATTATAGACTGATGATGCACATCAGTTTGTTGCAATTATGTATATGAAGTTGAATGGAGATCAATAGGTTGGATTGGGTTGGTAGAGAGAAGTTTATCTAGTGAAATAGTGCATGATAAGATCAGAGACAAAGGCAAAAGAGAAGAAGAATCCGTAACACGAGTCGATGGGAATTGTGTTACTAATTGAATTTGTTTGAAAAGTATACAAAATAACATTTGTGGATGTGAAATCAGTCAATGATGTTTGATGCAAAATGATATCATAGGAAAACGAAATAAATTTCCAACAAAGAATCCCAAACCTAAGTGGACAAACCTACATTTAAGAGCTTTAGTTTTATAGAAAACAAAAATACTTAAAGTTAATTAGCTGAAATTCCAACTATACTTTTCTATAATCACCGTGACTGATGATGACTTCTTGAGGAAGTTAAGTCGCAATACACAAAAGAAAATAATGGCAAAGCGTCTTTACAACAAATTTCTTAATCAATTATTACCAAACAATAAAATAAGCATGAATAATCGCTCAAAATTACATTAATTGATTATTTTGAACTAAACCGACAAACGCCATAGGTAAAAATAAAAAATACTATAGAAAAAAACCAAACATAATCACTTTGTCAGACAACAATCATAAGTCCATCTAAGTATCTATCTATCGATAGAAGATACTTATTAAACACAAAAGTGAATGCCCAGTAGCCATATAAAGACACCAAGACAAAAAGAACAGAAAGACTTCAGACCACAGATAAATTGTTGGTCATTGTAAAGCGTGAAGTCGTTGTGATAAATATAAACGGCAAATTATGCATGAAAGAAGACTACAATAACGAAAAAAAAAAATTGTATATACTTATGAAAAGAAAAGCTGATAGTCATTATAAGCAATTGTCATTAATGACATTTTGTAAGTCATTCCAAACGCTTCAACATTCGATTTGGTTAGCCACCGGAACGATGACAATAACCGTCATACACACTGACAAATAGTCAATGGCAGTCACTAGGTGTAGGAAGTCAAAAGTTAAAGAAAAGGGGGTCAGTCAGTTGAATGTTTCTGACTGTCAGTTAGTCTGTTGGTCAGTTAGTCATTTGATCAGTCAATTCATTGTCGCCGCTAGAGATACTTAAGACATTAACTTTTCAGATAAAATTAAGTAGCATTTCCTGTGATGGCAGTTCAATTTAACTGGCAGCACAGCAGAAATAGCAGCAGCTGTCCAATGGTCAATGAGTTGTTTCATCGCTCGGTTCGGTCGGTCTCTTTTTTCTTTATATGGGGGGCTCAAAACCATAATTATGCGCTAAACCGCTTTGTCATCGCACTGAGCAGCGTGTCCAAGCGCGCGAACGGCTAAAAAGGAAGAAAAACATATTATTATAACTCATCATCATCATCATCATCATCGTCATCGTCGTCATTATCATCATCGTCATCATCTTTGTCATTATCGGTGGCAAAGAAAGAAAAAACAAAAACATCAGATTAATGCCTTTTGTCATAATCATAATTTTCTCATCGATCTTGTGATTAATCATAAATTGTCTGACATGTCAGTTGCGCATAAATTCGTTACAATGCAAAGTGTATCTAGATATATAGTACATACGAACATTCCTTCTTTTTCCTTTTCTCTTTTTCTTCTTTTCATTTTTACCATTTAAACTTTACTTATGAATCAACTTAGTCACATTTTATGAAATGCCAAACAGACAATTTTTTTTTGCGACTTGAATATAATTTTGATTACAACTGCCAGCTACCAGTGTTCCACCTTTGATCGATTATAGACAAATATGTTATTATGTAGTACTTACTTAAAAGTAACATATGTCCATTGGTCTTTGTTCTTTCGTATCGAAGTGTAGATACATTGTTATGTATGCAGGTATGTGTGAAGTATTTGTCAAGATAAGAGAAGTTAATTTTATTGAATATAATTTTGTTATGCATGCGATCAATCAAATCTTTTCTAAACCATATGAAATTGAATGATAATTTAATTTTTGTTTTGGCTTCTGGGAAATCTTTTGATTTATTTGATCGTATCTAATGAGTTTTGTGGTCTTGTTTTTTTTTTTTTTTTCAATTATTTTGTTATATTTTAGTTGAGTGATTGCTAATTATATTTGTAAAAAGCAAATTTATCAAAGAAATAGAATTGATACAAAGGAAATTTTTAATGTTATGGGTCAATGAAATTTATATAATATTCCAAACATATTTAAAATTGTAGGGATGAAGAAATTATTGGAAATTTTTGGTTAAATACTTATTATATTTTCTCAATACTAATCGCAGAATTTATGTGTATATGTAGATTGGTTGAACTGTCTGATATTGATATCAACTATGCAGTAATCACTGAACATTTCTCACCATCTATTGTAAAGATTAAAGAAGTTGTACTTTATTTAGTAAAAAAATCTTGAGAATTATTAATTTTAATATTACATATGTGAATTTTTATATTTTGAAAAAAAACCTAAACCCTTATGCAATTTTTGCGCAAAAGTCACACTGTTGATGACCATCGATCAAATACTGTCAGCGCTGTCAATCAATCTTCTTGTTATTTATAGTATTAACAAAGAAAAAAACTGTTTTGCTTTTTGTTTTGTTTTTTATTTTTATTTTTATAAACAAGACGATAAATAACTTAAAAAATCGTATAAGCAAAGATAAAAGAAAACTTAAAGAAAGACGTCACATTGTTTAAATTGTTTTATTTCTACAAAAGCAAAGGTTTTGATTCGAATGCCGAAGAAACACTAAATGACGCCGCCGCCGCCGCCAACATGAATATCGAGCTCATCATCATTGTATATGGTCAGTCAGGTCAGTCTTTGGTTTGAAGGCAGTCCGTCAGTTAGTTAGACGATTGATCGTTCGACATGATCAATCAATGACTTTTAGCAAAAATAACAACAAACGAAAAAACAAACAATTGCGATGCCTTGAAACAGACGCGATCAATCAGTTGAAGGCGACATGCAAGAAATGTCTGTCAGTCTTTGCATATCTTCCGAAACTTTGGCTTGGCTCCGCTCCATCATGGGTACAAGGTGGGTGGAAAGTTATACAAGTTGAAGATAACAACGGGCAGAGTTGTTGGTTGGGTGGACATTATTCAATTAACTAAGACTCATTATTTCGAATTGTTTGATGTCAATTGTTATATGTTCCATACAAAAAAAAAATATAATCAATTAAAGCCAAGTTGTAATAGTAACCATCAATCAGTTTGTACATTTAAAGCGCATGTTTAAGCTGTAGGCGTCTCGGACGGCACATACACATACATAGTCTCTCATTGATTTTAAGGCGTCAATTCATTGACCATTGTCGGTGCCACCGTTACTCAAATCAATCGAGGCCAAAAACATCAAAATTGAATGCGTTTGTACTCGTATTTATTGTAAATGAGAAGAGAAGAGAAAAACTTGTGTGTAAACTGTTTTTTGTACAATATTTTTGACGTTTTGCCTCGCATTGTTTTTCGTACGCATTTTTGATTGATGGCTGCCCCGTTGGTCAACAAAACAACACAACACAACACAACACAAGTCAAAGCCGAAACCGAGAAACCACTGACGCCGGATCGACCGCCGACTTCCATCACCCATTGACACTACCAATATTGGCGGCCTCATGGCGACGGGGGCAATTCTGGGCTTTGTTTTGTATTACGAGTATTTTGTTTTACCATTTTGCCATAAGTCAACATCGATTACACATGTCAATTTTTTATATATTTTTTTTATTCTGATTCGTGATTTTTCTTTTCGGTTTTGCTTTTGGTTTTTTGACTCCGTCAATATGGTGCCACTGTGGCATATTTTTTGTTTTCTTGTGTTCGATATGAGTGTTTATGACTTTTTCATGAATTAATTAATTTCCAATGTAATGTGCCTCCTAACAATACTATACTATGGTATAGTATGTGTATATTGTAGTTTGTTTTTGTTTTAGGTTGAAGCTATCAATCACTGCTCAAGTCATTAGCGCAACCGAAATAGGGTAAACGAAGAATTTCAAGATACAGAAAGTATTTTGCGCTAATTATGATTTATGGTTGAGATTTGTTAAGAGGTCATACAAATAGGCCAAAACTTATAATTATGTACAATATACAAAATATTCTTTCAATACTCGTAGAACATTTTGCTTAATCTCGTCTTTTGTAATGGAATATTCAAGTGAAAGTATTCATATTAAAATTTTAAAAAAATATTGATATCTTTTAAAGAATATTTTTAGACTTAGCAACAAGAATATTTGGAACAAACTTCTAGATTCATACTCAACTTTTTATTCTTTAACTAAGAAAGTATTTTGTAATAAGAAAATATTGGTCGGTTTTTTTTTGTGAAGTATATTTGTTTTCTGAAGGGTAGAATTTTAAAATTTCGTGATTGTCTTCATATCATATTGGTGCGATGAAAATATTCAATTGAGTTGTTGATTTCAAAAATTGTATTGAAACTAACTATAACAAATAATTGGCAATACAACAAAAGCTTATTTGGGTCGAATATTATTAAAGTTTATTAAGTTAAATAAAATGTGAAATAAAATATTATTATTTTACATGAAAATTCGCTATATAGGAGTCTGCTGTACAGAGGATCAAATAAATATATCAAACAATTATGCTTCCCTTCGATGTATGCACCATGAGCCGGTGCTTTACATAATGAACCAACTATTGGAATATGATACGAAGACGATGACGAAATTGTAAAAGTTTGTTGTACCAAAACCAAAGATGTTTCACATCAAGGGTTCATGAGCCTTAAGCAGAATCACGTGTTTTTTTTTACAATTAATTTTAAAATTAATTGCTCTGTTAAATATTGTAATGTCAAGTAATTTGTATTAATATGAGGTGCAGTCTTTGGTGAGAGCTGTCGCATATACTAAAATTTGGAGGTCTATTATATCTGATTTTAAAGGATGCTGTAAAAATAAATTTCATCAAGTACTGTAGTTATATATTAAACTCTGTATAGAATAGTGGTGAGGACAGCCTTGAGGCTCCCATGATCTGTGTTGGAACCTTGCTTCGGCATACCTAAACTTTTTTTTGTTATGTGCGGCAGGAATGCATCAAATTTTGTAACATAGAGCTATTTACCTATAAATGAACCTTTTATTACACAGCATTCAGTTAAATTTTAGCAACTTTGCATACCATTAGTCACATGTGCAAGCCATGTCATGCCTTAGTCCAGGATTAGGCCGAGGAACCGCACTTACTCCCCTTTAGGAATGATCTTTGAGCTGCATGGGATAACTGAACAAACGTCGCTCTTCAACGTGAAGTCACAATTGGAAGTTTTGTTTGAATTGATGGTAATTCTCACCAATTGATTTGGGTTTAATTCTATAAATGGAAGGGACACAAACTCCTTTACTATTAACATCCCTAGCTGTTTTATTGGCTTTGAAGCATTGTTTGCAGAACCCTCCATATTATTTCAGAAAGTTTATTAAGTCATACACAATATGGAGATTTTTGCAAAAGCCTGCTTATCAAGATGTAATGAGCAATGGCAAGAGAGATTGGAAATAAGAAATACTAAAAATGTATTGCACGACTGGAAATTTATATTTAAATTTATTTAAGTTTATATAAAGTTTATTATCGTTTAACCTTATATGGTAAGACCTCTGTTACTATTTACTTTTTACGAATTCAACACATGATGATCATCCTTCCTAATTCATTTTCAATTACATTTCTATCATATTTTATACAACAGAAAACTAATAATGCACCCACAATTATAAAATAAATAAAAAAAATAAAGCAAATAACTAAGCATAAATCACGCATATTAATTAACTCCATATTTTGCCGCATTATGGGGCCTGCATGCATCGAAGTGGGTGAATGAATCCTTTCCCATTTGTTGTTGGCCACATTAATTGACAAACTAATAAACAAAATGCGTGGCATACATTAATTATTCCCATATGAAATATTTCAAACATAATAAACATATTTGAGTTTGCCACAAAAATGCATTGGGTTATCATAATAGACTCAACTAGCAACGTAATTTGCAATATGTGGCATAGTGTGGCTACCACATAAATTCAATCACATAAATTGCATTTATACATTTTAGGGGGTTTTATTATTTTCTGTTTTCGCTTTCCCGCTTTGTTTTTTTTTTTTAATTTCATTTTCATTGTCTCGTAATTTATGAGTTTGTGAGGTTCACATAAATTGCATTTATGTACCGAATAGTGGTTACTAATATTCGCATATGGACCTTTATTTAGTACAATACTTACATAGTTGCCTGTATGTTGTCATATTGCATGTGTTCATAATTCACTTTTGTGGTGGGCAGCACAACTATGACAGTTTGATATTTTGATTGCTGGACAATAGACAGCAGAAAGAGATACAAAGAAAGAAATGTATTGGAGATTCATTTCAGATAAAAATATCTGTGTATTTTTTCAGCATCACATTTCTCTCAGCTATTTTTGGTTTTTACTTAAAACCATATATTTCTGAGTGAACTCCACAAATACATGGCATGCTTTGGTGACATCCAACAAACATACAATACATACATATATTATATGGGATGCACCAACACCAACCAGCAATAATAGCAACAATGACATCGACGACAACTGCAACGCGTTAAATTACAGCAATCTATTTCACAACTGTCTCTACTGCCTCTCTAACCCCAGCTGGCCACCCCTGGCAATGCCCCAACAACAGCAACAGGCTACATAACTCTTGGTCAAATTCATCGCCTTGACATCGCATGCAGCAAAAGGCTTTTACCATTTAACGCCAACTTGGTAAACAGAAAGCCTGCAACCAACGAGCGACGATGACGACATCGACAGTAACAGCAACACCAACACCAACAGCAAAAGTAACAACAACAAAATTCTTGTACATGAATGACGACAATAAAATATCACCGACAATTGGCAATGCAAGCAACGCAAAAACAAATGTTCGAATGTGGTTAGTTAGGTAATGTTGATACAAAAGGGGAGTAGGTGAATGAAATGGACAAAAAAAAAAGAAAGAAGTTAAGAAATTACTGCAATTTCTGTTAGCAACATTTACACGCGCACAAATGTTGCTAGCAACAAAAGGCAAGCAACAACAGCAGCAGCAACTGCAATGAAGTTAGCTGTAATCAGTAATTGCCTGTGAGCTTCTGTAAATACAATGATGAGGAAGGACGGACATGATGACCGACCGTATGGGATTCAGTTTGATATGTTGCTCCATCATACTAGTGTGCTGATGGTGGTAACGTTCTTCTGTCTTCTATGGACATTCGCTATTTACTATTTACTATGAGCAATATTACAATATTATTGTACTCATGCAAGTAGTGCTCTTGTTGTCGCTGGTAATTGTTCCATCGACCAAAAGTGTTGACAATTGTCGTCAATTACGTTGTTATGCGTCAGTCGCACTTCGGCAAGCACCGTTGCCGTCTGTTTCTAGGTCTCCCTCTCTGAAAATTGCTTCACTTTTAACATGCCTGACAACATTGCTTGACACATTATGATGGTTGATTTGTTGCAATTGCTATTCTTACTTGTTGTTTGTGCTGCTTGCAACAATTGTTGTTACTTGATGTTAAGTGTATTTATACATCACACAAACACGTAACACGTAATGTGCATTTCTCGCTTTGGACAAATGACTTTGTCGTGGTATTTTTCTTGTAATTAAGTTTACTTTTCTTTCTTCATTCCTTCTTTCTTTCTTACTTATATTCTTTCCTTCTTTCTTCTCTATTTAACAGGTTTACTTGCCATTATTGTTCTGCTCTTGATTTTCTTGAAATATTTTTTAAGGCATTTTTCTTCAACTTATTAATGGTTCATTTTGCACATGAAGTTATTTCATTCGCTTTTTTTAAACTTTTTCTTAAGTTTGTATTTTTCTTTTTCAATACACTTCATAGTATATAAAATTGTGGTGTGTGATTACTATAGTATAAGATTTGTAACATATAGAATCATTCATCAAAAGCGTTCAATGAATCTGCAGAATCCGGGTCATGAGGGGAATATTGACATATAGAAGTCCAGTTGTTTTATACTCGTATATAAAAATATCTATCATTATCAAGTTTTTTGATATTAATCAACTCAACACAGTTAATCAGTTTTAGTTAAAATTTTGTTATTGAATTCAATTAAACAGCTTGAATATTTGTATGCAATCCATTTTCGTATGAGCCGTTAAATGAACCAATCATTGGAACCATCTTGCTCAGAAGATATCAGTGAATAGAACCTGATTTTATATTTCATATATAAGTATATAAGAAGAAGAATATTTGAAATAAGATACATTTATAGTACAATATAAATTTTATACATATTGCAAAACAGTCTTCTCGCCGCGTCTGTCTGTTTGATAGCGAAAAACTCAAAAAGTTTCGAACGTATTTTCATACGGTTCTTACTAAAGGACGGACTGATTCATGGGGAAAGTTATAGGTATATAATTAATTAAGGCTTCGTGTAAATTCGATGAAATATGACGATGATTGTTGAAAATGTCAGAAAAAATAATTTTGTGAATTGGGTTAACCACATTATGAAAGTGGCGATAATATCACAGACATCAAAAAGCAGTGTCGTAGTGTTACTTGATGAAGTAGTTTACGGATTGATTTTTCCGGCATCTCTTGATGAATTTTTTTTTTTTTTTTTTTTTTTTTGCTGTTGGACTTATGGGGTCACCTGGGTGGTTATTATTAGCAACATTTGGATCCTTTAGGTATGTCGACATACAGACAGATTCTGAGCATTCTTTTTATTCGATTGGTGTGAATTGTACATATTAAATATATGATTGTTTCTAGCATTAAGAGTTCTTCGACCTAAATTACTCCACCCGATCATGTTTCACCGATTCAAGGACAAGAACCGATTTAATATTTGGGGGATACAATTGTGCCAACAACAATTATTGCAAATATCACACATCACATCGGGAGCGTATCAATGCGCGCCGGGCAACGCTGGTGTCCTATAAGAATATTATTTAAGAAGTGCATCTAAAGGTTGGTTAGTCAAAGTCATAATTTTTTTTCCTTTTTTTTTTTGTTTGTATATTTTTTTCTTTTACATGAAGTTTGACTTTGTTATATTGATTGTTTTGGTCTGGTCTGGTCTGGACTGCCTTCCTAGATCGATTCTCAGCTATTAGTCTATATGTTCTGTTTGAGTTTTTTCTATGTTCTTTAATTTATGACTACATTTGTATTTATGGCGAGATGTGTTAATTTCCTCACATGAGTGATTTGCTATTTTGCGCTAAATAAGCTTCAGTACATATTTACTTACTAAGTCTTATAAGAAATCATTGCTTTGAGAAGTTGCCCATATGTAACTAACTATAAGGTGTCATTTAAGTTGTTGTTGTTCTTCTTGTTTGGTCTTAATAGAGTTGTACTTACTATGTATATCATTCTATTGAATATTATATTTATCTGTTTCACATTTTTCTTCTTTCAATGGATGTTTAGACAAATGAGATCTTTAGTTCATGTGTATTAATAAATTTATAAGCGGTCATATCTATGCAAAGTACCGAAAAGAGGAAAAAACCATTTTAAGCTAGGTCAAAATTAATTTTAGAGAAAGGGAAGGCGTATTCATGCCAAGTAAGCTAACTAAGTGGTACTAAGATATACGTAATTTTTTCAGTATAAAAGGCTGTGCAAAAACTGAGATTAGCACAGTTCGTCAGAGTCTCAGTTGCAAAGACAACTAACATAAGCACTCAACTCATAATAAGCAGAAGTACAATGGCCTTTAAGGTAAGGAATACTTTACTGCTAACTCCAACTAATCCTGCAAGGAATATTAACTATTTCAAATTTAATTTTCCATACAGTTTTTCGCTGTATACGCCCTGATTGCAGTGGCTGCCGTTTCGGCCGCACCACATGGTCACGATCACGGTGGTCATGGTGGTCACGGTGGCGGTCATGGCGGTCACGGAGGTGGTGCAACAAGCCACGCCTCAGTTAATTTGGTCTCTCACGATGATGGTCATGGAGGTGGTCATGGCCACGGTCACGGTCATGGTGGTCATGGTGGTCATGGCGATCATGGTGGTGGTCACGCCGAATACGATTTCAAATATGGAGTCAAGGACAAGAAAACTGGCGATGTCAAGGAGCACAGCGAATCACGTCATGGTCATAAGGTTACTGGTCATTATGAGTTGATCGATGCCGATGGTCACAAGCGAACTGTCCACTATACTGCTGATAAACATAAGGGTTTCGAGGCTCATGTTCACCGTGAACCCACACATCATCATGTTCCATCTCACGGTCATTCAGGCTACCATGGTGGTCATGTTGAATTCGAAGAGCACTCATCATCTCATGGACATGGCGGCGGTGACGATGATGGTCACGGACATGGCGGTGACGATCATGGTCACGGACATGGCGGTGACGATCATGGTCATGGACATGGCGGTGACGATCACGGACATGGAGGTCACGGACACGACGGTCATGGTCATGGACATGGTGGTCACGGAGGTCATGGAGGTCATACCAGCTCTAACAGCTATTCATTGAAACAAGAACATGGTCATGGTCATGGTGGTCACGGTGGACACGGTGGACATGGCGGACACGGTGGACATGGCGGACACGGAGGTCATGGTGATCACGGACATGGTCATCACGGTCATCATTAAGTACTGATAAACATCTGAACCATTCCACTGCCGCTCTTAGTTTATAGTCTATTTTCTTTATGTTTTCTTTAAAAAAATAAATTTACTTTGCTTTCAATTTAAATTCAGTTTAATCTCTTACTTTTGAAAATATTGGTAACTATGGTAATCATTCGTATCCAGCTCCTTTATTTATTTCACCAATGTTCTTCATTAATAAAACAACTCCTTAATCCACAACAAAGTTAACCCACTACATTTGTATTTATGGCGAGATGTGTTAACTTCCTCACATGAGTGATTTGCTATTTTGCGCTAAATAAGCTTCAGTACATATTTACTTACTAAGTCTTATAAGAAATCATTGCTTTGAGAAGTTGCCCATAGTAACTAACTATAAGGTGTCATTTAAGTTGTTGTTGTTCTTCTTGTTTGGTCTTAATAGAGTTGTACTTACTATGTATATCATTCTATTGAATATTATATTTATCTGTTTCACATTTTTCTTCTTTCAATGGATGTTTAGACAAATGAGATCTTTAGTTCATGTTTATTAATAAATTTATAAGCGGTCATATCTATGCAAAGTACCGAAAAGAGGAAAAAACCATTTTAAGCTAGGTCAAAATTGTTTTAGAGAAAAGGAAGGCGTATTCATGCCAAGTCGTCCAGATGAGTTGTCTATCAGGACAGAGTATCGGCTCTCGTTTGATCATCTTCCCCTTGTGGTTACATTTGACTCCACTCCGAAGATCAAAACAATAAAAGGACGAGTACTATCACCTGGAGCTGACATAGCTGCGTTTCGGAGAGATTTGGAAGAATCACTTAATTTAAATTTTGAAATCCTGGTGCCTGAGGATATTGAAGACGCCCACTCGATTTTCTTAAATTAGGTGCACTCTGCAGCTCTCATTGCTGCCCCCTTAAATCCATTAAATGGCTCAAGGGTGCGTACTAGACTTCCTCCAGCTAATGGACCCTGTTGTGGACAGAGTGTCGAATAGAATCAAGAAGCTGCTGGAACTGCACAAACAGGAGGAAAACGACCGATTTTTGTCAAGTGTCTCCTCCGATGACAACACAAAGCACTCCTTCTGGAAGCTGGCTAGAAGGTTTAAGCAGCAGGTGACCCCCAAATTTCCAATCAAGAAAGCTGACGGATCCTGGGCCAGATCCTTAAAGGATCGAGCCGAGACTTTTGCTGAGGACTTAGAAACTCGCTTTCAGCCATTTGACACTAGCTCAGCACATAGAGTTCACCAAGTCCAAATGAGACTTGATAGCGCTGGCCAATTATGCCCCCCAGTTGCTCCCATCACAGCAGAGGAAGTCTCGGGTCACATTAAAGAGTTGAATACAAAAAAGGCTCCAGGTGAAGATGGTGTGGATAATTTTACACTAAAGGCTATGCCGATCAAAGCTGTGCTATTCTTGGTCCTCATTTTCAACTCTGTGCTTAGATTGGGATATATTCCAAAACAGTGGAAGAAGGCGAGAATCTGCATGATTCATAAGACTGGTAAGAGCCCTTACATATTGGATTCTTACAGACCAATCAGTCTGCTGCCCTTTGTAGCAAAGCTGTTTGAACGCTGTCTGCTGACACGCCTACTTGACTTGAAAGAGGTCAAGGAAATTGTTCCTCCATTTTAATTCGGGTTCCGTAAGGCCCACGGAACTCCAGAACAATTGAATAGAGTAGTCAACTTTATCCTTGAAGGATTTGAGGCCAAGGAGTACATTGTGGCAGCGTATCTCGATATCAAGCAGGCTTTTGATCGAGTTTGGCACGACGGGTTGCTCAGTAAACTCAAGAGCCTCTTATCGCCTCAACTATGGTTAATAGTGCGCAGCTACCTCAATAATAGGACTTTTACAGTGGTACTGGATGGTGTGGAGTCTAGCATCAAGGCTATTCGCGCAGGTGTCCCCCAGGGTAGCGTTCTGGGGCCGACACTCTATACCCTGTTCACGCACGACATACCCAATAGCTTAAAGCTACCGCTAGAAGATTCTGATGATTTAATCATCGCCACGTTTGCAGATGATACGGCCATGCCCTCCAGAAACAGGTGCATATATGAAGCCACGGACAACCTGCAACAATATCTGCACAGTTTTGAAGTCTGGACAAAAAGATGGAACATTGGCATTAATGAAAAGAAATGGATGTTTGTCCGGGCGTCTTTATTGGCAATCAGTTGCTGGAACATCACTCGGGATATAAATACCTTGGTGTATATTTGGATAGGCGGCTAACGTTTAAAACCCTATCTCAAATATAACGAAGTCGCTCGGGCAGAGAATTAGGAAATTGTATTGGCTCCTAAACAGTCGCAATAAATTGTCACTAAGAAATAAGGTACACATCTACAAAGCAATAATTGCTCCTGCTTGGCGTTATGGCTTACAGGTGATGGCATAGCAGCAAAAACAAATATTGCTAAGGTTAGTGTTCTGCAGGCCAAGACATTGCGCATGATTTCTGGGGCCCCTTGGTTCATGCGCACAGCGGACCTTGAGCACAACTTGAAAATACCAAAAATTGGCGACGTGATTAATCATCAGGCCAAGGACTACATTAATCGGTTGGCAAATCATCCAAACGATCTTAGCCAGGCGGATTTTAAGACGACGCAGAAAGGATCAGAGTGGCGAGGAGGCTGAGAAGATCGCATCCTGTCGACCTCCCTACTAGATCATATTAAATGTATTAGTATTATTCCCACTTGTTAATATAAGTTGTTTTGTTATTGTTTTGTATATAGTTTAATTGAAGTTGTTTCATAGTAACAGTATAATTAAAGACTTTGAAAAAAAAAAACAAAAAAAAAAAAAAGTAAGCTAACTAGGTGGTACTAAGAAATACGTAATTTTTCCAGTATAAAAGACTGTGCAAAAACTGAGATTAGCACAGTTCGTCAGAGTCTCAGTTGCAAAGACAACTAACATAAGCACTCAACTCATAATAAGCAGAAGTACAATGGCCTTTAAGGTAAGGAATACTTTACTGCTAACTCCAACTAATCCTGCAAGAAATATTAACTATTTCAAATTTAATTTTCCATACAGTTTTTCGCTGTATACGCCCTGATTGCAGTGGCAGCCGTTTCGGCCGCACCACATGGTCCGTCACGGTGGTCATGGCGGTCACGGTGGCCGTCATGGCGGTCACGGAGGTGGTGCAACAAGCCACGCCTCAGTTAATTTGGTCTCCCACGATGATGGTCATGGAGGTGGTCATGGCCACGGTCATGGTCATGGTGGTCATGGTGGACATGGCGATCATGGTGGTGGTCACGCCGAATACGATTTCAAATATGGAGTCAAGGACAAGAAAACTGGCGATGTCAAGGAGCACAGCGAATCACGTCATGGTCATAAGGTTACTGGTCATTATGAGTTGATCGATGCCGATGGTCACAAGCGAACTGTCCACTATACTGCTGATAAACATAAGGGTTTCGAGGCTCATGTTCACCGTGAACCCACACATCATCATGTTCCATCTCACGGCCATTCAGGCTACCATGGTGGTCATGTTGAATTCGAAGAGCACTCATCATCTCATGGACATGGCGGCGGTGACGATGATGGTCACGGACATGGTGGTGACGATCATGGTCATGGACATGGCGGTGACGATCATGGACATGGACATGGCGGTGACGCGGACATGAGGTCACGGACATGCGGTCAGGTCAGGACATGGTGGTCACGGAGGTCATGGAGGTCACACCAGCTCTAACAGCTATTCATTGAAACAAGAACATGGTCATGGTCAGGTGGTCAGGTGACACGGTGGACACGGTCACGGTCACGGTGGCACGGTGGACACGGTGGACATGGCGGACACGGTGGACATGGCGGACACGGAGGTCATGGTGATCACGGACATGGTCATCACGGTCATCATTAAGTACTGATAAACATCTGAACCATTCCACTGCCGCTCTTAGTTTATAGTCTATTTTCTTTATGTTTTCTTTAAAAAAATAAATTTACTTTGCTTTCAATTTAAATTCAGTTTAATCTCTTACTTTTGAAAATATTGGTAACCATGGTAACCATTCGTATATAATCAGAACTCCACACTTCACATATCCAGCTCCTTTATTTATTTCACCAATGTTCGTCATTAATAAAACAACGCCTTAATCCACAACAAAGTTAACCCAATCCAACCCAAACTGAACCAAACCAACATGTTCAACATTAATTTGCCTATGCTGAGTGACATTAAAAAATCTAATACAAGCAAACAACACATTAACATGCTTAATCACACTTCAAAGGCTGAGGAAAGTTTTGCCTCCAAATTGTAACTTCAACTCCTCGTCGTAATACGACCGATCCCTCAAGTCAGAGGCAACTAAATGTAAAAAGAGAACCGAGCAACAGGAAGCGCTGTGGCATTAATCAAAATGTCGCTAAAAGCCATCGGGGCTATCAACTACTGTAAAACACGACGACGACAACAACAACAATAATAACAACATAGACAATACTGAAGAAGCGCAACTATTGAAATCAGCGACAAGAAAAGATACATAGATACGAAAAGAAATCCAACAACAACAATAACCTAGGCAACTAAGCAAAAAAAAATCATGTTTAAGGCTGAAGTATGAAGAAAATTCCATTGAAATAAAGAAAATAAAAGAAGAACAGAAGCTAAGCTTAGAAGATAGATACATACGTAGATATCTAAGGCAAGCACGATGACAAACTATATGCGCCAGCTAACAGCAACTACAAGGTTGCCACTGTAACAGCAGGAACCAGTTCTCATGAACTTCACTTTAAATCAGTCTATCTCTCTCTCTCTATCTCTCTCTGCGTGTCTGCATCTTTCTATCCACCTAATGATGAAGTCAAGTTCGGCCTTTACAACCAGCTGAGCTCAGCTAAACACAACCGAACCAAACAGAACTGAACTGAACTGAACTGAACTAAGTTGCAGAGGTGCTTGTCACCCAAAAGTGGCATCACGTTTCACATTTACAACATATGAAGTTGGATCGTTCTCCATCCATCTGTCCCAACGTCCAATTGTCCATTTGTCTGTCTGATCTTGTGCTTGGCATATTCAAGTTGCGCTTCTTGGTACTGGAGAAAAATATTGTAGTCACCCATTCGAAGAAGTAAATACAGACTCAGCGATTTTCTCTTCTCTACAACGTGCTACCTAACTCTTTGGTGCTGTGTTTGTTGATTGTTATGCATATGCAACATGGAAGTAACAACAACAACAACAGCAACATGGCTGTTGCATTTAACCATCTCTTTGGAAGCAGCAGCACGTCCAGGTGTCTCTTGCTTTTCAAAATAAATAATGATAATGTTGTTGATATTATTATAGTCATCGTCATCATTATTAATGTCGTTGTCGTTGTCGTTCCTTCATTCGTTCGTTGTTGTTGATATTTCTATATGTTAATGTGCCCATCATCATCATCATCATCATTATCATTATCATTATTATCATAGACAGAACATTTGAACAAGTTTAAGTTCTTGTTTAAAATGAAATTATTATGTTGTCTTGTTCATAATTTCATGGAAGTGTTGTAGTCACTTCTTGGGAGTAGTGTTCTTCTCATATTATATTCATGATGGTGATGATGGCGATAGCGGAAAGGGAATCAAGTTCATTGGATTTCTTTTTAAACGTGTTGACATGTGTCTTGATTTTAATCGTGGACATCTTACTATAATATCGTATTTTCTTTTTTCATGAATATACAACACAAAACACCAGTTGATGGCCAGCTGCAGCTGTTGATATAATTGTAAGATGTGATCTTGAAAATAAATTATAGAACAATTAATTTGTACATTAAAAATCTCGAATAAAGAAACAATAAATTCGTATCTCATTCTTAAAATCACAATGATATGAATGTATGAAATCAAATTTAAATTTAAATGACTTGTGTTTCCGGTCAAAACAATCAATTATTCCTAACAGTATTTTCCCTTTTTTACTCTCAATTATCATTAACATTCATTAATCATCAATGAATTGAATTCAGCATTCAGCATTTCTCTTCCATAATAATAATTCTACACAATTCTTTTTTAAATTTACCATCTCGCGTAATAAGCTTTTTGATATATTTACAACTATTATTATCCAAGGTATGTATGTATGTATGTCTGTCTGTCTGTCGTCTTCTCAAAAAAGAAGAAATTCATAATAAGATCGCTACTTAAATGATGCCAAGAATGTACTGAAAAATGCACAATTCCTTGGAAATGTCAACAAATGTTATATTGTATATCAAATGACAGCGATGAATGACGAACAATGTCAGAGGAGGCAATGAAAAAACCAACCGAAACCGAAACCGAAACCGAAACCCCTAAATATTTTTAAATAATTTTTGTGCAAAACTTAAATTGCAGCAACTGAAGCAAAGAAGAGAAGATACTTCGTCCACACGATCGATGATAATAATAGCCACAGTAGACATGTTGATAATGATGACTACGATGCAATGAAGTGAAGTAGAGTAGACTGGACTGGACCGGACCGGAGTAGAGTGGAGTAACAAGTTGGACAAAGGATGTATCTATAGAGTGAATGACAGTTGACGGTCTGTCAAACGAATATCTGTCAACAATATCAACATCGTTTTCAATTTCGGACAGCGAATTGAATGTCGTCACTGTCGTTATTGTTGTTCTTGTTCTTGTAGTCAGCAGCAGTCGAAAAGGATTTATGTGATGGACATTCAGGCAAAGTAGAGGTACTAGGTAAGCAGAGTAGTAAATTGGGCGTTGTGGTTTCCTGGATGGGATCGGATCGGGTTGGTTCAAGAATTTTTGTTGCAAATTATCGTACTTTGCAGTATTTCTTACTTGTTACACTGTATGTATGTATATAAAGGCAAGCAAAGATGATGATGATAATGATGATGATGACGACGATGGCGGCAATGCTTTAAGTTGAGACAAAAGGAAAATTTTTATGCGTCTGCATAATGAGTTGCAGTTGTTGTTATTGCTACTACTGTTGATTATCCCTTGACAGGACATCAAATGCGAAAACGACCGCCCAATTTACATACAATAGTCGAAGAGTTGAAAAAAAACAAACAGCAACTAAAAAACACAATTCTGCAAGTGAATCTTCAAACCCTTCGATATGTTCTTCTTGTTGTTGATGTTGTTGTTGTTGTTGTTGTTGTTGTCCAAGCATAAAACATGGACGACGAATGAACGGACTAGCAACTCGCCAGGCATGACACAAAGATTGACAGCATGTCGTCGCTGTTTGGAAGCTTGATTGACATGAGTAATCAAGCAGCCGAAATGTGTCCACAAAACGTAGGTTGACATTGACGACGACAACGACGATGATAATGATGATGACGATAGCAACGGACAGACGATTGAACTGATGGACGTCGACAATGGCAAGAACAGCAACATTAGGAGTAAAATCCACAATAACGAAAATGTTGGTGATGGTTTAACTGACAACAACAACAAAAATTCGTTGTAACTAAAAAAAAAAAAAATTGAGAAGAAGTTGCGGCAATTGTTACAAGTGATGGTGCACTGAAAGAAATTCTTCAAGCAACAAGAAAATAAATTTGTTTATTCTAATGATGATATAGTCAAGATAATGAATTGTATTTGTTTACAATTAAGTATTAATACAACCATCAATTTCATACCTTTCTCTGTATTTATACTGACACAAATAATGGCATTGATCGCACGAGGCAATCTATCCTAAATTCCATTTCATATGGGGGAACTGTCACCTTACCACTAACCCCATTTATATTATCAATATTTTTCTCAATGCTTTAGCTTTTATACATTTGGCACTCAGAAGAACCCTAAATGATTTCTAGACATAAGTTAGAACACTAAATGAATGAAATGAAAGGGAAGATTCTATACCACCTAGTACAATAGTATTCCAATAATTTCATTAGCGGTGTAGAAATTGAACTTCAGTTGAGATTTATTCATCAAGAGTATTAAATTTTTCTCAATGCATTACAAAAAAATCACCTTCACATTCATTTTTTGAGTGTCTCACATGAAAAATGCACATTTTAGCGGATTTACGCAACGACTTTGCAACTTTTACTGCTGCGGTCGCAGCTTAAGTCACTGTCACTACCTCCTTTGACATCATCGTCGTCATCGTCATCCTTGTCGTCATCGTCATCATCATCATCATCATCGTTGTTGTTGTCTTCGTCATTGCCCAAAAACGCTGATGACTTTGTACCTTCATCCAATGAAACCGACCGACTAACTAACCATCGGCTAACCAACCAACCATCCATCCATCTATCTATCTATTGTCATGCCCATATTGCTTTTGATAGACAATAAGGCTTCAACGACTGACGACATCGGTGACAGACGATACCGATGGCAACGACGACTGGACGACTGCAGCCATCAATGGCAGTGACAATCTTTAGGCTCGTTTGTTGCCTCGTTGGCTGGATAAATGCATGCATCCCATAATTTTAGTAGCGACTAACTTGACTTGCGGCATGTTTTTTTTTTTTTTTTTTCTTCGCTGGTTTCCTCTTTTTTTCTTTTTGGTAGAGGTAACCCCAACCCACCTACCACATGTGAGTATGAGTATGTGTAACCGAACCAACCAACCAACAAACCAAGTAACCAACCGAACCAACTAAGCGAACTGCCAACTGCAATTGTGATGACTTTTTGTCAGGCTGATTGACGTCAACGAGTCAACATTTTGTTGGCATATAAATCTTGTGGCAACTACGCGTTTGTTGTCGAAGGAACATCCTATACATGATCGTCATGCATATAGGTAGGTTATAGGTAGGCAGCACTACTTCAAGGATTATGCTAAATTTATTTTGTTGTAAATTGCTTGTTGCAGTTCTGCCGGTCAGCTCTGGTCTCTGTTGGCCATAAACTTACCTTAAATTGGCAATTGTCGCACAGTAAATCTTCCAATGAATTATTGCTTTGGGATTTATTTTAAATTAATAAAAATTATGGTTGAAGTTCGATTTTGCATTGAAATAAAAATAGGGTTAAACCTCAAGAAAACGGATAAAGAGGGGACTATGTTTGAAAGATTCAATAAATCCTTATCGAGTCGAATAATATAAGACGGAATATATCTACAGATATACAAAAGAATGACTTGTAGATAAAACACAATTTGTGTGTTAATTACCTAAATTTTAAGTAAACCAACAAAACTGGAATTTTGCCAATGACCTAATGTAACTTGTAATAAGTTAAAAATAGAAATAGATGTCTGCATCAAAATAATCAACATATGTATAAAATCTAACGTAATCCAAATTATGAAAATGGAAAAATGTGTAAGTATATTTCTTAACCCAAAAAAATTGATTTGCACCACAAATCTGAAATGATGTTATGATATAAATTGTAGCAATTCATAAACTCTAACGGAAATGAATGTGTTATAAAGTTTAACGTTTGCAAAAGAGGCGTTGATAATTTTTTTTATTTTTTGTTTAATACAATTTTTATTTTAAAATTTTTTTTTTTTTTTTTTTGAAAGTCTTTAGCTCACTTGGTTACTGTGGCTAGGTCAGAAATTAGTTTTGGCGAAAGGCAAGTTAGTTAGCAAGTTGTTGAAAACTATAAAAGGCAAGACATTATTAGGAATAGGCACAGTTCATCTAAGTTTCATTTACTAAAGACAGCATACGAGCGTTCAACTCATAATAAGCAGAAGGACAATGGCCTTTAAGGTAATATAAGGAAACACTATGCGTTCGACCAATCTTATTGAATATCATTTATTAATCAAAATCAAACTTCGCTTATAGTTTTTCGTAGTATATGCCCTCGTCGCAGTGGCAGCCGTATCGGCTACACCACATGGCCACGATCACGGTGGTCACGGTGGTCATGGTGGTCATGGTGGTGGTGGCGGTCACGGTGGTCACGGAGTAGGTGCCACAAGTCACGCCTCAGTTAATTTGGTCTCTCACGATGATGGTCATGGAGATGGTCATGGCCACGGTCACGGTCATGGTCATGGAGGTCATGGCGATCATGGTGGTGGACACGCCGAATACGATTTCAAATATGGAGTCGAGGACAAGAAAACGGGTGACATCAAAGAACACAGCGAAACACGACATGGTCATAAGGTTACTGGACATTATGAGTTGATTGATGCCGATGGTCACAAGAGAACTGTCCACTATACTGCTGATAAGCATAAGGGTTTCGAGGCTCATGTTCACCGTGAACCCACACATCATCATGTTGCATCTCACGGTCATTCAGGCTACCATGGTGGTCATGTTGAATTCGAAGAGCACTCATCATCTCATGGACATGGCGGCGGTGATGATCATGGTTATGGCGGCGGTCACGAAGAATATGGACACGGTGGACACGACGATCACGGACATGGCGGTGACGATCATGGACATGGAGGTCATGGAGGTCATGGTGGTCACGGAGGCCACGGAGGTGGCACCACTAGCTCTAACAGCTACTCATTGAAACAGGAGCATGGTCATGGTCATGGTGGTCATGGTGGTCACGGAGGTCATGGTGGACACGGAGGACATGGCGGACACGGTGGACACGGAGGTCATGGAGGTCATGGTGGTGGTCACGGAGGTCATGGAGGTCATGGTGGTCACGAAATTTATGAACACCATGAGGAACATGGTCATGAACATCACGAACATATTGAAGGTCATGGCCATGATGGCCATGGTCATGGTCATTATTAAGGACTAAAACCTGAAATCATTTGAACTATTTTGTTATTGTTCATTTAAGAACTCGTTGACCAATTACTGCTGCTGTTAGTTTTGTAGGCTATTTCCTCTTCTATACCAAAAATGTTTTCTAGAAATAATAAATTTGCATGTTAAAAAAAAACAATAATACATATATATATATATATAGAAAATTGTTAAAATCATAAAAAAAAAAATCCTTTCATTAATGTGAGAAAAACATTATCTTTCAGATTATACTAGAGATACATATGAAGAGACTCCAAGAATGCAGCTAAATTTGCTGATTTCTAATTCTAAAAGTTCTTTCTCCCTCATACCCAAAAAAAAACAAAAAAAATTATCTACCATACACCACAATTCTCTATTAAAATGAAGCTTAAACATTTATCTACATTAATCACATTACCGCGAACAACAAATTGTGCATAAATAATGTGAATATTTCTTTCAAAAAATGAAAAATACATACAAAGCACAAAGGATGAAGGATACAAAAACAAAAAAAAGCAAAAAAAAAATATGTTATAAATAATAAAGAATATAACTACAGTAATTTTCACACTATTTTTTATACAACAAGTTCATGTACGAGAGTATGAGTATTTTGTGTTTGTGTGTGCGTGTGCGTGTGCGTGAAATTGCAAAATGCGTAAATAAAATATTACATTGGAAAAAAATATGCCAACGAATAAATATAATAAATATAAGCACAACAACAACAACAAAAACAAGAAAATCATAAAAAATGAAATAAGGAAGAAGAATGAAAAGTAACTATGTTCAGACTATGCAAAGGGAAGGATGAATGAATATTATCCACACAATAAACGTGCGGCGGGAACGCGGCGACATAAATTAAATTTATGATGCTTATAAATATTCCACAGTCATTTGTTGTAACAACAACAAGATCAGCGGCAGCAGTAGCAGTGGCAGTAGCAGCAACAACAAGGATAACATTAACAACAACCATATAGTATAGAAGGCTGCAAGGATTCTTTCTGCCTTGCACTGAAGATGAAAATGATTTATAGGCTTTGGCAGGAATATGAATTTTAATACGCGAGCTCTATGCTACTGATACTTTCTCTCTCTCTCTTTCTCTCTCTCTCTCCGTTCTCATACCATACATTGAGCAACAGGACTCAACTTGGTTGATAAGAATGCATATAAAAATGTTCATCAACAACTAAAAATACAATTGGAAACATAAAAAAGAGTCCCCAAGGTAGAAGATACATACATCAGGATGATGTCGAGTTGTGTCGTTTCGTGTCGTGTCGGTTCCTTTACCCGCTCACTGTTCATGTTTGCTTGACAGTACTACTCAGGGGAGGCACATTAGATACCAACAACAAACACAACAAATCCTATGAACTGATAGCTTGATAATTTATTAACACACACACACACACACTCATGCGCACATGCGTAAATACTTACTCACTCTTACAGGATGCTAGCTATGCCATGTTTGCAGTGCCACATCAGGATATTAGTTATCAAGATTTATGCCTGTCTTGTCGGCATATTGTTTGCATGCTCTAAATTATCCTTGATACATGTCTATGGACACAGACACATCTACACTCTCACTCTCACTCTCATATTCACACAGATACTCATTGCTATTTGCAAAAATGTGCAAAAAAATAAAAGAAAACAATAAATGCTCCGTCGACGACGACTATTCATGGCGGTTCAGTTCAGTTCAGTTGAGTTCAGTTAAACTCTCAGTTCTTTTGCCTGCGAATATTTTAACTACGAATATCCTCCTATGTACATTTTTCAACATACTTGTTTAATGGGATTAAATCTGTGTAAGCGCATAAATCAGGATTCAATCAGCATATGCCGTGCTTAAAAAGATTAAAAGCAGGCGGTAACGAGATGATGAAGATGAGGACATGAAAGTGTGAAAGTGTGAGCAAGGACGGTCACAACATTCGTCGACTTGTCGCCAGCATAAATTTCAGTTACTACAAAAAATATTATGAACTACAATATATATATATCTACAATAATAAAATACTGAAAATATAAGATGATCAGAAGAACAACATATTGCGTATTTTAATTTAAATGAATACAAAAAATTCAAAAGGCAAACATAAATAACAGAAAATGTGAATTTTTTATAGTTGATAATTTCTTTTTTATTATTTTCATTATAAAGTTATAAATTTCTAGGAACTTTTTACACGAAAATGTACTTAAATGTTATGAAGTTATTAAACTTGTGTGGTTTCATAGTTTTATATTTAATCTAATATACATAATAATTTATGATTTCATTTAAAGATTCAGTGTATCATTGGATTCATTGCTATAGTTGTTAAATTCTTTAAATTCTATTCTAATCCGAACAGAAATTAATTTGATTTATCAATTCATATTAGGTTTCATTCATTTCAAATTCTTTGATTGAATAAAGTTTATATGATTAATAATTCTGCTTATTTGCTTGGGTAAGGTTTCATTTATAACTCTTAGTTACTCGTTCAGTTTTACATACTTGTATTGAAGAAAAGTAATCTGAAAATACAAATTTAATTATTTTTACAAGACAACTTCCTTTTAAATTCATTTTAAATCCTTTACCCTTTGTTGTAATAAAAATCTAAGTGAAATTTAATAAAAATGTCACGCTTCTTCTTTAAACAAATCGTCTTATCAATGTTTTATGATAGAAATAGATGACTGACTGGTTCTAGTTGAGAGCGAAAAAGAAAATAAAAAATGGGCAAGAACAACATCTTCAAATGATAATAAATACGTACGAGAGAAACGATCGAAAGCCATAAACTAAGCATTTTTACGACGTTGTGTGGTCTTATTTGACATATTGTGGGTTTTACGATTCGAAAATTAATGACAACGTTACGGAGCTAGTGCCATACCGGTTCATATAAACGTATGTCAGTAGTATATTCGTACATATTTGGATTCGATTTGAATGAATTGGTTTGGGATTTAAAATTGCTTTGCGATTCAGTTTCGGTTTAAATTTGGTTGCTTTGGTTTGGTTTGGTTTGGTTTTAAATAAAAGATATAACACACGGCTTCATCAGTTAATAAGACACATACACAATTTTATGGCATTAAATGACGACAAGTGAAACATAAAATATTTATTCACTTTATTTAGTATTTTCTGAAGCAGTCAAACTCAACACGGTTTTACTCAACTCAACTCAACTCAATTTAAATGAGGAGTTCGTTCGGCTTAGTTTGATTGGATTGGCATCATTTGCAATGCAAATCGATTTGATTGAGAGCAGAGTTTTGTATTTAAGCCACTTTGGTTAAGAATATTATATGAGATACTTACATTTTTTTTTTATTTTTTATTTTTTTTTTTGTTGGCGACTACTTAAAAGTGTGTTTATTTGTTTTTGTTTTTTTCATACTATGATGTCTGTTGAAATAAATCGCAATTAAGTTAATTTACGACTCTTTCATGCCATTCGAGTTGAAACTAATTAATTTAAATTTAATTTGAGTTCATAAATTTTCATGGCACAAGCGTTAAGTGGCACATATACATTTAAACAATCGCATACAGATAGAAAATTTTTAACATACACATGCATTCAAAGTATTATGCATGTGAATATCCAAATTTAGTACTTACTTGGTCAGTCAGTACCGGTGTTCGACCATAGAAATGAAATTGCTTTTGGGTTACAGGTAATTAAGCACACACACCACACATCACTGCAGCACATCATCATCCAAAACCAGATCCAATTGACTAAATACAAGTATCTGTACCATCAGTCAGTCAGTCAGGCAGTCAGTCACTGTATCAAATTGACTTAATTCGTTGCGATTCCAATTAGATTTCAAATGAAAATGATTTCACATTTAATTGACTTCATCAATTTGGAATTAATAAACTTTTACTCTTCATCGAATTTGTTTGTATGGCATACCTAATCTCTCTCTATACATGACAACGATAACTAAACTGATTGGCCTCGGTATGGTTTGGTCTAGTCTTTGATAATCCTTCTACATTTTGTAAAAGAACAAATCAATGGCAATCATTATCATTGAGTTATCTATTTGTATTAAATTATCTTTATTTCAATTAAATAAGGGATTAATGAAAATTTAGATGCAATCGCAACAGTCTGACGAATGTTTGAAAATCAGAAAATCTACAAAAATTATGAGTACAAATTTATGAAAACCATTTCCAGGTTGTTTAGTTAAAAATGAATATGTTGTGTCTTGTCCAAACAAATGCCTTTTTATTTAAAATCTATTTGTTTATGTTATCTCAAGAATAGTATCTTTTATGAACCACATACTACTACTATTGTACTTTCCTAATTGAAGGCCCTTTGAAGTTCTACCTCTAGTTCATACAAAACACATTCAATTACTTCAAGGCGAATATATTTATTTTATATTTTATCACCCAATGTGGTACCTAATTCATTACACTGGAGTTTCTTAAACTATTTCAGTCAAGGAGTATTAAATTTTCTTTCCCATAGAATATTTTCTAATTTTGCCATTGGTTACACTAAGTACGAGGCATAGTTTAAGAAACTCTGATTTACACATTCATTTATGCCAACACATGTGTCGTTTAGACCTGCTCTCATCTAATTGTATGTTTTGTATCTCATCGGCATATTATTCACCAACAAAATAACTACCCTTGCAAAATGATTTCGTCGGCTCAGAAAAGAAGAGTCTCAATGGCGCAGTAAATTATGTTTTATTATGCAATAAAGTCAACCATAAAAATGTTGCAATAAATTAAATTAACTACTAAAAATGCTGATTTTTCTTTATTTTTCTTCTTTTTTTTTTTTTTTTGGTTTCTCACCAACATCGATTTTTGCATTTTATGGGCATAGTTGACTTGATGTGTTTGTATTTTATTTTTGCAATCTACATTTCAATCAATAGATTTATTTTTACTATTCTAAAATCGAAATAACATAATTTACTTTTCTTAAATTTAAAAATGTATATCGATTTATAGTGAACATAAGTTTCTAACACACACCTAAAAAGATAAATATAGAAAGTTAATAATTTCTGTTGGATCATGTGTATGTCATATATTAATATAAATTTTTTCCAAGCCTTAAACCTTCATAAATTGTATAATAATAATTTTTCCAATCATAATAATAACCATAAAATCGATTTTAATAAAAACGTCATAAGTGAATGGTAACGAATTAATTTTCATTTCTAAGAAATCCCAAAAAAAAAACCAAATCACAGAAAAAAAAACCTCACCTCAACTCGACTGTCTTGCTATGTTTAACTAGTTGGTAGATAAGCATTGTATTGTAGTAGGGGTTCAGCCCATTTCAGTGAAACTGATAAAGTCTCGACCAACCCAAAAGGCACTAAAACATACTCACTTGCACTCACCGCACACCATCATCATCAATTTTTATTGGCAACATAATTCATAAGCTCTAACCGAAGGCAAACCAACTTAAAATGTGTATAAAAAGCGAAAGTTAAACGATCCGTAATAGTTGAGAGTTGCATCTAAGAGATACAACTACAGCTAAAACTAAAGTGAATGTCGCTTTATCTGAAGTGCGAGTAATTATGTACAATGCGTCAGAGAGCTGAACTGAACTGAACTGAACTGAACTGAACTGAGCTGAGCTGAGGAGAGCAGAAGACTCACTTCGATCAACGGTGCAACAAGCATAACATATTCACTACGCGTAGTCCATAATAATGGCATGAGAGAGGGACTCCTGAGATTCATATATTTGTACATACTATTGCAGTATATTGATGGTTGAGTTGGTTGAAATCGTGCCGACGATGGTGAGTGAGCCTGTTATTAAGTTGATTGCATTTTAGGATAAGCGAATGCGCCACAAGAAACACCCGCTCAGGAAACGCGTATGGAATTTATCTTTCTATGTATATTTAATAGGCAGTAAGTGAGAAGGAGGCATCAGATCAGAGTTAACGTTAACATGGGCTCAGTTGAGTTGAGTTGAGTTGAATTCATAACCCAGCGGGTGCGATCGCCCACTGATTGATCTACATACAGGCATAGGCGTGTCAAGTGCGCTTCTCTTGAGCCCCAAGTAACAGCAATAAGGCGTAGAGCTCATCCCATTCATTATTAAACTCACGATTGTTGGTTGTTCTCCTGATGATTGATCTCGACGATGACGACGACGAAGTTCGCTTGTCAAGTTATTTGACCGTGCAGACGTTAATGGTTTTTCACAGCCTCTTGTTTTTTCGATCCTCAGTCATCAACGTCATCGACATCAGTGTACTATATTTTATTTTGGGTAAGGCTTTTTGGCTGCCGGCATTGATTATTACAATCATTATGATTATCGTACTATGTAATTTTAGTAGTATAGTTTGAATATTTATTAGCGTTTTAAAGACTCTTTCACTTTATGTTTTTTTTATTTTTATTTTTTTTTTATCGCTTTTTAATATCTCGTTTCATGAGTTAAGATCGATATTGAAAACAAAAATCGTATCCATATTTACTCATTTAGTTAATATGCATTCAATTTAAATAGCAATGACCTAATATGGATGGAAAATATCCAATGCCAAATTATGGTAAATAAATGTGGTCAAGTCTCTATAAATTAAATGCATTTAACACATAACTTAATTAATCATAAATCAAATAGTTTATTAAACAGTAGCGTCAATTATGCCACCCAAACAACAAGACTCTAAAGACAAAAACAACTTCACATTCAAATTGCCATAATTTAACTAAACTAACATGCCACAAATTGGCTAATTCGCTGTTGCTGCTGCTACTGCCGACGCATTAACTTTAATACAAACAACAAACCAAATAGGTTTACATACATGTATCTAGATACAACATTCATGTTTATATACTACATAGATATGTATCTTTGTACACTCACAAAAAAAAAAAAAACAAACAGTAATCAGCAGCAGCAACAACATTACACACACGCACACACACACATACACACAGAGAGATCTGTTAAAGTCAAATAAAATTGTTTTCATATTTTTTCTTCATTCAAAGTTGTTAGCATAAAATTGCTGCCGTACGGTTCGTTCGTTCCAATAAACGATCAACATTATAGAAATATGCATTTGAAAATCCATTGCACATTAATTTCAAACATTTATGGTTATTATAAAATATTTAACATTATTATGAGCATTAGTTGTTATGTGTAGATATGCTGCTGAGGGTAATGGTGCCGTGTATAAAGTAAAAATTGTAGATGGAATTGAAGAGTCTGGAAAGACTATGGAGAGACAGACAGGTACAAGTTTATATGCTAAGTGTCTGATATAAGATAATTTGGAAGCTATTTACAATAAGTTTATGGTTGCACAGTGGTATGAAAGCTACAATATCATTTTCATTGAATATGCAAGCAGTGAAAACTATTCATATCAATTGCTTATTTCATATTTAAACTATAAGACATAACAACCCATGGGTCAAACTTCATACAATATTTTGAAAGACAGTTGGACAGTATTTCCTTTCCTTTACTTTTAATTGTCAAACTATGATAAATGACATCTACTGTGTGAAAAAAATATACTTACTAGTTGTCGGATCTGAATAACTTTTGGCTTTAATAGGCTTTTGGCAAAACTGAATGTTCTTAGCACAAAAAATTGGTAGTTTTCCTTAAAAAAAAACACAAATGCATTCATGTTTAATACATCAATTTTATTTTAAGAAGTTTTAACTAATATTATTCTCAATCTATTGTAGAAAGAATATGATGTTTTACAAAGAATAAGAGTAATGTTTTTACTTCGAGTATCAGACTTGAGATCCTATATTTGATAAAACATTCAACATTTTATTCCACTGTGCCACATCTTGCCAATAGTCAGTTTATCACACTGCGCCACTAATTGCTTGCAACTTAAACAATTTTATTTATGGTTTTTTTCTTTTTGGTGCAATCGAGTTGTTAGCTTTATAATATATCTGAAATGCTACGCGAGCTAAATTAGAAAAATCAAGAAAATGGGCGCCGAAACTTATATTTCCTCAAAAATTTGTTATAATATTTGCAACGGAGGAAATGTGAAATGCTTCATTACCTCTGTTTAGTAAATTAAGAAACTACATACTTACAATAATATAAAAAACATGAAAGAACGTTATCTTCGTCTATGCCGAAGATGAAATACTCTTCACGGGACGCAGTGAATGTTTCATTGTAGTATTCAAATGGGTGCCCCCCCTAGTGATCCGATTGGGCTGGTTTCGACAAATGTGTTGAACCTTTCTTGGAAACTGATAGCTTCCAAGTTTTAGTTTGATAGCACAAAAATCAAAAAAGTTTTTCTAATAAGAACATGAATTTAAATGGGTGATTTGTATCTGACAAATGTAATGCGTATGGTAAAAGGAAAGGTTCGTGAAAAATTTCAGCTATCTAGCTCAAAAACTGAGGGACTAGTTTGCATACATACTGACGGACAGACGGACAGAAGGACCGACGGACAGACGGACATGGCTTAATCAATTCGTCTAAACGAGCTGATCAAGAATATATACTTTATGTAGTCTTTTTTGTCCTTCTACCAGTTACAAACTTTATGACAAACTTATAATACTATTCACTTCCATGAAGAGTATAAAAATCGCAAAAGTGCGAGTCTGACTCGACAATATAGGTTTCCGATGTATGTACCACCAACCATCCAAATTTTAAGATAGTGAAGTAACTGGATCGTATAGCTGCCATTCAAACCAAAATGTTTCTTGTATGGGGACCCGTTTAAGTATTTGAAAACATTTTTGTTTTAGTATTTGTTGCTGATGCCCGGATAGAACTACACTTTCTGTGAAAATTTCAACTCTATAGCTATTACGGTGTATGAGATATGACCCGAGGACGGCAGGACGATCGGACGGACACCCTAACCTTAAGTAATAAGGTTCCGTTTGGTACCCTTTGGTTACGGAACCCTAAAAGTGATTCAAATTATATTGAGATTAAAAAAACATGAAGAGAATAAATTTCAAACAAGTATTTGATATCAACATGTAAATTTAATTTTAAATCTTACACACTCCACTCGATTTGAAAAGATACACGTTCACACCAAATTTACTTGTTTTTGCAAAGATTTGCCACTTAAATAATATGTATATATATTTTACAACTTAGACACATGATTACATTTTGCTACATAAAAAAAAATACTATTCCTATTTAATTTTATAATATCGCTTTTTATTAAGAAAATCAAACATTTTGGATATGATGATTAATAATTTGAAAACCACATTCAGTTTTAAGATACTTTCGATTGTTTCATTCATTCATTCCATTCCATTGTTGAGATGAAGTCGGTTTTAACGATTGATCTTGATCTCTACCAGAAGCACAAGCGTCTTAATATTGACAGATTGAAAGGCAAATAAAATATGTTGTTTTCATTTTCGATTGATATACTCAAAGCGATCAACGCGATGCGATCGCTTTTGTATCTATATACATATGTATATATGGGAGTGTGCTGCTCTCTTTGTTACCATTGTGTATCTTTTAAACTGTTTGTGGGGCGTATCTTTTGTAGATTTGTGTTGATTTCATTTCATTTTGCTTTCTCATTTAGTCTCTTTTCATTTCATATCATTTGTTGTCTTTGTTTTCGTTTTCTTTTATTTCATTTGTTTAATGCCATTTTGGCTACTGGATTTCTAAGTTTTTTCCGTTTTCTTTATAAAAGATTTATTACTTGCCACAATTATTTACGCGCATTTGATCAAAGGATTATTTTTCCTTGAATTTGTTTTTTTTTTCTTTTTTTTGTTTTGTTAATTTTTTGTTTTATTTCATTTGTTTCATTGTTTTTGCAGTTAAATAAATTTATAAACTTATGATGTTTTGTTTTATTTTGTTTTTGAATCAATTTTTATTGCTATTCAATTTTGTTCATTCACTTCAATGAATTGATATGTATGGATTTATTTTACTACAATGGAAAATTTTATTTTGAATTTGATTTTTGCATTTTTGATGCATTGAAATAACAATATTATGCGCATATCATTTGGATAAAGATTTTTATGCATTTTTAGTGAAGTCCATAAAGTCTATGAAGTGAATTAGAAAATATGATGATGATAAATCTATGTAGAATCCTTTCTAAAGAGCATAAGTCAACACTTTGTTGGAAAGGAGAATAGGCGGGAAAGAAAAAGTGGTGAACACGTTGCAAGGAAGAAAAGTCACATTATCTGCCAGAGGTTTTAAAAAAGCACAGAAAGGAAGTCCCTATTCCTAATAACCTTAATGTAGTAGCTCAGTTTCAGGTAAACCAAGTAGGTGAAATGAAACAATAACAAAATAGTCAAAATTGTTAACAGAGTCCAAATGAACATAACACAAAATCAATGCAACTGGTAATGACAGAAGTGAGTAGGTAGTTTTGCACAGGATCACAGGACTCTTTGCAGCACAGTGATGGGAGCTAAGCAACTGGGATGTACCATACCTTGTAGTATTGAAAGAAAGATAAGGGTGTTTAAAACAAAAGGTTCATTTATTCATTTATACAAATATTGCGCGGGGATAAACAAATCTACAATTAAAAAAGGAAGCAAACAATAGCATTTTTTCATTGCTTGAGCCTTGCAAAAAATAAAAAAAAAAAGAAACAACAAAAACATAAAATCTGCAAACACTAAGTTGACATAGATTCACAATCATACATACATACATAGTTATAATCGTATGCTACACACATATAAGACTATCTGTTTTTGCACACTTCAAAAAACAAAAAAAAAAGGTAAAGGAGGAATTAAAGCGAAGGAAGGAGAGCCCAGGACAGACACTAATTCGATCTGATAATCATGACTCCAGCCAAAGGGCATGAATTGTAATTTCCTTTTTCGCGAAATTAACTGTCGGTTTTGTTGTTGTATGTATATATTTTGTTTTTATATTAAAGCACGCGTAACTCTCTTTTTCCGCTATATTTTACTCTTTTGGGTGGCGTCTTTTTTTTTCGTTAAATTTTATTCTTTGTTTTTCTTATGTGCATCACTTATTTATTTAATTTACTGCTGCCCTTTGTTGATACTTTAGCCCAACTTCCGTTTTATAGCCTCCAGTTGTAGGTTCGTTTTTACGTTTGAATGAATTTCAATGACCTGCGGTTAATACTATATCACTAACGAAGATGATTATAATTCTAAGGGAATCATTCATGATTGCCGATTCATATACAGTTACTGCATACATATGTAAAACTAGGTCATCAGTTTTTGAGGTTTAGTAATGAATTTATAAATGGTTTGCTATCCACAAATAATTGTGTGTGGTTTTGTGATACTTTAACTTAAAAATATAACTTCTTAATAAACTGGATCGTCATTTTATAACTAATTTCTAAGTTTTTGAAAGAAAGAAAACATGATTTCATACAAACACTTGTTATGATTTTCAATCGTAACAGAAATTAAGAACAGATTCATTGATGGTTGTACATACTCCACAATTACAGAGAAAAAAAACTCATAAATACTTTTAAGTTTAAAAGGCAACTATACCAAATATTGGTCCGGTAAGTTCTATTTTATGATTTATTGTTTAATTGTATAGAAAAACTAAATTTTTGTTTAAACTAAACTTGCAATTAAGGATAAAGCCAAAGATTTTGAATTGTTCTGTATAGGGGATAATTCTTAGAGTAATCATAAATCACTAAATCCAACATAATAGTAGATGTGTCTGACCTGAATTTCAGTTCGATAGTTTCCAAAATAAGACTGATATGCTTAGAATCAGACAGAAAGAAGTGACTTAATTGATTTCTTAATAAGCTTTGTAAGCAAAGAAAGAGAAATACAATTTTTAATTTACTCGGAGATCTTCGCACACCTTCGTCAAATACCAGAATAGCCCAGGACTTATCTGTATTGCCAGTCACGCGGTAATAGAAGACAAAGATTATCAAAGCTGCAACAATGAATGATGAATGGTTAAATGCGATATCTGACAGTCATCTCAGGCATATAGTGTAACCATTGTAATCACATAACCCTATGCCATTCACATAATTACTGGTCCAATTCTTTGAAAACTTCCATCCAGTTTCCTGAGTCTTGCTATCGTTAAATTTGTACAAGTTTTATCTAATTGAGAACGAGTTACAACTCACACCACAACATCTCCTCGATTCTATGGTAATTTCTTTCTCTCGATAATATTCAGAAAATATCCTCCTTCATCTTAATAAATTATTTAATTATTTTTGATAGATTATATTATATATTATAAATAATTACATACTATATATATTGTACAATATGACCTAAAATAAATTTGTAAGTAAAATATACAATAATGTGAAAAAAATACAAATTTCATACATATGTGATGACTCTTTTTGGTTTGGTTTTCTTTCCTTAAACAAACTATATACACGTATTTATTTCCCTTATTCATTAAAATTTCCCTCAGTCAATGTATGTAGTAAACTGGTCACTATCGCGTAAGACTAGTTGTTGCCATTAAAAACTACAATTTATGTTAATAAAGCACTTAAGAGCAAACTTAAACGAAACATGAACATGCTGATGCCAAGAGTAAGAGATGTAGTTAATACATTAAAGCAGTTAATGTTGCATAAATTTAACCATTTGCAGATAACGAGCAAATTAAGTAAGGCTTTCATTAAAAAAAAAAAATAAAGTAAAATAAAGTCGAGTTGAAATGTTGTGAAAAGTTGAGTTAGCAGGAAGAGCACTACTTTTAACTTTGTAGACTAATAGCTAGTGGCACACGAGATGATGATGAAGGCATCAAAGTTGAATGAACTCAATTTAATATACTCAGACGCGTATATATGTCACATGAAGCAGAACCACAAACCGTAAAATCATAATCAATTATGATCTAATAATTACATATGGTAGTAATATTTAAAATATGTAATTAAATGATTGAGGAAAATACATAAATAAACATCATATCATGACTAAATATTGTAACCATAACTTTCATTAGCCATTCATTTCCTTGACTATTCTAAGAGGCTTAAGATTACTTTAGCATTTTGTAATGATGATTAACAATTTAATTTCTTTTTTTGATAAATAATTATAAATTAAAAAATTTGTAATAAATCAATCATATTTCTCTGACGCCTAAGTTGAAACGTCTTTAATGAAAAATCATTAGTCACAGATCACAGATACATCACATCACATCACATCACATCACATCACATAACCGAACCTAACCAAATGTTAACTTATATTTTTACAACAAAACCAATTAACTAAGAAAAACGTCAAGGAGCGTAAAAAATAAAACATCATTGAAATGATTAATGAAAGTCAAAAATACAATATAAATTTTAGCTTGAATTTGAGCTTTTTGTGTTGGTTTCCAAATATTTTTTTTTTTTTTTGGGAAAGTTAAATAAATTAACACATGTCTTTACAATAATGACTCCGAACCACACAAAAAAACGCAAAAAATACCAAAAAAAAAAAAAAAAAAAAAAACCTATTTATTATAATTAATGTATTTTTATTTTTCAAGTCACTTTTGTTATAGTAGACTAGTAATCTATCTTCGGGGAATAACATTCTCAGACTGACAAAACTTATTTAAAATCAATTCTTTCAAACACGCGTCGCTCAACAACATGAGCTTCAACAAAGTGACTTGAGTTACCCAAAAATACATTATTAAAAATGATGAAGAAATGTACAAAAACAAAATTTAAGAACAAAAATAAATTTTGCGCTGTCAGGCTAAATTTGTAAACAAAAAAAAAAAAATGATAGAATTACAAATGTATTTAGAGACACTAAACTATAATCATAAGTTAACTGAGACGCCCACATTTGTTAAAAGTTGAGTTGGCAGCAATGCTTCAAATTGAATGTGACCGACCTTTGGAGTTTTGAAACCAATAACGACAAGAGTCTTAGAACAAAGATACAAATAAAGACTGTTACGACAGCCATCAATCCAATGTCATACACTTAGACATTCAACAGTCCATCATGATGCGGATCAGTTTGAAAATCATTTGTCTTCATCTATTCTGTAAATGATTTTTAAATACTTTTTTTTAAAGTGAGTGGATTTTTGGAAGAATTCATCATATATGGAAACAACTCATCATAACTTTATGTCATGTTAATTTCAAGCCCAAATAAAGTTATCCATGCCATCAACTATTCAAATTCTCAATTTCTATTTGTGTACTCACTCACACAGTAGCTTGATATCATTTCATTGCTCTGAAAGTATTGTAGATACATTGAATATAAATTCAGTGATTTATGATTGCAAATAGTACAATAGTTTATGACTCACAGTGATTGCTATTGAACATTTATTTATAAACAATTTCATTTAAATTATTGCATTTAAAAATCATAATAATAATTATTGTATAATAATAATTTTAAGCAAATTTACTAAATACAATTTAAAACATTAGTGAGTGTTTTTTTTTTTTTTGAGGCTTTCGTTCACAAAAACCATTAATTATATTGAAGAGAATGGAACCCAAATTGAAACAAAACAATACAAAGCGAAATGAAATGTTTAAATAATTTCAATAGTTTTAAGTACCTTAAACATGTGAGGAAATTATCTAGTTGAAATTGATTTATAGTTTTTTTTTTTTCAAAAAAAGGTTAAAATTTACTAAAAGAGCATAAACTTTTGACAGCACAAACAATATTTAAAATACAATACTTACAAACTGAGTTGTTGATATTTAAATGAGAACAGAAAATGTAAAATTAGATAAATTAGATTGTAGAAAGCAGTGAAAAGTTATTGTATATAAAAGTATTTAATGTGAAAAATAAGTCATTATTGTACTAGTACATAATATTGTCAGAATTGACAACTAAAATGGAAATTCAAAGTACTTCATTATAGAGAAATAGTCAGTTGATTCTTAATCGGATTTGATATAGTTTCATCGACTCAGAAACTAATTTTTGTTTCTTATGAGGTAGGAAATATTTTCTCCAACAAGTGGCAACTGTTGCATTATCAGCTTCATATGATTCATTTTTAGGGTTCCGAACCAAAAGGGTACCAAAAGTAACCCTATTGCAGAGACTTCGTTGTCCGTTGGTCCGTCCGTCCTCAAGCCATATTTCATAAACCGCAATAGCTCGAAAGTTGAAATTTTCACAGAATGTGTAGTTCTATCAAGGCATCAGCAGCAATTACTAAAATTAAAATATTTTCAAAAACTTAAAGGGGTCCCCATACAAGAAACATTTTGGTTTGTATGGCAGCTATACGATCCAGTAATTCTACGAACTTGAAATTTGAATGGTTGGTGGTAATATATTAGTAACTTATATTGTCGAAATTTCAGTTTGGTCGGATTACTAGGGATGGTACCTCTTATACAAATCCCCATTAAAATTCAGGTTCTTATTCGAAAAACTTCTTTGTTTTTTGGACTATTGAACTGAAATTTAGGCACTATAAGTTTCTAGTATAAACACGATACATTTATGGGAATCAGTCAAATCAGCCCACAAGGAGGGGTACCTCCCATACAAATCCCCATTAAAATTCAGGTTCTTATTCGAAAATTTTTTTTGTTTTTCGGACTATTGAACTGAAATTTAGACACTTTAAGTTTCTGATACAAGCGCGGTACATTTCTTGGAATCAGTCAAATCGGACCACTAGGGGGAGTCCCTGCCATACAAACCCCATTCTGGTACGGAACCTCCGTGTACGAGTCTGAATCGCACTTGGCTCATTTTTATTTCAATATATGTAAAATAGTGACAATGCCTGATGATTTCTTATGTGATAAGAAATATTATGTATCCACGATTGCTATATGTTAATATGCTGCTGTGAAGCGACCACTAAGAAGCAACTTCATTGCCTTTCATTAACATTTTGTAGGCTAAAATAAGGTCATCTAAGAAGTTTCATATACACAAAATTTCTATTGGTTATATATTTATAATGAATATTAATGTCTTTAATTTAGTATATACAATCACTAAATCCAATCAAATTTTATATACTCAATTTTTTATTAGAGACTCCTCTACCTATCTCATTATATTACCAAGTCAAACTTTGAAAATGACACAGAATTCGAATGAATTATTGATATTACTCACCACTTGGATGTTCAACAATGCAGTAGCCATGTTTTTGTTATCTGAAAAAATACAAATAATATAATATATTATGGTACATTAACTTCTTTGATGTATGAGTATTTTAAGTGTTTTGTATTAAATATTCATCATGCCTAGAGAACATTTGTTCAAATTGTTGTTAGCAATAATATTTACTTTTTATGAGCCTCGTTATGGAAATAAATGTTTATATGTCATGAAGCAATGAAAAGAAATAACAAAACAAAAGCCTGTGATGAGTTGTTAACGAAAGATAATTAACTTTTGCTACTATTTATGAAATTCTTTAACATAAACAACACACAAGAAATTCTCAATTAAATTTACAATTTAAAAAATCTAATAAATAAAATAACTTATTGTTTCAATGATAGTTTGGATAATGAAGTTGGCTGTGATAATTATGAAGTGAAGCTATTTAATATAACTGTTGATTATGGAAAAGCAGGCAACTATGCGTATGAGTAATTTATGTTCTTAAACACGCACATAATTAGACAACACAGGGAAAAGCCAAGAAGGCGGTAAAAATGTAAAACTAAAATGCACATTTTGCGGCAAATAATTTTATAGCATAAATGTAATTTTCCTATTCTTTTATTTTTTTTTTTTTGTTGAGTTTTAATAAAATGTTTTCTTCAGAACATGACATTAAATGTGCGTGACTGGATTTGCGATGAGTTGCTAGAGGGTTTGAAATGACGCCGCACTAAATGGTTGCGCATGAGCCTTAAGAGGCAGACATCAACAGTAAAATAGCAAAACAGCAAACTGGAGAGCAACAGAGTGTGGCCTGCTTCTAGGCAACAAGATACGAGATACTAGAAGATCTCAAGCTTAAGTTAGTAATAGTAAGTCTAGGGCTGTTCATCAGAAGCGGAGACGACGACGACGACAGACGGCATTGATAAGTGATGTGTAATTTATGTTGTGTCTGCATGTTGCGCCCACAGTTGACTATGGCAAGTAACATTACCAGAGATCGGGTGAGTAAGGAAAGGGAACGGAACCACATTTTCTTGGCTTTTGTTTTTGTTTGAGTAGTAAATTTTGTATTCATTTGTTGGTTGTTTCGTTTGTTTCTAAGGCGGCAGCGGGGCGTGCCTCATAAATTATGAGTTTTGTGGCACAAAATGCTTTAAGTAAATTACAGTGCGTGCAAATGTTCTTGTGAACATGAAATTATTATTTTGCCTTAGCACTCCTCTACTATACTAACTTTTTTTTTTTTTTGCTTCTACCTTCTCCTCCTTCTTGCAGGCAAAACATAAAATTATACCACATAATAATTACTTCACTGACTCGCTCGATGCCTGGCTGCCTGCCTTCACTTTTGCTCTACTTTAATCATCATGAACACATCATGTTCATGCATGTTCAGTTTGCATTTGCCACAACCTCCAACTTGCCTCAATTCCTGCCTCATTATACGCTTTTGAAGCGCGCACTTTACATGTTTTCAACTACAAACTGTTTCAATTTAAGTGTAGATTATAGTTGCCTTCATAACTCCCTACCTGCCTGCCTGCCTGCCTGCCAACCTGCTTGCTTGCTTGCCTGATTATAATTTTGATGGCGCGGAATGAATCGAAATTTCCGGGTAGCTCTGCAACACTTGCTATAGGTACTTCAACTTCAGGTTGTATTAATAATTTTTACTTAAACGTTCTCAACGCATGCATACACATCTCACGCTCTCTTCGGATACCTTTACAATATTTCATAATGAGTTAATTTCGAAATTAATATTGCATAACTGCGTCGATTTAAATGGCTTATATTAAGCGTTGACTTGTATCTGGATACACCACATGCTACACTTAACTCTTTGAGCTCTGGCGCTCACATCTTTCAAGCATTTTTAGTTCATTAGCATTGGTTTTCCTTCTTTCTTTCGAACGCAATAAATTAATTTCGTATTATTGCGGAAATGAGTCAACATGATCGAATCGAGAGACACAAAGATAGATAGATAGATATGTTCATTGACTTGAAACAGGCGATATAATCAATTTGATATGATTTGTTGCGCTGCTTACTCTTAATCGATTAAGAAATTATTATAAAACCAGTTCCCAGAGACTTTAAAACAAATGAGAAATACGTGCCAAAATTTTGAATTCATTCAACTTAAAGTTAAAATATATTTCTATAAATTATTTATTAAAGAGGAAGTCTTAAAAATTTAACTAATGATTTTAATATATCTTGGTCAACTTAAATTAAAACAGTTTCATAGAACACACACAAAGATTCAAAACTGTGAAAAGGTTAGAGCTCATAACTTCATAATTGAAATAGAAAACAAAAAATAAACAATGAAGAAAAAGAACAAACTCGTGTCACCTAAGAAATGACCTACTCTCTGTGCCATTTTCCCGACTTGTAAACAACAAGTCAATGCCCCTCTAAGTATGCAATTAAAATTAACTGCTACATACCAAACATTCCATTTAGCCATACCCTACCGCAATTTAGTACAACTCATTATGACACACGCTGTGCTTCTACACAAACGTTCAATCAAAACGAACATAAATTGCAATTTAATTGAATCATTGACCTGTAAAGGCGATTCACAATTAACCCACGAGAGTCAAACGGAAGACGACTATAAAAGCCAAAGGCTAAACACAGGCGTGTACAGTTCAAATCACAATTGACAAGTAGCAGGATTTACGGAATTCACTTTATCACGTATTATGGAAAATAAAGTGAAGCTGCTAGTGAAATTGTTCATCATAGCAGCTTTACTGGAACGAGAAATGGCTAAGCGTTGTGCCCATGCTTTACGTTATTCCCACCAAGGCACCGGCGATGAGAATTGTGAAACATTGAAATCCGAAATTCATTTAATCAAGGAGGAGTTCGACGAATTGGGTCGCATGTTACGCACATGTAATGCAGATGTCATGGTAAATAAATGTGAGGGATTATGCAATAGTCAAGTGCAACCGTCTGTTATAACACCAACGGGGTTTCTGAAAGTGAGTGGCATTCATTTTCGAATGAGCAATTCCTAATACATTTTTTTTATATATTCAGGAGTGTTATTGTTGTCGCGAAAGTTTCCTCAAAGAGAAGCTCATCACGCTCACTCATTGCTATGATCCGGATGGCACACGTCTCACCACTCCAGAAATGGCTACCATGGACATACGCCTAAGGGAGCCCACTGAGTGCAAATGCTTCAAATGTGGCGACTTTACAAGATAAACATCTGGCGGTCATAACGCTTCAATAAAAGCCATCACCAATCATTGATATTTTGTCTGCCTGTGCCATGTACTAGATACTAAAAAAAAAAATACGAGTATTTACAAATACAAATACGTTTTAACAACAGTCACACCCAAAACACAAACATGTTTTTCATTTTCATTTTCACCACAAGGTATGGAAGTTCAGGTATTTTCTCATCTCGATTGACAGCTGCATTTTGTGCCTTGCTCATGGTTTGTTTTAGTTTTAGGCAATTTTTTGACCAGATTGATTAGCCTTATGGGGAATCTGTTTTGTTGGTGTCAGCTGTCGACAGTTGAAATTGATTCCGATTCATATTTTGTATACTACTTCCCTCAAGCTAGAGACTAGAAAGAGTTTGTTCAAGTTTATTGTCATCGATGTTTGATAAATGGTTGACACTCAAGAACCAAGACAAAAGTAATTGTACCACCAGAATAGTTTCGAAAAGGGATATCTCCTTTTGTTGGGGCTCTAAACTTTTCCTAATGCGAATTCTATGATAGATTTATGGTAAAGTCATGAATCGAAACAATGATACCATAATAGAGTTGCCAGATCCTGACCCAATCCTTGAAATATTACTATACACTGCAAATAACAAACAGAAGCAAGAAAAATCCAGTAGATCAAGTTATTAGAATTCATTCCTACCCAAAAAGATTCCTTATTGGGCTAAGCTACAACAACCTTAGAATACTACACGGGGAAAAGTCAACTTAGTGATGTTATAGCCTGGCCTGGCAAAGGAACCCCAGAGCCCGCACCTCGATGCTCAGAGATCAGGATGGTCGAACCATATTTGTTGCTTCCTAATTTTTATTCATCAATAAAATAGAAAGCAATCACAAAGAAGAATCCATTAAGCAATTGATGAAAAATCTTATAAAATCTTCAATATTATATAATATCTTTTTAATTATTTATGAAGGGCATACGAATATTAATTCAAATGTTGTCATTACAAATAATAAATAATTAAAAGCAAAAGCAACGTGGGCGGAACTTGAAATATTTTTTTATTGAAATCATTTACATTGCCTTGACAAAGAATAATAAAAAAAAAAAGAAATAATCACATAAACGTACAAAAAGTTAAATAATTTCAAATTATTTATTTTAAATTTATTTAAATGAAGTAGCAATTTATAAATAAAAGACAATAAGAAATAATAAAAGGCATAAAATTAATGATCAACATCAACGCTTTTTAACACAAAAAATAATGTTAAAAAATTATATACAAAATAAATCTAATATATAAATATTAAAATTTGTTTATTTGTTCGCGTCTGATGCCATGAATGCAATAAGATTTTGAATATGTGCATGGTTGGTTTCACTCTTGAACATAGGTTACTTTTGAATCCAATATGCGGCGCAGTTGTCTTGAAAATTGGAGAATCAAATTTTACATATCAAGCCGTCTGATAATTTTAATCAATTTTAAAAACAAAGTATTCGATTCGTTTAATTCTTTCAAAAGCAAGTCAAGTAATACGCAATATATGACTGGCTCATTGGCCCAGAAGTTACTGCGCTGGGCGGACATACCAGAGTCGCGGGTTCGATTCCCGCTCAAGGCAAGTCTGGTCCTGCACACTTCTAATATCTTCCTCTCCTTCTTAACTTGCCCCTGAGCTGAAGGCCTCTGTCACCATTGCTCATATTAAATACTAGGTAATAATTTGTAATTATAATCTTAATTCTAATAAATAATACGCAATATAATTGAATAAATTTAAGGATAATAATACTGTGGAGGGTGATGTGCATTGTAGTTTATTTGATATGTCTATGTTCAAAAATAAAGGGAATGAAATATTAGAAAGAAAATAGCGACCAATTGCGTTCTTTTTAAAGTGAAGAACATATTTTTGTAATTTTTCTTTTATTGAAGATCGAACTGATCACACAAATTTAATGAAATCGGCTCGGCCGTGCGACACCGGGCCGAGCGCTCTAGTATTAAATAAAAGAAAAGAAAAACACAAACAACAAACAACAAAAATGTCATGCAGTAAATTTTATGATTATATTTTTTTTTTTTTTTTTGTAATTTCTTATTAATTAAGGCTCATTTATTTCAAAATCAAAAACACAAAAAACAAAATAAACTTACTAAAAAAATATAAACAAAAATTAACAACATTAATGCATTATTATTATTGTTATTTTGTTGTTATTATTATTGTATTTATTGTCTGTTTAATTTATAACTTATTAATATGCATTCATTAATAACAAAAAAAAAACAAAAAAAAAAACTAAAATATAATATGAATGTTTCTTTTTATGCTTCTTCTTTGTTTCACTTGTTTTTATTGTATTTTGTTTGAGTCTTTTTGTTTTTTTATAAAGTTCAGTTGATTAAACATTTATTTATTTTTGATTTTTTATTTAATATGTTTGTTGTACAACCGAAATCGTTACGCATATTATAGTACAAAATGATAAATGTATTGATTGTCGTTGGCCAATTAATTTAGTGTCGCCTGAAGTGCGTTTCAGACCTTGTTTGAATTTGGAACTCAATCTTTGAATGATACTTAAGGTTGAGACAGGTTTTTTTGTTGTTTAAAATGTTTCGTGCCTCATCATTATCATCATCACTAACATCACCAACATCAACATCAGCAAGATCAGCAGTGAGGTTTAAGGTTTTCTCTTATTAATTACTGTTTAACTTAAAAATTGTGTCAAAATGTTTGGGAATCATTAATCTTAAAGCAAATCGTGAAAGTTGAGTGGTAGCAGCAACAAAGTTGAAAGAAAAACAACTGGTTAAGTTGGTTGGTTGGTTAAAAATAAAAATAAAAAGATTATGTAAAAAGGAAGTTTCAGTTAAATATTTTAAAACAATGACAGTTGTTCCCTTTTTATTTTGTCAATAAAACTGCAAACTTCATATTATTTTAAACTTTTTATTTTAAAAAGGCATGAAGTACTTCACATTTATTTACATAAACATGGCTCATATTTTCATGTAGGAAAAGTATCAAAATTAAATAAAGAATAGACCTCGTTTGAATCTAAATCCTGACAATAAATTGATTCACGTTTATGAATTATAATTGTGATTCTCTGATAAAATCATTTATGTGAAATGCTTAGGGTCTCTCTCTCTCTTGATTTATTTTCTCTATTATTTTATTAAAAATAATTCTTCAATTTACTAAATATTTCATTGAATTCCACATTTTTCTTGTTTTGTTCTAAAATCTTTTACCATGAATTTTTATTTTAAGCACGAAAATAATAACAAAAATTCCAAAAAAAAAAAAAAACATACTTCAAGCTAAAATGCTATCTGCATAGTTAACACTTGAGTTCCATAAACTATTCTAAAAAACACAAAAACCAAAATAGAAAATATGAAAATATTTCATAAATTCTAAAATAAGATGAAAGCAAACATGCAACAAACAACTGCCACTGCAACACAAGAACACAACGACACAACGACACAAAAATAAAACAAACCAAACCAAACCAAACCAAAGAGAGCAATGCAGAAATGAAGTAAAATTGTAGAAAAAATAAAAATATAATTTTTACATTAAATTTATGATTATTCAACTGACATTTGTTTATACACACACATAGAGACATACGACGACAAACTTGTAATGTAATGCAAAGTGAGGTAGTGCTGTAGTTGACAGCAGTAGCAGCAGCAAAAAAAAAAGAGCGCATGTCGGAGTATGTGACAAAATCAACTAAAATTTACAACGAAGAGCAATGAGTAGCAGCAACTAGCTAGCGATGGCACTGACAGCAGTAACAGCATGCAACACCAAATACAGTAACGGCAACAGCACTAACACCAACACCAACAAGATAAGTCAGGAGTAGGACCAGGGCAGGCATAGCAACTTGTCAGTTGATAGGAAAATTTAGCACATTTGCCGATCAGATGCTCGTTCAGCAAACACTAACGTGAATACTCTCATAGTTGCAAGCAAGCATTTCATTCATATCCAACATATTCTAATGCAAAGCGACATCAAGTGACAGCAACAGCGACAGTTGCTGTTGTCACATGTTGCTGTCGTTAGTTGCTACATTTTTCTACTTGTTCTTGCTTTTGCTGCAACTGTCAACATTGTCATCGTTGTTGTTGTAGTTGTTGTCATCCTCATCATCATCTTGTTTGAGCAAGCAAACTTAGCAACATTTTAATGTAAACTTCCTTAAGGCATATAAATGAATGCGGTAGCTGTTTCTGTGTTTTTTTTTTTTGTTGCCTTTCAATTTAATGCATGCAAATGACTTATAATTATGATAAACGTCAACAGTTGTCCGGAAGTTCATTACAAACTAAGTATGTGCAAATTATCAAACAGCAAACTCAACATCATCAACACATAACAACAGCACACAATATTTAATCGTTGACTTTGTAAATCATAAAATTCTTCAAGTTTAAAAAAAATCAAACAAATAAAACTTTAAAAGATTTTCTTTATCAGAACAAAAAAATAAAACAAAACTTCTTAAAAAGCGAATTCTTGGCAAAGTTCATAGTTAGACACTACACGCCCAAGCACTTATGAACTTTAACCACAATATAAATGCCAAACGCTTGGTAGCCCATCAACTTTTTCTTCATCTCTCTTGTGGACTGCTCACTCTTACACCCTTCCACTTTCCACAGTCTCCTTGTGTTTTCACACATTGTGTTTTCCTTTTTCATAAAAACTATGAAATGAAATTGATGCCAACATATGTTCAACGCCAACAACAAAGAACTTTGCCTTACACACAAAAACACAGCAGCACTTGACCCTGCTTTTCCTTTTTTCCTTCCATTCTGTATATTCATTCACTCTCATCCCCTACAGACATATTTTGTCACCCCCACTTTTTGCAATATTTGTACTTTGTGCCTTGTACCTTCCTTGCCTTTGCCTCTTTTCATTACAAACTCCCTTGCACACAGTAAGCGGCAAATGTGACTTCAAAGAGCAAATATATGTTGTTATTTTTATAACATCCTTCCAATTCATTCTACCACTTTACTCTTCACAACTTCATACTTCTATATTCCCCACTATATATGTTATAATATTCTTCTTTACTTTCTTGCTCACTGTTTTTTGCATTTTGTGTGTATTACTCGTATAAAAGAACAAAGTTATACTTTCTTGCACATTACTCATACGCCCCAGTGGGCAAATTTATGAACTTCGAAGCCTCGAGTTCGCTTGCCTGCTTGCTTCTGTGCACTTGAGTAAGGCTCATAAGTGTATGTGAGTGTGTGTGTGTGTGCATGCTAAAAAGTCGTCGACTCTACATAGTAAATATTCTCGTATGTCTGAGCGAGGAGTGTGTTGTTTACACATGTTATAAACATCGTCACTTTTATATTGTACTATGATTCAAAAAATGTCCCTGGGTATTTTCATAATGGAGTAGTTGCATTCTCTGAAAAAAGATTCTTATAAAATATTTTAAGGGTCAGAAAGTGCGCAGCACATAATTCATATATGAAAGTGAACTAGAAATAAAATAAATAAGCATTTGCCACCAATTTCCAAAAAGGGTTTCAGGAAGTAATAAAGGATCATCCAATAATATCTTTTGAACTTTCATTTGACGTTTGCGACACAATTACAATTAACAAGCTTACAAAAGGTCGGAGGATGATACTCGTATTTATCTGAAACTACAATAATTATGTTGAAGGCAAAAGGTTGTACAATATTTATTGGCCCGATATATTAAAAAGTTTAAACAATTTTTGATAAATAGAAATATTAGAAATTAGAAATTTCCGGAGTTTATAGTCTAAACTTAGACGGTTGAATATAGTATTCATCCCAATATTCTGACAGATTCAATTTGTCACTTGTGACGTGAATAAGTTTTTCATACCAAAAATTTTGGTTTCATCCTTGGGCAATTACTATTAGTTCATATGTCATCCAAGAACTTCGCCTGAATGTGCGAAGCAAAATAAAAGAACTCTTTTTAATAATTCAGCTCAATATCTCAATGTTGATAGTTTTTCTTCTCCGATTTCATTGAATGAGTCACAAATATTATAACAAAGTCATTGTTGTCAGGGTTAGAGAATAAAAAGGAAATCACCTTGAAGGCAACTGATGAACCAAAGATAAAAAAATATTGTTTTATTGAATTGCCAGCAGACAAGCTTAGTCCGCCATCATCTCTGAAAATGCCCTATACTGACAGATTGAAGATACTCTGAAAAGATTTAGACTTATTCCATTTGGATCTATCTTATAAGCAACAAACTTATTCAATGGTCTTTCCAATATTGTGATTTGTTAAGTCAAGAATATCCAGACATAAACTTTACTGCTGTAAGGCACCCCATTGATTCTCACTTAATATGATTTCCATTAACTCATGGGATAAAACGTCTGTGCTAAATGTGAACCCTACTTAAATATGTGCATATTTCATTTTTATTTTTATTATTTCTCTTATGAAATTTTATAGGTATTTCGTGAAGGTATTTCAACCCTATAGATTTTTATGAACTACAATACAATACATTACAATACAATACAATACAATACAATAGTATCTATATACGTATTTCAGTAATATAATTTGGTTAACAAACAAGAAGAATACAATAAAAAACAAAAAAAAAAATAATACAAACAAGCTAAAATCCCTAGACCTAAACGTACACAGAACTTTACCAAAGGGATTCAGAGTTAGAATTTTTGTTTCACGAGTATAACAAATCCATGCAAACCACACTTAAATGACCACAAAATTTACATTGAATCCGGCAAAAAGGCAAACTCACACACACATACACACTATACAAAAAATATAAATCCAAAAGAACAAATACACTCATATACTTACCAACACATGTGGGCTCATGTATGAGTATTCACATGAAAAGCCAATTGTGACCTTTTTGTTCTAATAAAGTGTACAAAATTATAATGGTATTTTATTTTTGTTGTTGTTATTGTTGTTGTTGCTATTGCTATTGCTATTGCTTTCAAACTCAAAAAGGACACAAGGACTTTACTTTATATGAACTGCAAAATGGGCTCAGGCTTTTTGTCTATATGCATCATGAGTATGCGAGTATGCGAGTATGTGAGTGAGTTTGTGAGTGTTTAAAAGGATTTTGGACATTCAAATTGTTTGCTGTTGCCACTTAATTTTGTGGCTTTGCCTTTAGGGCAAAACTCCAAAATCTCCAACCAACACAACTAACTCACCTCCAATATAATTTAGTTGGTACTAATGAAACGAGCTTTTGTATAACCGTTACATATGTTAACACAAACACACATGCATACACACATACACACACAGATATAAACATATGTATGAATGCTGTTCAACCAAAATGACGCGGTTTGCTTGTGTTAATTGAAAGTTGGTCGTACTATTTGTGAAACTCATTCGTGAACTTAATGAAAATGAATCATTTTTTAAATGAGTTTTGGGTATTTGTTCACTTTATTTTCATTCCTTCAATGTTTTATCACATAATTTGAATAAAGTTGAAAACAACAAAATCCAACAGCAAACTTAATAAAACAAAACAAACATAAAAAGAGCCAAGCTAATTTTCTAAAATCAACATTTATGTCTATGATTTTCGGTTTCAATTCATCTGTTGTTGTTGTTTAGTTACAATATTATCATTTAAATAAATTATAACTTAGCAGGCAAGCAAATAAAAGCAAATCATTTTAAGCGTGGGATCTTTGTTACAATATACAATAATAAAACCAAAAAAAAAATAAAAAACCCAAAAGGAAAATATAAAAATAATCCATTGATTAATCTTGTTATGTGGGTGAATAATTTTGGTTTGTCATATATGTTTTATTTAGATATTTATTATTTTTCAAAGGCGCCACTAATAAATACTATAATAAATTTCTATAACACTACAATCTTCTTTATTGAAAGATCTTATTCCACTTGTCATGATGTTCGGAATTTATCATAAATATGTACAACATCAACAAGTTTTTAATTGAACATGGAAAGTTTTGCAGTCAGCTTTTCTTCTTTTAATTGATTTAAAATAGGATAGAAAAAGTTTTGTAATATTAAGTAACTACGCATTGTTTAGTGAATGTCTGGACAAGATTCTGGATATGAATACCTGGGGATGTATTTCAAAACACATATTTCTAACATCACGAAATCCCTCGAACTGAGAATTGGAAGATTCCGTTGGCTTTTAAACAGTAGGAATAGATTGTCCTTGAAAAACAAAGTGCACATCTACAAAGCAATAATTGCTTGGTGGAATGGCATGCAGGTGTATGGTATAGCAGCAAAATCAAATATCTCAAAAGTCAGGGTTCTAAGCGACCAAGATATTACGTTTTGTTTCTGGTGCCTTGTGGTTCATGCGAACAGCGGACCTTGAGAACGAATTAAAGATTCCTAAAATAGGCGATGTAATCAATGAAAAATCATTCAAAAATAAACTAGCCAGGTGCCTTTTTAAATGACGAGTAATGATGGAGAGACGGTTGAGAAGATTCATTCGCACTCTGTCGATCTCTCTTTTAGATCCTTTTAATCCTACCACAAAATTGTTCTTTCCCTCTTATAATATAATATTATATGATAAAATATAAGTTGTATTGTTATTTACTTGTAATTGATTTAATTTAAGTTGTTATTTTATAATAATAGAAATTTTAAATATCCAAAAAAGGACATTTATTCTCCTTTAAGCTCAATACACTTTTGCATACGCTTAAACCAATTTTCAAAGCACTTTTCTCACTTTGATTGAGGTAACTCCGCTTTTTCGGATGTCCAAAAACAGTTAGTCACGTAATTTTTTCTTCACTGTTGGGAACAAAAAGAAATCATTCGGTGCTAAATTGGGGCTGAACGCCGAATGACCCATTAATTCAATCTTTTATGCCTTCAAATATTCGGTTGTTTCGAGCGAAGTGTGAGAACTCCAATTGTCATGATAAAGAATGATCCGAAGTCGTCCGTTTGTTTTCCTCATTTCACTTAAAACTTCTGGTAAACAGATGAACGTGTACCACTCAGAATTGACTGTTTTACGTTCGTTAGACTGTCACCCTTATCGAACACCCATACGTTCGTTTGCTATATAGGTTCGTGATTCGTCACCTGTTACAATCTTAAACACGTCTTATGAAGCACCACGATCTCATTTTTTAAGCATTTCTTTTTTAGGGATTGTCAATGCGAAACTAGCTTTCTCACAGCTAATTGTTCATATATGAATTGCTGTGGAATGAATGGCCATAATTGTCTCAATCTCATGGTATGTCACATGCCGATCTTCCATTTTTTTCCCGAGATGAAATTTTTAAATTAACAAAAAGTAAACAAATAGCGTCGATATGACAAAACGTTCTTGGTACGAATATGCTACAAACAAAATGTCAAACTTCATGATGGAAACGGCAGATTGTGAATTCTCATGTTAGTGTTAGTACATTGCAAAGCTTTTCTAGTGACCTTCGCATCAACTTTTATTCAATAAGTTTTGTATTCAAGTTTACTAGTTTAATGGAACTTGAATCTTCTTGATCGTTTTTTCTAAGGTTGCCTTGCAAATTCTTCTTGGATGACAATTTTATAAGTGAACTTTTCAAATAGAAGTAAAATTATAAATATTTTTCAACAAGTCTATTAAATTTTATGGAGACAAGTGCATTGTGTAAACAATGCTACTTAAGCGTAATTCCGTATTTCTCCTTTTTTGTAAGTCTGTTTATTATGTAGTAATGTTCTTTTACAATTCATTCCACGTGAGTCTTCTCCATTTTATTGTCTCTGTGAATGGCAACTCAGAGCAAGCTACTAATCTGAATTACTGATTAACCTGCTAACATATTCCATAGTCGAGATTTCAGTGTATTTCCTTTACAATACTCAAATGCATGACAAACCTATCCTTCAATTTCTTAATTTTGAAATCTTCTTTTCTTCCAAGCTTAAAGTGTAGATTAGTTGGAATAAATGAATTGACAAGTAAAGAGCTGCTTATTATGACTATTGAAAAATATAATATTCATACTATGTATAAGACCTTAAGCCAGAAATAAAGAGCAGTTCAAGTTACACAAACAGATGAGCAATAGAAATGAATACTATAAACCAATGGAGAATGCACCACACGAGATAGTTCACCAATAATCTATGAATAATAAAAAACAATATTGGTAACCGGTCTATTAAATTGCAAATTGTTTATTTTTGAAAGAACAAAGAAATTTAAATATTTTTATATTTGGTTTTACCATTTCATAAATCAATTCAATTCAATGATCTTAAAGATTATCAAATATAAAAATCATTTACGACTTTTTTTTAGCATATTTCAACAATTGCGAATTTTTAATGATTTTTTTATGATTTCTCCTTTTTATTATTTCAAATTCTTTTCTTTTATTCAATGTTCTAGGTTTCGATTTTGATTTAGACATTATTTCTTTTTATAGTAAATTTCAGAGACTTTTTAAAGTTGAAGTCTAATAAGCTGCTCTTTTGTATGAACTCAATTCATAGAATCATTAAAAATATGAACAAGAAAAGAGTAGTAAAATAGCCATCTTCATTCATCATTATCATAATCATCATTCAGAGCAACAAAGAGAAAAACAAGCCCAAATAAAGTTCAGACGCATAATAATCATTAAAATCAAGATATTAAAATGCTTAGCTTTTGTCAAAGAAACTCAAAAGAAGAAAAGAAAGATATAAAGAGATAATAAGAATTTTATTGCAAAAACATATTTTTTATTGTTTGGTTGAATATATAAAATTTATAGCATTTGCTTGTTGAAAGCAATAAACAGTCACTTTTAAGACCACGAACAACATACTGTCTTTTTTTTCTTACTACTACTACATTTTCAAAAATTATGGCGTTAGTAGAAACACTGAAATGCTTCCAGGCATGTATTGTATTGTATGTAGTTGTCGGGTCTCTTCTTTGTTACTCTCACTGTCCTTTCTGCAAGTAATCGTTGCATTACAGTACATAAAACAGCTGTTTTCTATTTACAGTTGACTCCAACCACAAAAAGGGTGTGAGACATTGCAGAAAATTGTTTGCAGAAAATGCATTCAAAGTCATTTTTCTAGAAGTTGCGGTTTGTACGTACACATGCAATAAATATTACTCATACGCAATGAGTGGGAAATTTATGAGCAGAGAAAGAAAAGTCGAGCACTCACCTACTCACTCAACTGGAAACAAATACTCACACATGCACACACACATACACACACAGACACACACAGAGATACTCACACTTCAAGCAATGCAAAGCAATGCAAATACATACCACAAACAGTTGTAAACAATTATGGCTGACATGCGCAATTATATGCATGTGTTTGTATCTGTATCTCTGTCAGTGTCAGTATTGTATCTGTGTGTGTGTGTGTGTGTTTCTTAGTACTCTCATTCATCATATGCGCTCACATTCAATGCTCTACTTAATATTCACTCATTCATTCACTCGTTCACTTGAGCAGTGTGAACAGCAGCAAAAGCAACAACAACAACAACAAAACCAAAAGTATCTCACACATAACAAATTGCATCCAATTCAAAATGGCTTCACAGCCAAACACGCTCATTGCTGTGATCGTCCAATTGGAAGTTTATGCTTTCAGATACTACAAAATTTTACTCAACAGTACTCAGTACACATATGTATATTTTTTTATTGTTGTTTTTGTAGTTTATTTCTTTATTACTTTATCAGTTGGTGTTGTTGTTGTTCTTGCAGTTGTTGTGTTTATTGAAAGGAATAATATATCTACGTATTTATTTATTTAAACGAAAATATATTGCTTCATTTGGATTCGTTGGCTATTGTTTTTCTTTTTATTTTTCAATAAAGAGTTTACAAAATGGCGTCAGTTGAGAGATATAAATTTTTGATTTTATGGAATTGCTCAGAATTATATTCTAAGAAGAAAATATATTTCTTGAATTATTAAAATATGAAAAATTTTGATTTTTATCAATCATTCATTCTCTCACTTTTCAATCGAAAGCCTTGACCACTTCTGAGTGATTTAGAAACTTAATACTGGATTGTAAGTTATATCAAAGAAGGAAATCGCAAAGTTACAAATTTCTGATTATCAATGATGATTTTTGATATCTTGCTAAGTAATATAAATTCATTAATAGCATAGAAAATTGTGCTGCTATGAATTTTAAGCCCTGATCAGATCGATATCGTTTTATCACAGATATCATTTGTACAGTACTTCGTACTCTTTCACATCTATGCTTTTGTTGGGATTTATCAATCCTCTTGATATTCTGAAATTAAGTACATATAACATTATTATTAAACGCTCTCTTAATTTCAAATATTTTACCGATTGATCCAACACTAAATTACCATCAAATTATCGTTACCAATTATCATACATTTGCTTACACACATAAATCTACTCCCAAAATCTACTACCAAACTAACCTACTACTCGCCACTACTATTTCAAAATTTTATTAAACAAGCCCACGCTCAAGTTTCCTTACACTTCTTCTCTCCCTCAGACAGAAACACACACACAATGAGCTCTGACATTTCTGCTACTCTGCAAAACTCAATCAGATACATGCGCGCTCATCACTGAGAGTCTGCCATCATACAGCAAGCACTCTATCAACTAATGTATAGAACAAGCCAACACTGCTCTCGTGTGGAGCTTCTATAAACTTGTGAGAGACTCTCTCAATGGATGACAACCATAAAAACCGCAACAACAAAACACACACTTGTTGAAAATGAAAATGTAAAACAAATTGGGAGCATTCAATATTTTATGCTCTTCAAATATACAAGCTCAATTTCTCTCTCTCTCTCTCACTCACGGTGTATGTGTGTATGTGTGTGTGTGTGTTTCTCTCTCTTATGAGTGTTTATGTGTTTTTTGTATGCAGAGCAAAAAAAAAGTAGTGTATAATAACAACAATAATGACAACAACAACAACAATAACAACGAAAATGAGAAATAACTACAACACAACTACCAATGCAGCTGGTGAGCCACATGAATGTTGTTTATAGATTTTTAGTCGAACTTTGTTATTTCACGTAAAAAGTTGATACGTACGGATTGTGAATGAGAATCCACCAAAACGACGACGCTGCTACGCCAAACTGAGCGACCCACAATAAACAGCAACAACAAAGACTACGACAACGGCGGCGAGGTTAACGCAAAAAAAAAACTAAAAACGCGCAAATCTCGGAAATATTGGTGAATATAGGAAGAAAAAACAAATTTACAAAAAAAAAAAATATACGTAAAAATGTCGTAAAAAAAGAAAAACAACATAAAAAAAGTTCTAGTGATTTTGGAAAGTGATTTGATTCTACTAATTGTGCTTTACTCGTATATATAAAATTTATATAGTAGATTTGTATAATTTCTCAAAAGGACTGATAGTTTTTTTCAAGTGCATATTTTTGTGAATTTTGGAGGCTGAACCCAAATAAAAAAAAAAGAATTGGAATTGGAATTTATTTTAATGAAATCTAACTAAAAAGAACTCAAAATATAAAAATTAAAATATAAATCTATCTAAAAATTAATCACTTAAAAAACAGACACTCAAATATTAAATTAAAATTAAGTAAAATCAATAAAATTGTTTATAAAATTTCAAAGAAAATAAACTTAATATTGTGTGAATTTTATTAAGTAAATAATTTAGAACTACGAAAAACCAAACTAAAAAGAAACCATCCACAAAAGAAAAAACACAAGGAGTGCTTAATAAACTTTTGCAATTATCCACTGCTCCCTTTATCCCATCTTCATTATCATCATTATTTATGTATATAAAATGAAGTGAAGCGTAACGCCGTCGCGTTTTTCTTTACAAGGCAGCAGCAGTGAAAATGAAAACAAATTCAATAAAATTAAATTCAATAAAATAAAATAAATTAAAACAAATTAATCAAAAACCAAAGCAACAACAACAACAACAGCAGCAACAAGAGCAAATTGCTTGTAATAAAAACAACAACTTATAATTTACAACTAATTTGCAATATTCAATGAAACAACAACCAAATCAAAGCTCAATCAACAAAGCGTGAACGTTACAACAAATATTATAATTTAATAGCAAAAAAGAAAAAAAAAATTTGTGTTAAAATTAATTTCATTTAAGTGACTTCAAATCTAACAATAATAACAACAACAACAAAAACAAAATCACAATCATCATGTATTTATTACTCAATTAAAAGGCGCGCGAAAAATTAATTGTCTCCCCCTACCGCAACATCAAACAACAATAACAGATAAAAACACTTAAATAGAAAAAAAGCCAAAACACATAAAAATATTTCAAAAAAAAAAAAAAAAACAATATTAATCAAAGTCACTGAAACGTAACGCAACAAAGCTTTCAACAGTCAACAACAAAAATAATCTTCACTTAAAACGCAACAAAACACGCATGCGCAACTTGTGCGCTTAGTTGCATTTCCGTTATACTTTAAGTTATACAAAAACACATACAATAAAACACGCGCGCGTAAGCACGGACACGTGAGTTCGCGCTCAGATACTCACATTCAAACGCGCTCTCGCGCTCTTTACTTACTCTCAATCTCTAACTACTAATACCACCATCATCACCATACAGCGACCGACGTATGCTTAACGAGTTTCTAAGCGCGTTTTGCAACTCCAAATAACAAAAAAAAAAAGGAGTCCTGTGCTCTTTTTTTTATCTATATCGCACACGTACTCACTCTCTTTGTCAGAAGGGAGAGTACACTTGAGTGCATTCTATTGATTTTTACTCATCGCTCTGTACCAAAGAAAGCCGTCAAAGTGGATTTAACAAATTACAATAAAATGCTGCAATCCAGCAATCATTATCTAAGGCCGGATTATTTAGCAGCCCCATCGACAGCGGTAAGTCAAAATGTACGTTTCACGCCGATTTCTATCCACTATTGTATATAGTCTTAAGTTTATTTTAAGCCTTTTAAAAAATGATCGAAAGAAAAGAACATCCAAAAAGAACTTAAGAATCAGTTTATTATTTGGTCAACTACATCATGCTCGCGCATTCATGAAAACCAATCTCAGATGTCTACAACATAGCACCAATAACACAACAAAATAGTATCCTACATACATAGTAAACATATTGTTAAAATGATGAAAATATGATTAATAATGGATGATCAAGAAAGTAAACAAGCAAACGATAAACTCTTATGAATTTGAAGAAAACAGTCATAGATCAAATGCGACGCCTAATACTTTTTAACCAGAATTTAAGATTTCGATTTCAGTACCTGAAAAAACTGATTGCTAAGAGGATCCATCAATAAGTCCTTAGGAAACATAGAGTAACATTCAATCTGCTTTTAGCAGATACATTTAGTCCAGAATTTTTCCCATTTATCCTTCCAAATAATAGGTTTTCTCTCGGTCGTTAAATAGGAATTTGTTTCAGTGATGCCTTAAATCTGTTAATACCGAGCCCACAGCAAAAAGGAAAAAAAGCGCTAAATTTGGAGAATATGCTGGATGGGGTAGCAGTTCTTAGCTTAATTTATAGATCTTTCCTTGGTGACTACACATGTATATGTCATGGTGGGAAATCACTTTTTTCTTCACCTAAGGCGGTAATTTTTGCTTCAAATGAATGTCGAATCAGGCTAACAACTCTGAATAATATTCGTCGGTGATTGTCTTACCATTTCTTAAGATATTCGATGTGAATGACACAGCGTGCATTCCAAAAAACTGTTGCCATTATCTTAATAGACCCACCTTGGCTTTCTTTGGTGCACCTAACCGCAGAAACACATAACACTGCTTTGACTTTTCCTTAGCCTTTAGTATATTGAGATGGGTCCATGTTTCCTCTACCGTTAAAAACCTTGTTGTTGCCATCGCGCGGATTGCTTGTTCATGTGCAAATATTCCTGTAAAATAGGATGACCTAACTGAGCTTAGATGCCTACAGTCTCAGCAATCTCACACACTTTTAATTTCCGATCTTTCAATATTATTTTAAGAATTTGATAAACGATTTCTGTTCTTTCTCTTTTCGGCGAACTGAACGTTCAACGTCACTTGTGCCACAAAGAATTCAGGAAAACTCTTCTTAACCATTGAAATTGATGGTTCCCAATTTCCATAGTATTTATCAAACATTTTCTTAGTTTCAGTGATGGTTGTTTTAAGCAAAAAATAATGTTTTATGAGCGAGCACACGGAATTCATTTTTTTGAATTTTTTTAACAAAAGTTTTTTGTTTCATTTGACAATAAAAATAAAACCATGAGGTCAATATTATTAAGACTTCAGCAGTAGTTTAGTGATGAAATAAACTTACAAAAGAAAAAAAGTTATTGATGTTACTAGCGACATATATCGGGGACATATTCATCGTATTATATATGTTTATATTTAGAATGGTATGTTATCTGATTTTATTAAAAATCCCTTTTCTCAATTCCCATTTCTCTTCTTTTTTTTTTCTTCAAATCTTATAGCTGTGAGCTATGAACAAGAGGAGCGATTTCACCATAATGTAAAAAAGCTTTCAAGGTCATTGGGATGCAGGTTTGTTAGGAGATTACTGCTACATCCCAACAAAAGATAGATATGTGTTATAAGAGCTTAATTGGAAAGTGCCGTCGCCTTCCTTTTATAGCCCCGGTTATTGGATTATCATTTATTTTGAAGTTTTCTTTTTGTTATATGGTAGAAATTTCTGTGGACAGAAGAAACATGATGAAAGTTGATCGGGTAGAATAGAGAGACATTGGATTGATTAAAATTAATTTTCTATAAAGAATAAAATTAAGTATTGCGTTAAAATAAAAACCGGAACTTACTTTTGTGCCAACTCAATAGCTGTTTCATAATGCGAGGGTTGATCAATAAGAACTAAAGTTTGCTAATAACAATGCTTATTATTCTACTAAAAAAGTATAAATTTATTTATATAGTCAATATTATTTTAAAAGATTTGGATTAGGACTACCTTCAGCATGTCACAAGCATTTGGGCTAATAGTAGCCTATTTTTTTTTTTTAAATTGATACTCATCACACACATAATCAATCAACAAAAATCAATTTCAACAGAATTATTATATTTTTATCATAAACAGAAAAATTGGATCAATTCAGCCTCATTGAAATTTGTATCTCTTAACAAATAATTGTGTGTAATCTCCTTAAATCATTTTAATTTAAATAAATGTCTTACTTATTATGTTTACTGAGAATCCCATTGACAAAGCTCCCTCCCTCCAAACTTCTTTTGTAAAAACATAAGTAGTCTTTATTCTATTAAAACAACTGAAGCAGCACTTTACAAACTCTTTAAAATATAAACAATTTTATTATAATAAACATAAACCTCCATTTAGAAACGCCTACACTCACTCATAAAAAGTCTCTACATCATCTTGAAAACTATAGCAATGAATTCACACCAAATGTCAGCAGTTTATTATTTTTAATATCCTTATAATTCATATTTACCACACACTCTTGCTCGCATCAGCGTAAAATTCGCGTCGTGAATGCGCACTCATTGAACCAAATTTTAATTGACCCTCATAAATAAATTCATTTCTATGTTTGCTGTAACAAACAGTAATAGCAGCAACAACAACAACAATAACAACAAAAACAACACATAGACAGTGCACAAGACAAACAGACCGACAGACATATTAAAAAATACATTATTGCGCTAAAAATTGTAAAAGCCAAAGCTCACAAATAGATCGCCTCAACTATTCCTCACTCCTCAGAGCTAAACATTCACCCACTCTCTCTCTCTCTCTCTCTCTCTCTCTCTCTCTCTCTGTCTATATCCCTCTCTCTCTCTGTTTCTCTGTCTATTTCTCTCTTTCTCTCTCGTTCCTTTGTCAGCAACCATTAAACAGTCACTTGATACCGCAACGAATGCATTCATCTGATGGTGATAGGATGATGAAGGAAAAGCGGCAATGGATGATGGCAATGGTTAGTTGATGGTGATGATGATGATCCCCACACAAGCCGCTCGCGATTTTTCCAGCTTTACTCACTCTATTGCTCGGTCGTCAACACTGCACACATTCTGCGTTTTGCCCCATTATAAATTCAAATTTGGCGCGCAATAAATTTTCCACACTTCCATGCAAATACGATACACAGAGCAGCCGACCGAACGGCCGACGGATAGACAACACAAGTCAAGACAGATCGACAAACAAACAAACAAACAAACAGACAGACAGACAGACAAACATTAAATCTATACGATATAGTATGCAAGAGTTATAAATTTTGTGGTGTTGTATATTTTCGCAATTTTTCTTCATTTGTTGTTCTCATTGTTGTTCCTATTTTTACTGTTGTTGTTGATAGTAGTGGCGGTGGTGGTGGTGGTGATGATGATGATGGTGGCCACAGCTCTAAATTATAACGCCTCCACTCACTATAGTCTAACATTCAGCTGAACAGCTGCAGCTGTTTTTATTCTTATTGTCTTTTGTCCCGCGTCATCACGATTACTTTACCATTCGCCTCCTTCCTCTCTGGAAAATGCTTTGGAAAAGTCATTTTGTGTATTTGAACTTCGTTCGTTCTGTATTCATTGAGACAGACAGAAAGACATAGAAACACTTATGTATTGCAGTAGATGGTGGCACTGTTGAGTGCAACAATTGCTTTGACGTCGACATTTCTATTATTTATGTGCGGCTAACTAAGGCAATAATAAAAAAAAAAGAAAAACATAAACATGGTAAAATAAAACAAGAATAACAATAACAAATGAATATCAAGTTGTTGACATTGCGTATACATAATAAATTTATGGCCCGATTTCGAATTGGAATTGTTTCAATAAGAAAATTGAAAATAATAATAGCAAGAAATGTGTTGAATAAAAGCAAAAGCAATTGTAATGAAATATTGAAAAGATTTCCAATTTACTATAAGCATAATTACACCATAAAATCTTAAATATATTCAACTGGTTGGACACCATGGCGGATACTTTCTTTTATTATTTTGTACTCCTTATATACTTTTAGTTTGTCTAATTTATTTTTAACATTTTCTCAGTGTTGCATATTCTTAATACAAATCCCTTCATATTTATCCTTTTCCTTATTTCTTCCCCTCACTAGAATAAACAATGACGTATACGTAATGTGTTTCTCACTTTTCCATTCTTGCTTCATAACATTTCCTTTACCATGATTTTCACATGATTTACCTGCTTGAGTCTCATAAATTTCTGTTGTTTTTATTTTTGTTGTTTGCAAAATATTCCTTATTTTTTGTTTGTTTTTCCACTTAAATGTTGTAAATTTAACACTGTTCGCTGGTGGCTTACAAATGTTGGCAAATGCTTCTCAGAACAACCATGTGAGAAAACAAAAAGCGCACAAACGAAAAAAAAAAAAGGAAAGAAAGAAGTGAAGGCAAACAAACAAACAAGACAGGAAACTAATTTGGTTTTTAATGAAAGAATTATGATTGTTGTTTATGACATTAAAATGCAAAAACACAAAACTTATAGAGAAATGAAAGCAAAACAAAAATGTGTGTAAGTATATTTTTGTGAATAATATTAATATGCAATTAAGATAAGTCATTAAATACACTGAGTTGGACCAGAATATTTTTCATAATTTGTGGTGGTGATTAAATTAGATTTTTTTTAAAGTGATTTATTAGAGAATAATTACTTGGGGTATTTCGCAGAGCTCGAAAAACGAAAAACTTAGCAATCTTAATGAAATTAGAAAGGTATTTTTTAGCAGGGAATATTTGTATCTTAAAGGTTTAAAACTAAGATTTCACTATTCTCAGATGAACAAATAGAATTTACTTATCATTTGATTGGTAAATCAGAATAAATTGCATTTGTTCTATAAAGTATAGTATATGCATTCTTAGTCCTCATCAATTTCTATTTGTTAAATCTCTTTAATGAATCTTCTCTGTAATAATCACAAAATATATTTTATGTAATATTTAATGTAAAATATATTAACATTATAAATAAAAAAAACTACACATCTATGACAATGACGACAAACACAATGAATATGAATGTAAGTAACAATGGCAACAACCATAATTATTATAAATATTTAATTTTCGAAGAATTAATTAACACTTTCCAGTGAGGGAAAACAACCACAGAAAACAACATACAACATCCACACACACACACAATAACTAACATTTGACGGTTGTTGCTAACAAAGACAAACTGTAAATGAATGACTGAGTGAATGAGTGAGTGAGTGGAAAAGTGGAAAGACCTGAGACATGAGACATGGCAATTTATCACAAACATTTTATGTTGATGACACTTTAATTAGATACACACGCAAATATACAAAATGAACCAGCAATAATAATAGTAATAATAATAGCAACAACTACTACTACAACATTCACATATGGACATATGAGGAAAAGATACATACATACCTTCATACATAGATAGATACAGAGATAGATAGGCAAACAGTCAGGCAGGCAGCAGGCCAACATACTGTCAGAGAGTTAAATAACTGACATATAGACATGGACATGTTGCCATTACTAGTATGTGCCATTTTACAACAACAACAGCAGCAACAAAATATAATGCTGAAACCCCCACCCCCTTCAATAACAACAACAACAAACAGTGGAACAACAAAGCTACATACGAACGAAAGTAATGCCAGCATGAGATACGAGATACACGTCGAGGCTCACTTCACTTTTCAGATCTGAAGAGCTCATTTAACAGCTGAACTGATAGCACTGAACAAGACTGAACAGCAGTGAACAGTGAACTAAACAAATGACTGAGTGTAACTAACTGACTGACTGAGTGAGTGACTGCCTGACTGACTATTTCAATGGCTGAATGACTTAAAGAATGAGCTAGTGTGCGAGTGAGTGAGTGACTGACACATTTAATTATATTAATGATGTTTGCGGTCAGCTGACATTTGCACTTTATTTACTTTTAGACACATAACATAACACACACGGAACCAAACAATTCAGATTCATTTGAGTTGATTTTGCAAAGTAAAACGAATCAAATAATAGTAGTGTATCTGTGTATCTATTAAGTCAGACAGAATCTTGTTTGATTTGACTTTCGCTTAAACATTTTGTATTATTATTATTTTCTTTTGACAGTATTTCTGTTGTTAAGGTTTTCTTTTTTTTTCCCTCACTTTTAATTTTTGTGTTGTGTTGTGTTATTTATAAACAAATTTTTCTGACAGCAAATTATCAATAGTCAATTTCTGTTGTTTGTTCGATTTTTTCCGCTGATGTCGATGTCGATGTCGATGTTAATGTTGATGACGATGATGATGATGATGATGACACTGACAGCTGTCAAAAGCATGCTTTATTTGATTTTATTATAATTAATTATGAGCAGACGTCATTAATCATTGAATAATTTATTAAAATTTATTTTTGTGTTATTGTCTATTTTTATTTTTATTTTATATATATATTTTTTTATTATTTTGTCTTGGCTCAATCAATATCAAAAAACTGTGCAAAAAGGTTACTCAGTCAGTCACTCACAAAAATTTATGTATGTCAATAAATATAAACAAACATGTTTTCAAAAATTTGTGGATGACATACTTTTATATAATCAAGGGGGTTGCCTTCATGCCTTCAGCATTTCTGTTTTCTTTTTTTCCTTTGAAAGACTTACTGACTATTAAACTTTCTATGGCGATTTATAACACTGACAATCAGTAAGATAAAATCAGAGGTGTAGCCGAGAAGATAGCAGGGTAGATCCACAGTAAGAGGTTTCTCATGAACTTAAATTTAATAATTCTTCTTAGTAAAATAATCAAAAAAAATTAATACAAAAATTAATTAATTTTATTTCCTTTTTTTTTTTATATAAAAGAATGACCTCATTGTTCGAGTACTAAAATCTTAAAGAATACTTAATCATGTTTAAGTTTCCAACAAATTATATTGATAGATTGCATGGTCTACAATCTAAAGTCCAAGTGTCCAGTTCTCTGGACTTTTATCAACAAATTGTTTTTTAGCTTAAAGTATTTAGCAAAAGTCTCAATGTGAAGTCTTAAATCTATACGAAACTTAAAAAGTATTGTAATAAAAAAAAAAAATATGGTCAAGAATGAGTGATTGCAGCTCTACAAGGTCTAATGACCTAAATCGTATACTTTTAAAGCTTTTAATGGCATTCCATTAAGCCCCTTTCTAAGATCCCGGGTTCATTAAAAAAAGACTCTAAACTTATGTTATTAAAACTATGATAATTTCTACAAGGTTTATTTAATTTCAACACAAAGAGAAACCTTCTATTTAATTCTATTATAATAACTTTATTTCTTTTAATGTCATGAACTTAGTTACATATAAAGTAATACCACAAACTCTGTGCTTAACTTTTAACTTTTGTTCTTTTTCCAAAAAATAAATAAACCATAAAACTCAATTTGAGGACATGTCAAGTAAAGTTGAAATTTTGTTGTTGAATGACAACTACAGACAGGGCCTTTGAACATTTCAAACTGAAAAACTACAAATAAATTTCACATTAATTTGACTACAAAACATTTCACAAAGATTGACCAAAGTGACAAGCAAATGATGTCAATATTTCAATTATAAAATGACAAACTACAGAAAAGTCGCCAAGCCAAGCCAACACAACAAACATCAAAAAACTTTGAAAAAACATTTCAACTTGCGGTTAGTAGTTTATTTGTACTCGTGTGACAAACGGAAAAACAGACAGACAGACAGACGGACACACAGATAGTGGGACAAAGTTGCATAGAGTTTTGGTACTTGAATCAACTCAATTGCGCTCTGTGGGGAAGCGTGTGGCGCCGTCCCAGGTCAAGCTACGCACAATTATAGTAATTTACTGTCTTTGACAGCTGTCAGACGTCGCGTCGCTTTGACATTAACACATTTTTAAAGTGACTACAAAAAATAGACAAAATATTAATTTAGTTGTTGTGGAAAATAACAAAGAAAATCTCCATCATTGTTCATAGATCAAGCGAACAAGGCATAAACTACTTTCACTTTTTTTTGTCGTCTCGTCGTTATCGTTAGCAATGAATCCAAAGAAGGCAATATTTTCCAATAAAACAAATTATTATGGTTCGGTAATTTGAGAAGCGATTGGAAAAGCATTTTTCTTTTTTCCTAACATTTAAAATATTTAAAAAATTAAACGCAACTAATCAGTTACAAGCCTAAATGGCGCCAATTAAATTGATTATACTAAAAGGCATTAACAGATATTTAGACACAATGAAATCAATGCGTCCATTGGTCATTTATATTATTGTATGTGTACTTAGTGTTGTGTGAAAGGCGCCACAACAAACATCGACTTATGATTAGTAATCGCCTCGCTTGAGATAAGCTTTTGAATGGGTTGACAAACAACAAACAATGGTACCCAAAAATAGATGCCGACTTCATCGGCCTACCGGCGACCAAAAAAGGCAATAAATAAAATTCGTATAATAATTGTTGTTCCTGTGATTGAGATTGATTGTTTATTAGATGAATTTAAGTCTGTCAAGAGTCAGTTAGACAAACAAATAAATAAATGATTCGATATACTTGATATGCCACCGGGCATATAGTATTCATACATTGATTGACGCGACTCTATCTAGTATTTGTGGGTATGGATGAGGTCGTTTGGAGTGTCAGTCAGAGAGACTAACAATCAGACAAACAGAGAAACAGACAGAAAGTTAATTCAGTCAAGAGTCAGTTGAAGTCTGTCAATCAGTCAACTCAGTGTGGAACTTGGCGGTTCAGCAACATTAGGGCGCCACTCGACAAGTTGTCGCGACGTCATTTGTTGTCGTTCATATTTGTAATTTGTTCAAAGACTTGACTGTATCTACTACACTCATACAATGCAATACAATTCAATTCATTGCATTTCATTATGTTTTTTTAGGAAATCTTTGTAGAAATCCGATTTAGATATGATGGGATTTTATTTTATATTTGACATAATTTACCTTTCAATTTTCCTTTATCCAACAATCTCTAACCTATAAAACCATGCCAATTTAGTAATTAATATAAGTTAAAACACAAACTCCAACTGTGTGCCAAATAAAATTTGTTTTTTGTTTTCTCGTATAAGCAAAAAAAAATGTCTTGAAACTCAATTTTATGAATCGCATGCCATAAATTTTGTAAATGACATGCCATTTTTCACTAAAAAATACACGCATCTCAACCCTCTATTCTAGATAGGTTTATTAAATAGGTAGAATCGTCCAATGCCGCCAACATCAAAATTACACAATAAACAAATAATATTATTAATATTTGTCATAAATTTTATAGGCAAACAATAAAATATTATTAGACATGCAAAGAAACGACAACACAACTACAGATGATAATAATATTGGGGGAATAGTACAATCAGTTGGAGGGTACTAAACTTGAAATGTTGTCAAAAAGTTCAGCAGGGTGCAAAGACAGCATGCTACAACAATACAACACAACACAACACAACATTCTAACGCCTCTTGCTAGTAGTCATCATTATCATCATCATCATCATCATTGTTAGAGAATAAATAATTATAAGCAAAAGCAAATCTGTTGAAATGAATATCTATTAGAAGCGAATAACCACAAACAAAATGCTAAACACAAATATGATCAATAAATTGAAAAACAATATGAGCTCATTAAGCGACGACAACAACGTCGGATCGATCGGAACAAACGATGTAAACTATCATTAATAATATTATACATATTAAGTCGGGGTTCGGTTTAGGTATTATGAAACTACATAAAGAGAGGGCGGCATCATAATGGTAAAGAAGTCATATATATAATAAGAAGAAGGATGGAAGAGTGTAATTAAATAATTATGAACATTATTTTATAGCACAGTTGGGCCCATTAAATAAAACAATAATCATTATCAAACAACAACATAATAAACTACTTCGACCGAACCAAGCTGCACAGTGGGTAAAGATACTAAAAATAGATTTGAAAAAAAAAATATATATATATACAAGTATATTATGGTACATCTTAATTTCTTAGATTTGTAGAAAAAAAAAAACACCTTAAATGAAATATGTTCAACTTTTGTTTCATAGATTTGTATCTACAAGGAGTTTAGTGCTCTGCCCCCAGAAAATGGGGGGCAATAAATTTAAAGTTCATAGAAATCAGGCACAGTAGGTTGCATGAAATAAAAACATAAAGTTATAAAAAATGAAAATATTATATTCATTTTTAAAATCTTCTCCATTAGAATTAATTTTATGCTTTTTTTTCATTGATGCTGAAAATTCCAAATTCAAGACTTTTTAAGTAATCACCAATGTGCCATGCCACCATGAAAGTATCAGAAATCAATTTATTCGACATTTTCACGAATAAACACAAAAATTGTGTATAATCTTTTCTTTGTGTACTTGAAATAAAAATAAAATTGTATAATTTATACAAGTTTTACTTTACAAAAATTTAATTATCAAAATCGCTTTTCGAATTGTGTATCATCGAACACATTAATATGATTATTTCTTTATTACAATAATTTATTGGTTCATTTGTTGCCATATTTTATGGGGTATGTTATTAGGTATGTTATATATGATTATTACCTACCATAACTTTATTCTTAAATTCCTTCCTCTCCACTTCAGTTGAAGAAATCGAATCTTCTTTGGGTCTAAAATAAGATAAACAATAACTTTGCCAATTTAAGATATCCCAACCGACGATTTGAATCGAAGAAAAATAAGCACTGAAAATCAAAAATAAAACAAGTTTCTACAGATTTTTGTATACCCTTTATGCTTAGTATGAAGAGTATTAAAAGATTGGTTTTAAAGTCTTATTAGAGATTTAGTAGATCTTGACTAATCTGAATAAAATTAAAAGATAAAAAACTTCTATTACTGTACATCTCATGTAATAAGGACCGCTTATCCATTGCATAATGCAATGATAGATACTCCAATGAAATGAAACTCGTTTTGGTATACTTTATTTGATATTCATTTATACAATTGCCTCGATATTGAACAATGATATTACACATTCTTGCTATATGAAAGTACGTAACATGGGGAATCCCCGAATACCTTTCAGAAATCATTAAAAATCTCACAAATAAGGATGTTATGTTCTTGCTTGAAATTTCTTTGATCAGGTTTTATATTAATGCAATAACAAAATTTTGGAAAAATATACATTGCTATTGAATAGCACAATTCAGATGCTGAAGAGGAGACAACTTTATGTTGTCTATTCTCAAAGAGAAATGTATTTCAGAGCATGAAAATGCACAAGAATTAACAAAAATCGAAGTTTTGTTGCAGAAAATGAATAATGACAATCATTATTCGTCATAAAATAAAATAAGTGAATGGCTCGTTGAAGATGAAGACCATTGTCGATAGTGATTACGATTCCTCCATTGAAAATGTTGACAGTTATGAGCCAAAAGTTCAACATGAAAACGATATTAAAACTCCAGCATCTGCATTTAATAGGCGATGGTAAAATAATGTTAAATTGAACAGTTTGAACGCTACATTCCCGAGTAATTCGGATTATGCAGCTTTTAATTGATCCAAATTCGCGATGTTCTACTGTATAAGTCACTAACAATGGCCATTTTTCTGCAAAGGAATCTTTTGGTTTTGAGAAATCAACCTTAATTTTTGCACAGATGTTTCTTTTCGATCTAGGTTAGACAACCCCAAATTTATACGAAAACTTTCACATTTTTTATTGAAAATAGGAAAAACTAAAAAAATGTGTATAAATTGATACTTGACACTGATCATTTGAATTATAGTTTTCTATATTGAAATATTATCTTATCATTGTGTAAAAGATATACTTGTATAATCTTCTGTAGAATCGAAATTTTTATTATTATATTGTTATTACTTTATTTTAATTTAAATGTTTCCATAGTCAGCATCATCATCACCATTACTTATGAATATGAATGGAATTTCACTCATTAATATTTCTTCCATATTTAATTTATTATTTTATTTATTATTTCTTTTTGGTTTCATCTCTGTATGAAACAGTTTTTTTTTTTTAATCTTCAAAAATAACAAAAAAGATGAAATTTAAATTATTATTAATGTTTTATAAATGATTTTTCATAATTTTAAGACACGTCGTCCGTGTTCGCGTTCATCGATTCACTTCGGTTATGGATTCACATTTTGTCTGTTTTGGTCGCGGTCTTCATCTTTTCTTTCGTTTTGGGTGCGTTTTATTATTTATGACCGATTATTAATGAAATTGATCGTTAAATTTATGATCGCCTTTTTATAGTCATATATTTTTATAGCACACTTAAATATACATTTTTTTTTCTTTTTTTTTTTTAATTAATAATCAATAATATTGTATATATAGAGAGAAGTCTCTTCGTTGCTCCTCTATCTCTTTCTTTCTCTCTATTTATAAAGATTTCTGCATATTGTCACGATTCGATTAAAGTCTTTTATATTTTATAAATTGGTTTGAATATATTTTTGCAACATAAATTACAGAAAAAGAAAAAAAAATATTATGCAAATGGGAATATAAAATTTATGACTTGAAAGTGAAAACGATAATGACTTTAAATACAATATTACAATAAATTGTGATAAATAATGAATAGTAAAGAGAGATTGGCTAATAAATAGGGAGTGCCTTGTTTTAAAGTTTTGGAAATTATTAAAGGAAAATAATTTTCATAACTCATAGGATGGTTTTTTTTTTTTCTGATTTGATTATTGAAAGTCTGATTAAATTTAAAATACAGTTTATGTTTTGACAACAATCCTCTTACCAAAGGATTTTCTGTACAGCCAAAAAAAAAAAAAACCAATAGTTCTGAGAACTAGACACCTGCATATAGTTTATTCTATCCTTCAATATATTGATTACCATACCCATTACCTTGCAATTCCTATTTGGTTTGATGACATGAAACGTTGACATAAAGTTCATTTAAATCTAAAATGACATATGTCAACTTGACACATGTTTGTTTATTTGTTCGTTACTTTTCGTTCCATTTTTCCTTCCGCCATAAACATTAACAATTTTGTCCTTAACTTTCTCACACTCTTCAATCAACGTTTTCTATCTCTTCATTTTGTATCAAGTCACGCGCTGTTTGTGACACTTCAAGTCAGTCGCCAGTAGAATAAACATTGAAGAAGACAACAATCACTTGAGAGAGATAGAGGAGAAGAATGATTACAAACTTGGCACAAGAAGGATATACTATGTAATATAAATAAAAATATAAAATTAAAGAGAACAAGAAGAAAAGCTATTTTAAAATGACATGAATGTTATGTCAAATGTCAAGCGAAAACATTTCGCAAAATGACACAAAGCTAAAGAATTGTAATGAAATAGAGAATAGAATAAAAGAAAGGCGAAAAGAAGGAATGCAATGAATGGCGTTGACAGCCGCACGTAACACACAAATACAAACAAAAATAAAATAAATTCCTTAGATTTCTAGGTAAAATAGTAGCAAATGTTTATTCAACAAACGGCTGACCGACACTTAAATCTAACACTCGCTGCTCTTTTTCTGTCAAGTGAGTGAGTGTCATGTTTGGGTATCATGTCGCGGCGGACACTGTTCAAGCAAACTTGATTATTCCAAATGCCTGTCGTTCGTCCTTGCTGCTATGCTGTCTATCAGTCAAACAGACAGTCAGTCACACGGTCTGCTGCCTGTCTGTCCAACAGTTTTTTTTTTTTTTGCTCTGACTCCACGTCTGTTAGCTACGAGATGCCTTCGACCTGCTTGTCTTTCAGTCCGTCTGCCTATCTATTCCATGCCTTTGCGGTGCATTTGAAAATGTCATTGTCATGCCAAAGTCGGAAGTTGTTTTTTCGCTCTCTTCCTTTCTCTCTTCACTTTCTTCCACTCTCACTCCTGTCACTTTTCCTCTGTTATCACTTCGTTTTACTTGTCGCGTGTTGTCGGTCGTGACATAGCTTGGCGTAGAAAGCAATTCAAAAGCGCCCAATGTACGATTTTGTTCCCAACTTTGTCTAAAGAGCGTGCAAAGACTTTAAAAGTCATTGTTTGTTGTTGTCATCATTTTATTTCTTAGTTTACTCGACATTTCCGTTTTAATTTCGCGCGCTTTCAAGTGACGCATGCGCCTCGACAACAACAGCAACAACAAGTTGCCATTAAATTGCCTTTTGTCTGCTCTAGTACTACTGTCTGTAACTTGGTCTTTCTATCATCAAGAATACAATGCACCATAATAAAGTGATGCCGCACAGTGTCCCCAACCATGTGATTGTTGCCATATTTTTCCTTTTCTTTAATTTCCTTACGTTTGGCAGCAATGATTCTTCATGTTTTTGACATTTTCAATTATGCGTGGGTATTATATTTTTTGTATTTTAAGATTTCGGAATATTTGTGTATTTTCTAGATGACCCTATTTCAAATTTTGAATGCCTCATTATGTAAACTACCATAAATTTTCCCACACTGACAAGAACATAAAACAAACCAGCTAAATAACTAACCAAATAACCATGCAAACAACAACAAGCACTTAAATATTGCCTCCGGTAAAACGCGCACATTACAAACTAATAGGAACTTCATTTTGTATTTTTTTTTTTCTTTCCTTCATTTTCTTGAGTTCGAAATCATTTATTTTGTGCCACAGCGCAATGCACTTCCGTCCATTTCCGTTTCATGCAATGCCATATTTCAAGTCAAACTCACTGGCAGCCAGGCAGGCAGGCAGGCAACCAACCCTAGACATGGCACCTACTTATTTTCAAAAGCTGACAGCTCTAGAGCGTTATTTCAGAAGAAAACCCGCAACACCAACAGCAATAGCTAACAGACAGTTGGACAGACAGATGGACAGAGAGTCAGTTCAGTCAGTCAGTTCGTCAGTCAGTCAGTATCTTATAGATAGATAGATACATGGACTTGTGCCACCAAAATGACAACATTGCCTGTCAGTTTTGTTGCTGCAGTTTACCTAGATATTTGTCTGTCTCCTCTGTCTGATTGTGCGACAAGCAGCAGTTTCTTAGACCATTCCACCGCCCCCCATTCTCACACCCACTTCAATGCCTGTCTATCTGTCACTTTGTATAATAAAATGCGAAAAAATGCAAATAAAGTACGAAATGTGCTAAAGAAATCCTCAGTTGAATCGAATGACTGTGAGTGCGAATGTGGAATACCCGGTGAGTGTTAAGAGATTTTTTCACGCCGATAAGCACAAGTTTAAAAGTACGACAAAATGACATACAGACAGACTGACAGTCGAGAGACGAACAGACTTTTGGATAGACAGAAATTCAGACAGTAAATGAATGAATGCATGTAAAAGGGATCCTCTAACTGAAACGAACTGAACTGAACTGAACACAAAAGTTGGCAACCCTTTGAGCCAAAATATTTAAATGCATTTTTCACCCACAACAAACCAAAATATGTAAGTGTAAGAACAAAGAAAATGGTTATGGAAATGAAAGAGATGAAAAGAAAAACAGGGAGAAAGAATGGGATAGCCAAGGCAGTAGACAAAAACACTAGCAGAACTCATTTGTATCTCATGCAACACGCTGCAAGGTGTTCATTGTCGTTTTTGTTTTGCTGTCGATCATTTGCTTTAGATAACATTTGATGCGAGAAAATTGTGCACAACAAAAAGTAATTTACGTACAAAAACAAAACAAAACAAAACAATACAAAAATACGATGCAAGTGTAAGAAATTTGCACATTTTTCTTGGTTTTTTTTTTTTTTATATCTTTGTTTTGTGGCATAAAGAGGTGCGAACAAGTTGCTTGATACAATAACTTGTTCTCTATCTTGCAGTTTTGTATCTTTTGTTCACATTGTTTTGATAGATGTCACGTCTTTATTTTATGTCATTTTGTTTTTGTTTTTTTTTTTTTGTTTTCTGTTGCATTTGTGCAAGTGTAATTAGTTCATGTTTAGCTGCAGGTTATTTGACAGACAAGTACAAATGAGTAGATACTTTTTATATTGTTGTAGCTCAGGTAGCGGTTTTCCTTTAGTGATTGTCATAATGTTAACTAAAGTTTTCATTTGTTTTTTATTTAAAAATATTTATTTAATTTAATATATTTTTTTTTTCTCTTTACAGGTAAGCAACTGCAATTCAAAAGATATAAATAACTGCAAGTACTTCTACAATGAGATAACAAAATTTATCATACATGTTAACATTTTTCTATTACATCTATAGTATTTTTTAATAAAGATAGGTCAAGGAAACTTTTATAGATTAGGAAAATTTAACTTTAGGAAAATAAGTTAAAAATAAATGGGCCAAGTGCGAGTTAGACTCGTACACGGAGGGTTCTGTACCAGATTGGGGTTTGATTTGACTGATTCCAAAAAAATATACCGCGCCTATATCAGAAACATATAGTGTCTAAATTTCAGTTCAATAGTCCAAAAAACAAAAAGTTTTTCGAATAAGCACCTGAATTTTAATGGTGGGTTTGTATGGGAGGTACCCCTCCCAGGTGGTCGATTTGACTGATTCCAACAGATGTGTAGCACCTATAAAAAGAACTTATAGTGTCTAAATTTCAGTTCGATAAAATAAAAAATAAAAAAGTTTTTCTAATAAGAACCTGAATTTAAATGGGGGTTTGTATGGGAGGTACCCTTCCTAGGCGGCCGATTTAGTTGATTCCAACATATGTACCGCGACTATATTAGAAATTTATAGTTTCTAAATTTCATTTTGATAGAACAAAAAACAAAAAAGTTTTTTTAATAAGAACCTGAATTTTAATGGGGGTTTGTATGGGAGGTACCGTCCCTAGCAATCCGATCAAATTGAAATTTCGACAATATAAATTTCTGATATATAGCCACTAACTATTAAAATTTCAAGATCGTGAGATTACTGGATCATATAGCTGCCATACAAACCAAATGGTTTTTTGTATAGGGACCCCTTTAAGTTTTCGAAAATATTTTAGTTTTAGTATTACCTGATGATGCCCGGAAAGAACTACATCCTCTGTGAAAATTTCAACTCTCTAGTTAAAGCGGTTTATGAGGAATGACCCCACCGACAACGAAGTCTCTGCAATAGGGTTCCTTTTGGTACCCTTTGGGTCCGGAACTCTAAAAATGATGATTTTACGAGTAGATGCAATAATGATATCATATCTTGATTTAATATACACAAACTTAGTGGTATTCACAATATTATGAACACAGTTTTGCATGGTTTTGAAATCATTGTGAAAACTGTTTTTGATCTTTTTAAAGTTTTACAAAGACCTTTTCGAACTTTCTTTACAAAACTCTTTGATTAATATCAATGATCAACTTTTTCAATGAAAACTCCATCAAAAATAAGTTAAGAGACTCTTGAGTAGAAATGCAATTCTCTATTTTACAAAATCTTAAAACTCTACCTCAAAGATAATGAATAAATTAACTAGATAGAGTAGTGAGTCACAATGTATCATCCTTGCCGATGACTATCTTTGTATGTTATATTGTGCATTCATGGTGTGAAGGTTATTCAAAATATTTTCAATAATAAACAATAAAGTACAAAAAACACATTCATATTCTTAATGTTTTTGTCATGAGATTGTTAATGAGGTATTAATTTAAGACACATGCCCACTCAATGGATTTTATTTATTTCATTTCCCCTTTCATTTTTCTTTTCGTCTTTCTGTGTGATGCAAAATTGTTGTGCTCATTTAACACAAAAAAAAAAAAAAAGAAATGAAGAGAATTAAATTTCGTTTAATTTAAAAACAAAAATATGAAAATATCTGTACTTAATTAATATTTATTTTATTTTAATTTATATTTTATTTGCAAGCTTTTAAGGAGAACATTAAACGATATTGAATGATGATGAATGATGATGAAAGGGCGTAAAATGAAGAAAAGAAATATGCCACAATAATAATAAATAAATATACAATATTTTAAAATACAATAATTCAATTGTTTGTTTATACGCATTGAGACAATAATAGTAAAAACATCATCCACAACGACAGCAATGCAAACAACAAGTGTTCAAATAAAGTGTGATTAATGAGCAATAATGAAATAATGTATATTTTTTAATTTTTTATAATAATTTTGTATATTTTTTTTTTATTTTTTTATTTGTTAAATGAGATAATTTTTGAAAATATGGTTCATGCAAAGGCAACAAATAAATAAGCTTAAAAATAAATATTAAAATATTTTATGTGTAAATAAATCCTTAATTAAATATTTAGTTAAAAACTGAAAGACATAAATAGTTTTGGTTGACACTTGAGCAAATAAATAAATAAATAAATGATAAAACCAAGGAAAATATAAGCCTAACATGAATCAAATTCTTATTAAAAAATATATTATTCATTTATCATCATCATCATTATCATTATCATAGAAAAGAAAACATTGTTAAAAAAGTCATTTAGAGGTTTAAATACTCGTATAAACATAAGATAACTCGAGGTAAACACGTGTTTAGTTTAAAGAAGTGTAATTAGTTTAATATAATCAACATTTCATTTGCTATTTAGTGGCAGTTATAAGACTTGTGATAATCAAAGTTGCGAAAATTAATTAATTTCCTTTAACAACTTTCATCAAAATGAAAATGCATTCATTACTCCTCTTGAACGAGTACCTTAACATCAATTAGCATTTATGTTCATGTTTATGGCAACAATTAACTTGAACAATTTTGACAGCAACATACAAAAAAAAAAGACGTTGCAATGTTGCATGTTTATACATATTTCAAATGATGGAGAATGGTGAATGTTGTCACCACCGTTATCATCATCATCACCATCATCATCATCAACAACGATGTCAACGTTTGTCTGGTTGTCATATGAAAAGGAAGTTGTCATTTATTTAAATTTCTTTACCATTTTTGTTTTTTTTTTTACTTTGTTGATGTTGCAGTTGTTTTTACTGAACTTGTTAAAAATTAAAAATCATTGCAGGCAGCAAAGCAAACACAAGCAAAAGTAATGTTGCACATTGCTGAAAGGTTGACAGTTGCATTCGTAAGTAACAACAACAACAACAAGTTGAGTTGCTGCGAGATGCCGATGTTGCTGCTGCAACTTAAATGTTGTTGTCGTTCCTGTTCCTGTTGCTGTTGCTGCTGTCGCTGACATGTGTTGTCAACGCATGTGTAGTGCAATAATTATAAATAAAATGTAATTAACGTAACGCATATGCGTATGACACCTTGTTGTCGTTGTTGTTTTGGTTTATTCAACACTTCTTCACTTCACTTCTTTGCACTACCCCACTAAAGTCAACAACATCTTTGGCAATAACATGTTGCCTTTTTCTTATTCTTGTTATACCCGGTAAATGTTGAAAGCGCATTTTGACAAGTCTAGCACACTTTTCTGTCGTCGCAGTCGCCATCATCGGTGTCGGAGTCATTTAAGTCGCCTCGGTTCGGTTGGTAGGGCTTAGTGTGTTTATGTATCTTGCTACTACTATTCCTGATGTTGCCAATGCGCTTGTTGCATTTATTAAGTGTTGTTGGATTTATTAAGGTGACATGTGACAATGGCAATGCATTGCAGTCATATAATCTAAAGTGCAGTGTTTCGCAAACACTACTTCGTTAGAAGGGAAATTGTTATATAAATTTAACTACAAATACAAAGAAATTTCACTTGAAAAACAACAAATACCAAGAACTCGTACTCTTAACAAAAATAGTTTTCTCCAGAAACATAATTTCTGTAAAATCGAGAACTACGAGTACCTACTTGTACTAATAGGAAATACTTACATATATGTGCTTCAATTAAACTAAAACTAGACAAAGAAGAAACACTACTCATAGATAAGATTTTCAGGAAATAGAATGAAACTGATTAAATAAATTTTAAACATTAGCAAATAAATCATTGAATATCGGTGGTACCCTTCTAATTTTGTAAGTTTCTTGTGCAAACAAAATCTTAGAAAATTTTTTTATCACATTTCCCCATTATAAGGAACACTGTCCTCCTCTCAGCACAACTTGAAATATTCAAAGAAAACTGAGTAATCATAAAAATGTATAAAAAAAAAAAAGAATGAAAAAATGAAACTGCCACTGTCAGCTTACTGTGCCAACAAAAATAACACGCAACTAAACACAGAATGATACTTTTGCTTACGTTAATATGAAACGACAAGGCACAAACACAAACGGCATCCACACACAAACAAGCTCAAGATACAAGATACATTTATATTTGTATACACAGATACATAAATTCGTTCACTCACTCATTCACTTTACACTGCATTGCATTCAGAATATTCATTAACGATGACAAGTCGAAATGCTAATTATTGTCAAATTAATTTAGTCAGCTGTCAGCTTTAAGATACTTTTGTATCTGTTTATTTTTTTTGTTTTTTTTTTTTTCAATGCAAACGTTTGCAAATAAATTGAAATAAGCAAAAGACTGAAGGCGAAGACATATACATATGGCTGTGTGTGTGTGTGTGTGTGTCTGTGTGTGTAAGTGTTTGTATCTGAAAGTGAGATAAAGCAAATAATCATCAGCTGCTTATAATAAGATGTGAGAATTAATGAACGAATTTAAAGCCTTTGTGACAGGTGGACGTAGAAGAAGAAGGGGAGAGATGTGGCTAAGTTGGACGGACATAGAAATCATCAGACGTGGGCTGGCTGCTTGTTATGCAAATGCAGTTTGCGCGATCATAAAAAATCGTATTATAAATTCTTTTAAAAAAAAAAGATATTATACTTTTACACGAGATATACTTATTAACTTATATATAATTAAAGCCAAAGTAGTGGACAGACGAACAAGGTTGCAAATAAAAATGTTAAATAAATTATTATTGTCGATTCAATAAAATGCTTCGTTACTTTTTCAGTTTCTACTTTTTGTGGTTTTCTGTTTGCTTTTGGTGATCATGAATGAAACTGAGGATTATATTAAGTGTTGTTATTTGTTGTTGATGTTTGAGGTTGAAGAATATTAGTCCAAATCGAGTGACCTTAAGTGAATGAATTAATGAATGAATATCTTCTGTTTGTGATTAGCAAATGTGCATAATTATAGGCAATTAATGTGTCACAATATTTTCATTTTTATAATTGTTTCTAGATACATTTAATTGCAATTTTCATGATAATTTATATATACACTATATTTGTATATGAGATTTTTTTTTTTATGTCATCATAGATAGCAGAGATATTTATTGATAAAACTAAAGATGTTTGAATTTTGTTGAACCATTTCTTAGTAATCTTTTTGAACTTTCATCATATTAAATAGTGATATTTTTTAATAAAACTGAAGCCATTCTAGTCTTAGTGATTTATAGGATGGCTGCCATACCATTGTAATTCATGGACCATTCTTAACAAATTAATGTGATATTTCAGCGATTCCAATTCGTAACACTGCCAAGGTGCAAGGTGCCATGCATATCCCTGGGGGGTTAAATTCAAGTACAAAAGTCAAACTTAAGTTTTATGCGATCAAAGATCACCTTGGTAAGTCGATAGTAACATATTCTTAGATTGGATGTAAACTAATCCCTCAGTTTTGGAGATATTGTGATGAAATTTTGCATTTTATCATCTTTATGTCACAGAAAAGAATGATGGTTATTGAAGAATTAATTAAGTTATATTTCCTGTTCAGAAAAGTATGAATAGAAACAATATTGAGTCTTTACCATATATGAAATTTATGAAATGATTTAATTCTTCCTCTTTCAATTGAAATCCTGAATGTCAATTAAAATGTTAATCAATCCAATTAACTGAAATAAGTATAATTATTATATCTCATGTTAATAATTTTGTTCAGTGTACGAGTATTTGTTTTATTATTTGAAAACAAAAACGAAGAGCTTTTTAAGTGGTAGGCACATCATTGTCACTACTGCTGTATCTATCTACTCGTACATACTTCTGTTTGCTTTTGTTGCTTTTGTTGTTGCGGCACATTAACTGTCAAGCCATTTGAAATGACACTTGTCATATTGACAAGTGACAGCATCATTTGACTGTCAGGCCAAAATGTGGTCGTGTTGACTCAACTGTGTACACACACTCTCACAGATTCACACACACACACACACACACGCACACGTAAGCATGCAAGAAATGCAATAAACAACAGCAACAACAATTGAATGTAAAAAAAAATATACAAACAAAAATGGAAAAATAAAGAAATAAGTGTAATTTTACAAAAAGCATAAAGTTGCTTGACAAAGGGGGCACATGGGTGATGGCAACACACCCATCCACACATACACACACACACAGTGCAATGCGTTGCCACTTAATTTGACACAAAGTCACAGATACATATGCATATGTACGAGAGACATTGTGTGCCATGACAAAAGTGCACTTGGCGCTTTGCTATTGCAATTTTATGTTGTTTGTTGTTGTTGCTGCTGTGCTGCTGCTGCTGCTGTTCAACTGTCAACTGTATCTCATTGCAACAACATTTTGCTAAAGATGTTGCTTGGTTGCTTGTTGGTATATTGTTCTTGCTATTCTATTGTTGTTATTATTATTATTGTTATTGTGCACTTTGAGTGACACATTAATGTCATTTTCATGTGTCACTCTTTCTTTCATTATTTCTCTAGTATTTTACACTAGAAGAACTAAACTGAACATTGCTAAGCTGAACTGAACTCAAACTCATCTACAATAAAATGAAATGAACTGAACTGAACTGAATTGTGAATTGTATGTGCATTGTGAAATGTATCGTGTTAGGGTTGAGAGTTTGCTGTTAAGTTGTTGAAAACATTCATTCGTTCGTTTGCTGGTTCAATTTCTGTTTGATTTTATGGCATTCAGAGTTTTGTCAACATTACATGTCATGTCTATTTTGTTTGTCATTTAAGCTTGTCAACTTACAACGCCATTTTCTATTCAATGCTTTTCTTATTTTTTACATTTTTTTGTTCGTTTTTCTAATTTACATACATACATCGTGGTATCTTGATATATGACTTAATGGCAGGTTATTCGTTTTTCATGACTTGGTTGACTTGGTTTCTGTCTTGGTTCTTTGATTTTTCTTATGTAATTTTATTTATTTTTTAGTTTCTTGCATTGTGCAAGTGTGAGAAAAATTAAGTTATATTCATTTGCATAGCACTAAGTCAGTCATATACAATAAATAATGACTTTGTGTAAGAGTTAAAACGTGTCGTTTAGTGTTGGCAAAACTATAAAAGTAACATACAATTTATCATCAATTGAAAATCATAAATCAGTTACTTTGATATATGATTTAAAGGTTAAATTTAAATAGAAACTGAGGACTTTGTTCGTTCCACAGTCGCATGCATACATTTTACACTTTAAGTGGGAAAAGAGTGAAGTACTGAAGTTGAAATCTATACAATGAGGTACTAAATATCCGCTTGATAGCTAGAAATTTGAGAAACATAAGCGCTGTTCTATGTCACGTCATTGTAATCATTTATTGAGCTTCAAAAATGTTTGTCTTGTCTTAATTTTTAGGGTTCCGGACCCAAAGGGTACCAAAAGGAACCCTATTGTCCGTCCGTCTTCGGGTCATATCTCACCGTACCGTAAGAGCTATAGAGTTGAAATTTTCACAGAAGATGAAGTTCTATCCAGGCAACAACAAAAAATACTTAAACTAAAATATTTTCAAAAACTGAAAGGGGTCCCCATACAAGAAACATTTTGCTTTGTATGGCAGCTATATGATCCAGTAATCTCACGATCTTGAAATTTTAATAATTAGTGGCTATATATTAGAGACTTATATTGTCAAAATTTCAGCTTGATCGGACCACTAGGGAGGATACCTCCCATACAAACCTCCATTAAAATTCAGATTCTTATTCGAAAAACTTTTTTGTTTTTTGTTCTATCGAACTGAAATTTAGACACTATAAGTTTTTTGTATAAGCGCTGTACATCTATTAGAATCAGCCAAATCGGCCAACTAGAAGGGGTATCTCTCATACAAACCCACCATTAAAATTCAGGTTCTTATTCGAAAAACTTTTTTGTTTTTTGGACTATTGAACTGAAATTTAGGCACTATAAGTTTCTCATATTATTTTGACTTAATTAACTTGTACTTTTGTTTAGAATCTTTTACTCTGACTAAAGCATTTATCAATACATCATTTTAGTCACAAGGATTTTTTGTTGTGCTCCATTAATTTTTCTTTGACACTCAAATGTTTTATATTTTTTTCCACATATTTTTTGACAGCACGTCTCTCTCTTGTTCAAGGTTAACAGCTGTCGTAATCTAAAATATATACTCGTATTTAGCAACAAAAAAGTAAAGAAAAATATGTGTCTTGTGATCACAAATATGTATTCATATTCCTTTGTTTATTTGTTTTTGTTTCTTTGTTTGTTTTTCTTTTAACTTGTCACATCAATTGTTTGTGTGTTGATGATGGCTTTTGTAATTTATGCAATGCGTTTATCAATCATACGCACTGTTTGACATTGTCATATTTTATGTGTGGGCGTCTCACATTCACTCACTCACTCAGTTACAAAACACATTTATTCTTTTACTCTATCAGTTATTCCAAAACCATTCGACTTCTACTTTTTCTCTGACTTCAATATATTTTCCTTTATTCATTGTATTGAAGACGAATGACTGTTTGACACGCGTGCATTTGACAAAAGATAATTTACACAACAAAAGCTTAAACACAACAAATGGATGAGAAATATGTCTTATAAATTATTATTGTATTTCATTTACAATTTTATTATATGCAATATTTAAATAAAAGGTTCTTTTTTCCTTGTCTCTATGAATTGTTATTACTATTATTTTGTAGCTTTTGTCATCATCGCCATTGTTATTTATGTGTTGTTATTTTATGCATTCTTGTGTTTTTATTACATAAAAAAAAAAAATTATATTGTAGTTCTACTACACGTCGATCTCATTCAATTGTACTATTTACTTTTGTCTTGTCATGTAATTTTCTTTAGTTTGATTGACAGTTGAAAGGCAATTGTTGACAAGTTCAATACAAACATGGTATTGTGTGTAATGTAAACATATACATACAAGTATATGTGTGTGTGTGTGTGTGCGTATATGTGTGGTTGACTAACATAAATACTTTAAGTACAAAACAAAAGAGTTTGAGTGAGATTTCATATGACTTTATTGTGGGTTTTATCACATGTTTATTTGTATCTTCTTCTTCATACAACTGTCTTATTGTTTAATATGGCATATACTTAATATTTCTGTATTATTTACAAATATTGTTTCAATATTTGATTAGCAAAATGTTGTGAAAAATCAATAAATAATATAATTTTTGCTTTGTTGTAAGCCGAAGTTTTATTTAAATATTTGAACACGACATTTTGTATTAATCATCATCATCAAGTGATAATCATGAGTTATTAATAAATTTTAAAATTTTTTTATTTTTTTATCAAATTGAAAAAAACAATAATTGAAAAAGATTGTCGTGTTGTATACGCAATTCTCCATTATGATCACACATACGCACTGTATAGTCAATTTATAAGCTCTTTATAGAATAATAAAATTTCAATTTAAACAACTCCAAAATAAACTGTACATTTTTCAACAATTTATCAAACTAAAATTTTCAAAAATTCACAAATAAATGATAAAATTCATGTTTTAAAAATAAATTGAGAAAAATTCCTTCAAAAATCAAATAAAATTTTCCACATTTTCCAAAATCAACAAGCGTTAACTGACAATAAAATATGTGAAAAATAAAATATTGTAAATAGAAACTCTGATCAACAAAAAACAAATATTAAATAGAACAATGTCAGAATAAAAATTATTGTATGACGACCCATGATCCAAAAGAACAATTGCTTTTATGTTATTTAAGGCTCAAAAACTCGTAAAAAATATAACAAAAATTCTTTGCTAAACTGATAGTAAAACTCCTCTTTTTTCTATTATAAATTATAAATGTTTGTCCATTTCTTTTTTCTTACTTTTATTTTATTTTTATTTTTAAAATTCAACAATATTGCGAGTATAAAACAAATTTTTATTTGGCATTTTGGTTTTTTCATTTTCAGTACATTTTTCTTTTCCAATTCTCTTTTATTTTATTTTTCTTTTCATGTGCTGTTGACGTTTTATGATTTTTTTTAATTTATCACAACATAAAATATTTTAGTTTTTATTTTTATTTTTTTGTTTTGTTTTATTTTTTCTTCAACCTTCAAAAAGATCCATCACACTCGATATTTATGGTATTTCCATATACAAAAGAAGGATAAAATATACATACAATATTTCAACTGACAACTTTCATTAATATTCTGAGTTGATTTGTTTTTTTGTTTTATTTGACTTTGAGTTCTATGAGTTTCGGGTCTTCACATTTCCAATGCCAGTTTTTCGCAAAATAAATCGATTGATCGATGTACGTCATCATTTGTTTACAACAAAAAAAGGCAATGAATATATAAATTCATTTTCTGTATATTTGATACTTAAAATAAATAATATAATATTGGTCAAAAAAAAAAAATAACTCAAAAGAAGATTCTTGATTTCTTTTATCACGTTTTTGTGAAGCATTTCTCATATTTTGATGAGATATCAATCTGAAAAATGACTGAAAATATGCTGAATATTTTCCTATAATATACTTTAGAAGAACTTTACGATTTTATATTAAAAACCTTTTAGTTTTTAGAATCTTCTTAACTGATATTAAGCAAAACTCTATAATGGAAATCATTTAAACTTAATTCTATTTATAGAAACATTCTTTCTTTTCTGATGTGTTTGTATTGAGACAATATTTGATGAGACTCATTATTTTTCTTTTTTTTTTCTTAATATGAGGTCAGAATACAAAAGAAACAAACTGATGGCGCCATAAACATAATTTCAAGGCACAAATTAAATGAACCTCATCATACGAGTATTTAGTACGTGTCTCAGATACAATACATTTTAACTGCTGACGTTTGTTATTTGTTTTTGTCATTTCAGTTATTTAATTAATATTTATTTACAAACATGTTGAAGTATAAAACAACAACAACAACAACAACAACAAAAACATAATTGCTCAGTAGTCATGTCTACACATAAAATTAATTTAATGAATATGCTACAAATGTGCACAAACCGATCGGATCTGAACTGAACGGAACGAATCCGGACCGACGACAACAGTAGCAAGACTAAATGACAGACACAAATCAGCCTCAAGCAACAAAAATTATCAAATATGTAGGCACAAAAACCGTGCAGAGTGAGCAGGGGTGGGTAGCTCTGTCAGATTGCATTTTGCGGTAAATGTCTGCGGCGGCACTTGTGGCCCAACATTCAAAAAAAAAAAAAAAAAAAATACTCGAGGTTAATTTGCTGCACACTCAACAAGATGACGACATTCATAATTTTATATCATATGTAAGCATATTTATGTAATGTAATGAAATGAAATAGCGTCGACAAGTGCGCCTGCGTCTGTCTGCCACCAACCAGTCTATCAGTCATCATCATCGTTGATGACAGCCTAAGAATGCAAATGCGCAATGGGAATGATTGAACAAATAAAAAGAAGCAGAATATAAAATAATGTTTATGACTGACATTAATTTTGACAATTAAAAAGGCATATGTCAAACGAGTTTATGCAGTAAAGACTCGTAAAAGATGTCAGACATCACAACACAGGAGGATTTGTGGCAAGGGAACGAACGAAACATGACTCAGGCCCACGGCTAATAATGAATATTTAATTAAACTGAATAACAGAAAGTGAAAAATGGAAGAGAAGAGAAGAGAAGATAGATTGTTGAATATACGCCAGGGTGGCGAAGGAACGACTACGAATAGAAAAATTATCTTATGCATTATAAAAAAATCATTGACCGTTGACCATTTGATGAGTGTGCGTTATTGCTAAGCGCCTTTTTGGCTTGACTCACTCACTCTGTCAGTCAGACAGTCAGACACTCACTCACTCACTTATTCAGCCATTCTGTCTATTACTTTGTATGTCTATCTAAATTTCTGTCTGTCTGTACATTTGTCTGACTGTCATGCTTCTGTTGTTGGCTGTTTGACATGACAAGCTGCCTCCGCCACTGTTACTGCCTTTTGATGCGTGTTTATGCTTAACTGTTGTTATTGTATACACATACATATGACTGTAGTTGTTGCTGTTGTTGTTAGTATCTGTCTATCATTCCATCTATCTACAATACAATATCTGCATTCAGACAGTTCAGTTTTTCCATTTGATGGAGTGACTACTTATATATTTTGTAATCATTTTTTCATTTTAACATTTATGCAAGACAATTGGAAAGTCGTTTATTGCATGTTGCAAACGTAACTTGTTTCCTTATGACATGCCACCACATCACATCACATCACATCATATCAGATGCATATTTTGTATTTTTGAATTTAATAACATGAAAAATTTGCCAAAGAGTGAGTCAAATATTATCTTCATATTTCATATTTTTATAAGATACAAAATCTTGTACATTTAATTCGTTAGAGCTTTCGTTAGTTTTTGGGATAGTTTGACGACTTGTCATGCATGTCAATTTGTCAATTATTACTATAATTTTATAAAAAGATATGTTTTTGACTTGACATGCAAGTATTGTATATTGTTTATGATTTTTGCAGATTTCTTTTCTTTTAGTGAAAGAAATTGATTTAATTTTTTTTATATGAACAGAAATAAGGAGAAGTCAATGAAGCATGTCCAATTATTAGATATTAAATTTAATTCATTATTCTCTCTGTTTCATTTTAGGTAAGCATCAAATCAAATCAAATTCTATATGTAAGTCAGATTTACTACAATAACAAATATTTTGTATATGATTTCAATTTGAAATCAGAGTCGCTGCTCTTTAATACAATTGTATAACAACTAGTTTTACTAGTTTATGTCGACTCTACTCGTATCATTGACTCAATGATTTCCATTTGCTGCAAAAGCTTTACTAAAAAATGTGCATTCAACCATCTATCAATAAATGTCGCACCGCATTATAATATCAATTATTTAAACTGTTTATTTACGCCAAAATGCGCAACGACCTCATTTAACTCAACACAAGCGTCAAAAACTACACGGCCTCAGGCCCGCGCCTGGCCCAGCCCGGCCCACATAACCCACGTTTAGTTCATTTATCGAATATTCTAACAAATTTATGAGCCATCAACGACATGAGTTGAAAATCAATATAGCCAACAAATACTATACGATGTGCGCACACATTTAATTAGAGCTCATAAAGTGCTTCGTTAACTGACTGCAAAATAGTGAGACGTGCCCAATTCCATGATGATAATTATGATGATGATGATGATAATAATGATGATGATGATAATGATGACAACGACAACGACTTCTTTTTCTCAAAATGGGCATCAAAAGTAGCAACAGCAATAACAACAAGCAATCAATTGCATTAACAATTTATCGCCATCACCATAATTTTAAAAAATAAGAAAAAAAAAAAAGACCAAACGACACCATGAAAAGTTGTCAATTGCGACAATAATTTGATATATTTAATGCACGATCAGTGAACGAAAGCAATTCATGAATGGACATTCTCAATAAGTAAATAAATTCAGATGGGTAAAAATAAGGAAAAAATGTTGTAACACATCTTCAACTCAATATACTCGTACAAGTATCTCTAATCAGTCGTAAATGGCAATCCTAGTAGATACAATATTTGAAAGCAAACAAATAATGATATATAATAAACACAATATGCTAATGAAGACATAATGAAATTGAATTTATTTGATAAATATCATCATTCAATTTACAGAATGCATCCAATGCTCCAACTGATTCTAGTACTAGATAAAGTCAATTGATAAAAGTACTAAAATGACATGACTTAAGATTAATTAATTGATATTCTTACGTATATTATTTTGATCTTAATAAGGAATACAAAGAACATCATTATTTGTAATCTTTGATTAACTTTTAACTGGTTTTTCTGGTATTTCTATCAATTGACAAGATTCAAGTGTTCATACAAATAGGATTTTCTTATTTCATGTAATAGTAAATGCAAATAATATAATCATCATTGACCCAACCTCAGCGATTCTTAAGCGCAATTCTTTTCAGTTTAGTTAAACAATGTACCCAGATTTGGTGGTACATCTATGAGGGTCAATCAATAGATACTTAGCCTACAAAAGAGAAACGAAAATTTTGGAAAAATGGCGATTTATTTTTCCATTTCATCTCCTTCTAGCTCAATACACTTGTCCAAGCGAGGCTCCAACTTTTCCTACCCGTCCAAAAAATACGTTTTTCCGGGGTCTGCAAAATTGGCCGCCACGGAGGACCTGCTCATTTGACCCAAATCTATTCCCGGCGAGTGACTTTTTCAGGTTTGGAAACAAAAAGAAATCACAGGAAGCCAAATCTGGAGAATACGGTTGCCCCGTTGGCAACAATTCGTAGCGCGATTCGACCAATTTGGCCATGGCACTTTTTTCTTCGCCAAACGAGTCCATTTTTTCTTCAATTCGGCTTCGAATAAGTTGGTGTAGTAGCGCCCCGTGATTGTTTCACCTTCTATGAGATCGTGGATTTTTTTTACATTTTCCTCCCTAGTAGCCGTTTTTGGGGCACCTGGTCGTGGCTCATCAAAATCCGACGTGCGGCCACGAACAAACTCGTTGAACCAATTCTTGACGGTCGCCATCGAAGGAGAAGAGTCACAATATACAAAATCCAAACGATCTTTGATTTCGCTGCGCGTTTTCACTTCCAAAAACAAGAATCGAATCACCGAACGATATTGCTCTTTATCCATTTTTGTAAAACTGACCGACACGCTCACTTCCAAAGGCTATCAAAACAAAACTAATGAAGGGAATTGACTGAAACTTTGACACTAGGCTACTAAAAGTATGTACTCCATGATGTTAACACTCTTTTGTAATAGCAGCGCCATCGGGTGGTGAGGCTAAGTACATGTTGATTGACCCTCGTAACTAAATGGCATATGAAAACATATTAAGGTTTTTTAATAATTTGTTTCTACACGATCTATAGGTTGTTTATATCTAGAAATAATATTTTCCTATGGAAATTTCTAGCATTTCAACTCATTTTCATTCCTCTGTGCCTGTAGCATAGCAAAAAAAATATCCATATTATTGGCAATAAGCCCAAGTTCAGTTTAGAATTTATAAAAAAATATCGGTAATTTTGAAGAAGAAAATTATAATAAAAAAATCTAATGAAAATTTTATTATCAATCCAAGAATGTTGGGATGAAATAAGATTGAACAATAATATAACCATTTCAAATTTATATAAAAGCAAAAGTTACCAAATTCTAAATACTTATGACTTTTATCTCTCATCTTCATTATAGTAAAGAATCTCTCCCAATGTATTTTTCTCTCACCACCCCTAAATCATTCACTTTCCCATACTTAAATTTTATTCATATACTTACTAAGACATGTATTTTTTATGTGATATATATTTCAAAATATGTACTTTTATAATATTTTCTTAAATATTCATTAAACATGAATCAGCAGCCAACGGTGTTTAACTGAATGAAAAATTTTGCACACGTAGGCGCTAATCAAATTAACAATAATACAATAATAGAATAATCATACTTATATTCTATATAATAATAAATATAAAATCAAGTCACACCCAACAAATACTTGTTTCAAGTAAATAGTATTGACTCAAATTGTATTGACAACAAATTTATGACATATGTTATGCTTCACTTGCCATATTAATAAAAAATGAAATGAAATTATTTCAAATGTTAGTTAAACAAGTTCACCTAGTAATTTACGTCATAAAAATAGTGTTAAAAAGGCGATTCCATTATGCCACCACATCAACTACTATCTCAATTCAATTCAACTTAAGTCAACTTGAGACCAAATTATTTTTTTATTTTTATTCTTGTTGCTGCTACTGACTGAAAATAATTTCTTTGCTTCTGGCAATGCTTTGCTCCATTTTTAATACGATTTAATCGTTTTTCTTATTCTCTCCCAATTTAAAGACATAATTCTCAATGGTGCAAAAGCGGCTTAAAAAACTCTTAGTAAGGAAACATTTATAGCTTTAACCAGAACGAACCAAACAAACCAAGAAGGAGTCCCTGAAGATGATAAAGAAACAAAAAATTGCTTATAAGCGTTTATATGCAAACTTACAGTTTCCCGTTTTTATGCTTATCCTGTAATTCATATTTATAGCAGCTATTTTTGTCTCGTAATATGCGCTTATTTCTCATTCATACCCATCCACCCTTCATTGCCCTTCAACTCAATGTATACAAAGACAGAGACTACCTACATACACCGCCCCCCAAAAGTAATACACACACAATGTTGTCCTTCGTCGTCATCGTCATCGCCATGTTTTAAAATTGCATTTACAAAATATCGTTTGTCTGGCTGAGTATGAAGAAGAATATTGTCTGCTAGTTGTGAGTTTGCAAAAAAAAAAAATACTACAATAACAAACTGAATGGCCCTGAATTTCATTATAGATAAATTTTATTGCCTAGAGTTTTCTTCCTCTCCTTATGTATGGTTTATTGTATTATATTGTTGTTGTTACCTTATTTTCTATGCTTTTTAGCAATTCCTAGTGACTCTGGTAATAGTATAAGATCGAGGCGTGTCTTTGTATGTTTGTCTTACTCTCATATTTTATTATATATTGTTTCGGTTTATGTAAATAGCAAATATAATACATAAGAAAGTAAGATTAGCAATAAATACATTAAAAGAAATTGTGGCTCATAGTTTGGCTTTGCCTTAGTTTCGTTTATTGCGTCTCATTGCTGTTGGTATGAGTAATACAATATAAGAGAATTGTCATATCTAATCTTCATTGAATTTGTTGGTATTGTAATTCTTATATGAGACAATAGAACTTTCACTCAAAAAGTCCCAAACCAAGGCCCAACTATTTAAATGGCAAAAGATCATCGAATAAATACTTCATTGATCTTTTTGCTCATGAAAATCTTCTAAAATACGCGACAGACAACAATTTCTAATCTGTAGGAATCTTCTTCTTTGTTTCTTTGTAAAGGAATTGGATGGATAAGGTTAAGTAAAGCTATGTCAAGGTCAGTGTGTGTGTGATAGATGTGTTAAGAAGCTTGTCAAAACGTTATCCGTTGAGGAAAGTGAGAGGCTGAGAGGCCTTCCCTCTTATTCTACATATAACTGGAAGTTGAGTACAAATACTTAACACTCTTAAGAATGATATAATAGATCATATTTCAAATTAAATATTGAAACAAAAAACCTAATTTCTCCAAAAAAAAAAGCATAACATCAAAATATCAAACACCAAAAACACCAAGAAGCAAACTGCATTAATTTCACGTTACTCAAGCAAATTTTTCATGCTTATTTCATCAAAACAAAAAAAAAACGAATCAACCAACCAACTTTAAAATGAAAGCGTACAAAATTTTGTTGTCGGCACAAAAATTGCGCCAAAGATCAACTTCAAAACTCGAAAATTCATAACACGCGTCAAAAAATTTAATTGAAAACTGCCACACTTCATGCAACAAATATAATATTTTCATATTATTTTTTTTTTTTATTTTGCGTGTGAATGACAGAAAATCATAGAGAAAAGAGTGAAAGGCATCCACAGGGTGGTTGGGAGGCAAAGTACATTTTTCACACTTCAAATCTTTTAACTTCAAGCTCTGTTGAGCTCATCATCATCATCATCGTAATCATTTTGAGATTTTTATAATTTAAAGCAACTGGTAAGCAAAAAACTAACAAAATATTCCAACTTAACGCGATTTTCTATCATATATTTTACAAGTTACCAAGAGTCTGTTATTTTTAAAATAAATTTTTATGTTAATAACAAAAGAACAAATTTGTTTGTCACTTTGAAAAAAAAAAAATAAGTGTGATTTTTCGAGTAGTTTTCATGTCAAAATTTGTACTGCATTTGTCTGTTCGATTGGGTTGTCTTTGTGTCTAGCTGCCTGTTAGTCATTAAAGTTTCTCATTCAGTTTGTAGGTAAACTCGAGTCTCTGATCTACAATAGTATAATATAGGCGATAAAAAAACATATAAAATATCACAAATCATAATGAATGAACTCAAAATGAAGTCAAAACTGACGCCAACGTGACTATTGAAATTGTTTAGCAGTACAAACACTACAATGATAAGTGACTGAGTGCTTGGATTCCATTTAGCTCGTACATGAGAATTGACTTTTTGTTACCATTACAATGTAAATGAATGAATTCTTAATTAAAATATTTATTGTTTGAAAAGAAATAACAAAATACTATTGAAATAATCGGGGAACCCTGGAACTCTAACAATTTATGAGTGAGTATTGTGTTTATACCGAAATTCCAATCAATGGCTTTTAAAGAGGGAAAATAATTGAATTCGAGACATGAGACACTAGTTTGTATAGCAAATAAAACCATATAAAATAATAGATTAATATGTCTGCTCCATACATCAGCACAATAGCTCCAAAACTGATAGACTAATTTACATAGAATCGTGCTAATGTAAGTATATTTTAAATAAAAAACTAAAAGACTTGTTGCTCATCATGTTCATGGGGTCCAAGAACATCATGACAAAGTATTTATTCCTGTTCAAATAAGTGACAAATTATTTATGGATATTTCATAGTCTTTACTTTAGTATAAAATTCTTGAAAATATTACAAATAATAAAACACATAATAATAATAATAACAATAATAATACTAATAAACAAAAAGCTCTGAGCAAGTTAAACTACTTAATTAGCACTTGTTCATACTGGTTCGTTACTATTGTACAATATTATTAATATTATTATTATTATTTTACTCGTTTATAGTAAAAGTTGTAGTTGTGACCATAAAATCGTATTGAAGTCATTTAATATCCTTATAAAAATTATGAATGTTATGTTAATTAAAATGTTACACCTTAAAAAATAAGTGAAACCATAAATAAAGGGTGTAGAAATAATGTGCAAATAACAAATTAGAAAACAACAAATCTTGTGCTGTTGTTGTGTGTTTGTAAGTTAGCTCAAGTGTGAGTAATGCGAGTAAGAGTATCTAATTACAAGCAACTAAATTATATACTTACAATAACAACATAATAGCACAGCAAACAAGTCAAGTCACCAGTTAACTTGAACTTTTTACTTACCGCTAGTTCAACAAACTAAGTACGAGTATTTCATGAAAAATGAACGAAACGGTGCAAATAACTAACTAATATGACCACATCAAATACTTGTACACGAAAGTAGTACATATCTCACTCACTTAAGTAAATGCATACACTTATATCTAAGTGTACTATGAATGAGTATAGATACTTGTATTTAAGTAGTTTGCCATATTTGCTCATAGACGCAGTTACTTAATAAATGCGTTTAATTTAATTAGTCACTTGAAGAAAACTTAACTTGAGTAATTGTGGTTACTCTTATTATTGTTGTTGGTGTTGTTGTTGTTGTTGTTGTACTTGGTTACATTTGTTATGATCACATAATATTTCATGTTGGTTTTACTTGTGGCGTGGCATGTGAAATGATATTTTTTACACATTTAGTTTTGAAAGGAAAAATAAAAAATAAAATAGTTTTTGTATATTTTAGTATTTTTTTTTTTAATTTTTGTTTTTTTTTTTTTTTTTTGTTGTTTTGTTACCCTTCAAGTGTATGGAATATTCAGTTTTGAATGGAAATGTTTCAGAGATCAAACACAGTCTTCCATGACTGTCAACCTGTCTACATTTAAGACTGCCGATATGTCCCTCAGTTTTCTTAGTTCTATGCTGAAATCTTACACTGAATCTTATTTTTTAGTACAATGAACAATTGACCAATTACAGTTCATTACCACATATTGAATTCATGCTCTTCTATGGAAACCTTAAGTGGTAATACTAAATGTGGCGTCATTTATAAAATAAGATTGATTTACCAATGTGGAGGCAGTTGAAGTCTCTGGACCCCTCACAAAAACTTTTGAATTTCATTACTCAAATTGTTCTTTAACTCATTCAGCCTTCATTTGCCCATTGCTGACCACACTTGCCTGCAATTCCTATGTCGATAAGACAAAATTTTACCAATTGGACAAAAATATTGTAAATAAATTTTTTTATCAAAAGATGTAACATTACAAATTCGTCCTTTGTAAAAGATATAAAAACTCTGTCATAGTTCAAAAAAAAACTTTCCTTTCTGGTGTTTTTATTTTGTTTAACATTTGTTTTTCCTCTATTAAAGATTTTTATTGCAAACTCTTGAAACTTTTCTTATTTGCGCATAGTTTGAATGTGATTATTTTTTTTTTCTTTTTGTTCATGGTGGAAAAAATTTTGTTAATATAAATAACATTTTTTTTTTCTTTTTGTGTTTTTATTCTGAGTGAATGGAAAATATTTTTTTATTAATATTAATAAAGTGTCTGAACAAATTGTAAACATATTTCAATTTACATTTTGGTGGAAGGAAGGTATGAAATTTAATGCAATGAAAAAAGAAACTTTTAAAAACTTTATTACAAAATAATTGCGAAATTATAAAAAAAAAATCCAAGTAAGACAAACTTTGAAATTAGTTTTTCTATTAAAAGTTGACTTGTCTGACTAAAAAATAAATCTAAAAGTTTTTAAAATAATAATATTTGGGATCTACTATTTCTTAAAATAGAAATTTCAGTTTCATCACAGTAATAAGACTTTTATTGTTCACATTATTTCTACTGATGCCTATATCATGTGAACTTAACAATATCTTGAGACAAGCAGAGAACATTATTTTTTCAATAACTTTTCTCTCTAGGACTTCATCTTAACAAATCAATTAAGGACTTTTCAAATTGTATAATTTACATTCAATTTTTCTGAGCTGCATGTTTTTTTTCTTTAGATTAATTCAAATGATCAATGAGTAAAGGCGAAACGCCACACAATTCGCAATTCCACAAAAAGTAACAAGATTGAAAAACATGGCTGAAAATGCTTTTAATTAAACAAACGTAATAATAAAACCATAAATATGCACAAGAGTTTTGTGCCATAAAAATCAAACAAAGTACATTTCCGACATAAACACACATATACACACACACACATCAAATTGAAGGAAAATTTTTTAAGTATTTTCCCCTCAAATATGTATGCTCAAAGCCAAATGCCGACGCCATTACCGGAAAAACACAATTACGCGCCAACAATATCGGCAAGAGCCGAGAAATGTTGCAAGTAAATAAGTGAATATAATTTGCACTTTCGCCAAATAAAATGACGTAAGAAAAAATATAAAAGGAGGAGGAAAATTATGAATAACTAAGCAGGGCAAAGTTAGATAGGCGTGGCAGGTTCAACTACAAGTATAATGATAATAATGATGATGATGATGGCGACAACGACGACGATTGACGATAAAGTGGCAAACAGGGTTGCCCCGGTTTATTGTTGCAGCAGTTGCCCCGTTGTTGCCGCAAAATGTGGCAAGCGAATGAGAGTGAGTTAGTTCAATTGCGGCAACACTTTGAATAAATTTGCAATTGTAAGACACAAAACGCCCTGCATTTCCTCGGTCTGGTACATTTTATGTGCCACATGCCCCAAAGGCGATAATAAATGTTGCCAGTCGCGCCTTTGCTTGCCACATCGTCATCGTCGCTTGAATTGATTTGAAGACTCCAAGTATCAACATAGCAAAGTTGCAAGGGCGTTTGACGGCTCCGCAACTCTCGAGCCGAAACGTCGCCGTAAGTATTTTCTGTGTCTGTTTGTCTGCCTGTTTGACTGTCAGTCCATCTCACCCAACACTTCGACATGGCTTGGTTGGTTTTTTGTGGTAACGTCATTCGTCGAAAACTCAATAAGTGTGGCCAGAAGGTATTTGCATTTCATTGGAGTCACTGGCGTTTGCGTCGGAGGTGATGATGGTGACGGTGACGGTGACGGTGACGGTGACGGTGGTGGCAATATTAAATATGCACACAATGTGCAACAATAAAAGTTTGCCACAATGCAGCACAAATTAAATTACAACATTTGTTGTTGATTTTTTGTCATTGTTGATATTGTTGCAGCAGTTTCGTTTTTTATTGTCAACTTTCAGTAGCTTCATTTTGTTGTAAGCCGGAATTAATGAGATCGTTAGTTGTTGTTGTTGTTGTTGCTACTGTTGATTTCGCCATATTTCTTATTTTATTTTGTACGAATTTTTTATATCATTTTATTAAGGCGAACTTTCAAGTTTTATAGTCAATTTTATGACATTGATAGCATAGAAAACCAAGAAATTGTGTTGGCCTTAAGACTTACGAAAATAAAAAGAAAGAAAGAAGTTATTTTAGTATGATTGTTCAGTAAGACGATTGAAAGTTGAAGGAAAGAAAAAATAAATACTTTTTTAATTTATTGTTAACCAAATCCCAAAACAAGATTCGACTCAATAAAAGTTGTTGTGAAAATTAAGCTGGTAAATGAATGTAAGTTTGCTTTCCATAGGCCATGAGGTAAATTAGCTGGCAGAATAGCATCAAGTATCTAAAGTTGAGGAATGAAAATCACGAAAAACTCAGTAAATAAAACGACCTAAACGGCTAACTTAATTTATTGATCCTTGTATTTAATTTTGATACTCTACTTTGTAAAATCTTGACTTCTTCGTCCTGTTATGACCACTGATAGTCACTTAGTATGTATATTTAATACTTTATAGTACATCGAAGGTAATCGCTAAAACTATTGTAGTATTGTATAATAGAAAATTGCAGTAAGCAATCATCCAACGATAAAGACAGCTGGTGCAATAAAAGCGATTTCGCCGCATATCATAAATAATCTAGCATACTATGTAAGAGGGAATAACCAACGAACGAGACCAAAGCAATACTCTATTACAACTAAAGTAAGCCAAAAAGAACCGAAAGTCAATTGAACCCCAAATGCCACCACAGCAACACAATTCACACAAAAATATTCAATGCTAAAAGTCGGAAAGCTAAAGAGATTGAGTGAGAGAATGAAACTAGTAAATCGTCTGAAAATACTAAATATGTATATAAAAGTATATTATAGTATTTTGTATATGCAACAATAATTATGACTCCAGTCTCGCTTATACGCTTATAGTACTTACTGGAAAAGAACGTGCTCAAATTGTACACTCAACTCATAAACTATAAAATATTGAAGTTTTTATAGCCCACAATAGCCCAACAATAAATTATTATGATACTATTGTAAAACTGGCAAATTTCTTATCGACACTTAAGCTTTCAAGTGAGCAGTACTAGGCGACGAGTGTGTACAGTGTGAGGAATGAGTATGTACTTCATTTTATATTGAATATAGATAATATATTGTAGTATTATAGCAAGCCGACTGACTGACTTGGTATCGCGCATATTTGTGTTTTAATATGGAAAAATGCTTTGTTTGCCTTTTCTTTTGCATCGTTACACGATTTATGAGCATTTCTATAAAACAAACCATCCACCACCACCATCAACAATAACAGACTTACAGCCGACCGACACTCTGACAGTTCGACCAAGGCTCCTCTTTTATATTGCGCCGATTTTAGCACAATTAGTCATATTTTATTTTGTTGCTGATAAATTTTGTATTATTGATTTACCATTTTCAGCTTTTATTTTTCCTTTTTTCTTTTTTGTGTGTATTACACACATTTTGGTTATAATAAATTACGAAAAAACTTTTACTATGTGTTGTATTTCTTTGAGAGTGTGTGTATGTGATTTAGTTATAAACACATTGTTTAATTTATGATCTGAGGTTTTAGTTAAGAGGGTATGTCTAGTCTATGTTATTGAAACAATGTAATTTATGATCTTGAATGGGTCTTACCCAACCATACCCTACACCAAGTCTCGTAATTAATATATTCATCAGTTGTTTGAGTGTACGGAAAGTAATGTTTTTTTTAAAATAAACTTTAATTATAAGAATCTTTCAAAGATTAGTGACCTGCGTATCATTTTGGTCTGTGAGCAGATCAAACTGGTTTAATGACCGACTTAAGATATAAGTCAAGAGGTTAGCATGCACTCCTAGTTATAAATATCTCTAGGAGGATGCTCAAGAGTCTTCATCCTAATGACCTTTAGGTATACGGACACTAAAAAGGACAAAGGCTCCTTTCCTGAATATTAACTTTTTGTTGTCTTTGTCATAATCTGCAATTGTCCAATTATAATAATAAAAAATGACTCAAGTGGGTTTGCATGGGTTTGCATGGAAGGTATCCCTCCTAGTTGGCTGATTCCAACAAATGTACCTTGCATATGTCAGAAACTTATAGTGCCTAAATTTCAGTTTAATAGTCTAAAAAACAAAAAAGTTTTTCGAATAAGAATCTGAATTTTAATGATGGGTTTGTATGGGAGGTACCCCTCCTAGTTGGCCGATTTGGCTGATTCCAATAAATTTTCAGCGCCTATATCAGAAACCTATACTTTCTAAATTTCAGTTTGATAGAACAAAAAACAAAATATTTTTTCTAATAAGAACTTGAATTTTAATGGGAGTTTGTATGGGAGGTATCCTCCCTAGTGGTCCGATTAAACTAAAATTTCGGCAATGTAAGTTTCTAATGTAATGCCATCAACCGCTAAAATTTCAAGTTTGTGGGATTACTGGATCGTATAGCTGCAATACAAACCAGAATGTTTCTTGTATGGGGACCCCTTTAAGTTTTTGAAAAAATTTTAGTTTTAGTATTTGTTGCTGGTGCCCGGATAGAACTGCACTTCCTTCCTATCATCTCTCTAGCTATTTCAGTCTATGAGATATGACCCGATGACGGACAGACATACGGACGGACAACGAAGTCTCTGCAATAGGGTTCCTTTTGATACCCTTTGGTTCCGGAACCCTAAAAAGAAATAAAAACAACTACCATGACTAATGACTTCTTACAATAATTAATATTATAAATATGAAAACCCTAAATAATCTAAAACAAGAACCCCGCAAATATTCCAATCTTGCATTCTTGCATTTTTATTTTTCTCATAAATTTTATTGCACATAAGAAGCTTTCATTTTTTTCTTTTGCGGAACAAAATAGGAGGAATTTCATATTGTACTAAAGAATAACATATCAAAAATTATGGCAACATAAATTAGCTGTTAGTGAGAAAAATAAAAACTTGACATAAGAGAATTGGCTAAATATTAATAGCGACATCTCTCATCTCAAGGGAAATTTTACAAAAAAATGGAACAAAACGACATTTGTTGGCAATAAAAGTTCGCACCACCAAAAACATAAAACCCATAAGAAATGAAAAATAAAAATAAATAAATAAATAAAACGTTTGAAAGCAGCAATTTAAGTAGGTGAAGAAGGTGTGAGTTGGGTTGAGATGATAAACGTATAGAGGGCGAAACAAAGAGAAAGGTATATGGCACTAAATCGGTGTTGCAAGTGCGTGTGCATTCATATCTTATCTCAAAAGAAGTAGATTTAAATTCAAGAAAAAGGAAAGAAAAGAAAAGAAAAGAAAAAAAAGAAACTGAAAATTAAGCTAAAATAACCAATGAAGAGTCAACTGAAAAGGCCACAATTTGTGGCTCATTTACAAGCGAATGAAGCACGTATCTTTATGCTTTTTGTTGCATTAAAAATGCGCACATAAAAATCATAAAAACACATTAGCAAAAACATAAATTGTTATCGCGGTCGTCGCAGTCACAGCCACTAAATGACTCAAGATGGCACGCAAAAGTATCTCAACTGAACAAAGAAGGCAAAAGATATACACTCACACATTTCTGCACATAAAAGTTTCTCTTTAAACGGTTTTTTCTTTTTCCTTTTTTTTTTTTTTTTTTTGTTGCTTTTTGCTGCTCCTTTGTCTGTCTGCTTGTCTGTCTGTTCATTTGTTTCGTCTTGTTGTCTTGCAACTGAAGTAAAAGGACAAACAAAACAAAAGCAAAAGCAAGAAGAAAAGAAATATAAAATAAAATAAAGCGTTGAAAATAACAGCAATAATAAAAATTACATTTACGACTTGTGCGTAAAAATATCTTTTTGTCGGTTTTAGTTGCCTGCGGCTAAAATATAAACTGCCAACAGACGCAGATACAAATGTATTGTATATTATTAAAGCAGCAATCATCTCATTGTAGATGGCAGATATGTTACTTTATTCTCTTGTTGCTTTTTATTCTGTTTATTAGAGCTCTAGTCATCGTCGTCATAATCAAAGTCACGTCTTGTCGCTTAAGATGCTCCATAATAAAATTTAGCATCAGCAGTTGGTTTTGAAAATTAATGACGATTCTATGAAATTTATTTCATCCTTATAGAAATTACGAGGCACAATTAACTAGATCTCTGAATGGGATGGGCTAAGATATAGCTGACTATTACATGTAGAGCATCGATAAACTCCCTTAAAATATTTTCTTCATTTTTTACGTCATGTGCAGCGTACAACAATGTTGTAAAAAATTACCCATTCTAAAATGCATGCTCTCACATACCTCGAAACGTTGGCAAATTATTCGCGCGCTTAAGGAAACAAACAAAAATTACCAGACACAATGCCCAACGTTAACGACCAATAGTTGTTGAAAGATAAAAATCACTTGTCATGTTCATGGGTCAACAAAAACAAAAGCACAAAAAGATGACCAAGAGCAAATGGAACACCGACGCTTGAGTCAAGGGAAGAAGCCATCCAACGAGGTTTTGTTTGCTTCATTTTTAAAATATACTTTATCTGATACAAAACGCACGTGTTACGCATAAATGCCCTCAAGGCGAAAGCCTGTTCATGCCACAAAAAAACAAAAAAAAAAAAGACTAATGAGCTCATAGGTTACTCTTCTTGCCCTTGTTTAATCAATGAATGATACCTTATTGTATGAGAATAAGCAGACTAATCTGTGATCTCTTATTCTTTTCAGATGGACAACAAAAGCAGTCCTTTGGCACTGCTTGCACAGACCTGCAGTGCCATTGGCTCGGACACAACAAATCCCAAATTGCTCGCTGCGAATATCGAGAAATCAACCAAATCGCTAAAGAGCTCTAATGGAGGAGGAGCAAGCGCTGGAAGTGTTGGCAGTGGCATTGGTGCCAACAGTAATAACAGCACAGATGCACGTGATAAATCCTCACCCGTAAGCAGTCATTCATCCTCAGTGTCCACCGGTTCGGTGGAGCAACAGCCCATCACAGTCAAACCAACTACGAGTGGAGCACCCTTCAAGCCCTACGAGTCCAACAACAACCACATTAGAAACATCGCCGAAGAATGCGCCACAAATCTCACAAGCAATCAACGCTCGAGAACACCAAAGGGTAGCGGCAGTATCAATGGACAACGCTGTGATTCTAACCAAAGTGCTAGCTCACAACGTGAATCACCAGCCAGCGCCATGGCAACGACAACTAATGGTGGACTGCGTCGTACACCAAATGCTGCAAGCATGGGTGGTGCTTTGGATTTGCAACAACGACTCGTAAATAGTAGCCCCGTACAGCAGCAACAACAGCAGCAACAACAACATCAGCATCAGCATCAGCAACGTGCATCATCCAAAGAATCAGCTACAGCGTCTAGTCCCAATGGTGGGGGTCCAGGTACAACACGTCTGCAGGCCGCCTCCGAAGCCGCAATGGCAGCGGCTGCCAAAGAAGCAAGCTATGTCAAGGCCCTTCATGCCGCAGCTGCAGCCGCAGCAGCAGGCAATAGTGTTGGAGTGCCTACAACAAGCGCTGGCTCACCATACTATCCAGGCTATGCGACCGCAACGGCAGGCGGCATGTCCTATCCCATGGATCTGATGGCAGCAAGTGCCCTAATGTCACCACATCATCCCATGTTCAAGGCAGCCGCCATGAACCCTTATCTAAACTATGCACGCCTGAAAGGCCTAGATCCCTCCACAGCTGCAGCAATGATGTCGCCCAATATCTGTCGGGACCCCTACTGTACGGGCTGCCCTTCGAGTCCACATTTTCTCAATAAAGCCGCTGGTCAACCATGTCCAGCTGGTTGTCCGCAATGTGAGGCTAATGGCGCTGCAGCAGCTAAAGCTGCCAGCAATAGCAGTTCAGGCTCCAATGCCGGATCTAATGCTGCTGCAGCTGCAGCCGCCGCTGCTTCATCCTATCATGCACAGTTGGCTGCATTGGCTGCCGCTTCACAATTGCCCTATGTTTGCTCTTGGATAGGCAGTGATGCGGCATATTGTGGTAAGCGTTTTGGCAACTCCGATGAACTCTTTCAACATCTACGCACCCATACCGCCTCCGTGCCGGATTCCGTACTAAGCGCTGCTGCTGCTGGCGGCATACCACCGAATCATCCTCTCTTTCAACGCACATATCCAACGCCACCATTAAGTCCACTTTCAGCTGCTCGTTATCACCCCTATGGCAAACCATCAATGTTACCACCATCGTTAGCACAACATGGTCTACCCGGTTTGCCACCACATCCGGCATTGGCGCAATATTTCTCGCCATATTCCTTATATGGTCCACGCATGGGCTCATCGCATCCATAGTAGACACTATCATATTTATCAAAATCAAAACGTTAAAGAGACATGAATGCTGTTTTATTCTTTAATTCAGTCAATTTATCCCCATTTTTTCTTCGTGTGAAGTTTCTCAAAACAAAAAATAAAAACAAATATAATAACATTTACAAAGAAAAAAAAAAAGAAATAAAAACAAGTTAATAAAAGCTCGTGATGTACTATATATAAATATACAGCTATATCTGAATATCTAGCTATATATGTATGTATAATGAAAAAAGTCTAAATGTATATTCTAAATAAAAATAAAAACAAAAACAAATATTTCACTTATTGTATAAAGTTGATCTTATCATTATTTATTAAATCTAAACGTTAGACAACAACAAAAAAAACAAAACAAAAAAAAAAAACTAAATAAGAAATGTCCAAAAAACTTAAAGTTGTAAAATTTAATTGTAAATGTAAATTATCACTTAATGTAATCTTCAATTAAGTCACTAAATAAATAAAAATTGATGATTGATAAATACTATAATATCATAAATAAAATGTTTTTAATTATTAAATGGTATTTAATATTTCTATCTATTTCAACTAAACTCAAAACAGAATATGATAATCAAAAGTTATATATATACCTATCACTATTAATATACGATCCTTAATCAAATTGTAGTCTATGGGACAAAAAGTTAACAACAATTCCGGCCTTTAAGGGGACGTACCCGCACAATATTTCAGCAGATGGACAGTCTCGACTAAACCTAATCTTCTCGTCACGCTGATCATTTTCCATCATTGGATTTCCGACGCAATATTCTGTATTTTACAAAAATCAAGGGAAACTAAAGTGAAAAGTACAATAAAAAATATTACTTGCCCCTAAGATTCATTTTTTAGGGTTCCGGACACAAAGGGTACCAAAAGAAGAGCAGAGACTCGTTGTCCATCCATCCGACCATCTGTGCTTGGGTCATATCTCATAAACCGCAACAGCTAGAGAGTTGAAATTAAGAAAGATTATGTAGTACTATCCGGGCATCATCAACAAATATTAATACTAAGTTATTTTCAAAAACTTAAAGGGGTCCCCATACAAGAAACATTTTGGTTTCTATGGCAGCTATACGATTCAGTAATTCCACGATCTTGAAATTTAGATGGATAGCTATGCATTAGTAACTTCTATTGTCGAAATTTCAGTTTGATCGGACCACTAGGGAGGGTACCTCCCATACAAATTCACCATTAAAATACAGATTCTTATTAGAAAAACTTTTTGATTTTTTTATCTATCAAACTGGAATCAGTCAAATCAAACCCCAATCTGGTACGGAACCCTTCGTGTACGAGTCTGACTCGCACTTGGCATTGGCCATTTTTCTTATTCTTACGAGTAGTTTGTCTGGTCCACTACATAACAGCCTTACTTGTCTCTCTAGAGGTCTTTTGTATATAAACCTCTTATATTATCTACAACTCAAACTGTAAAAGTCTTATAGATTTATTAATTTGATAATAATCTACAAGTTACACAGCGCAAAGACAAAACTTCTCTAACTAATCCACTACATATTTGTTAATTTATCTAACTGACTTATTCTTGTAAACCATATCTCAAACTACATCAAAAGGTGAATTATAGTTATAAGAGAGACTAGAGGTAGAGAAAAATCTCGTAAACGTCTTTAGCCAACCAACTATTGAACACAATTTACTATCTTCCACCTTAAAAAACTAATATATTATGGTAATTCAAGTCAAGTCACAAATCATAACATTTACGCGACGCTAGATTGTGTATTGTAGTGAACGACCAATTTTTAAGGTTTCATTTCATGTATCTTTCCTTTTTTCGGTTTAGTTCTTGCTACAGTTATAAAAGCTCCATAATGGAGAACTGGCAAATCCAGCGAAACAGTAAATCAAATTTTATTTTCCTGAATGCACACACACTCTTACAGACTCAATACAGATATCAAGGATTGTGAGGATGAAGGACAAAAAGTGTACGCAAAACGTAGAACGATAGTTCCTTTTCACTGCCCACATATGGTGTCGATAAATTAAAATTTTTTTACAGAGAATAAAAGAGAAATAAAAGGAAATATATAGAGTGAGTAACACAGTAGTCAACGGAAACCCAGAGGGAGTCACTATTACAAAGGAAGCTTCAAAAGAGACAAGAAAGGGGCGACTAAAGGTTATATATTGTATTTTCGCTATGTAACCTTGCATTTTGACAGTCATCCCACACAGCTTTATGTACATGTGCATATGCATGTAGAAGACAGGAAGGCAGGCAGGCAGACGGGCAGGTATATATACTCGTATGTAGGCATGTTCCATCGCCTCCAAGTCGCTTTGAACCATATATCATGCGTTTGGCATTTACTACGCCTCGCATTCATCTTTTTTACCTTATAGTAAGACTAGCGAATGAACCATCCAGCATATTGACCACATTTTTTTTTTTTTTCTGCAAGTCATAAAAAATTAAGCTATCCTGTGTTGGTGTGTAACCCACACAGATCGCACCCTTGCTAAAAGGGGGTTAGAGAATGTATGGGTGTCAATAATTCTTTCATAAATGTCCATTTCACCACATAACCAAACGAATGCTCCCCAATGATTCGACCAGAACCTCGACTATGACAACATCGACAGCGACGACGACGTCATCATCGTTAAGGTAACTGATGTTCATGTTCAGAGTTTTTGACAACCATAACTGGGCAAAGGATTTGAGATGTATTTAAAAAGTACTATGCAAAGACATCCAAAGGAATACAAAACGGTTATTTTTATGCTGCTCTGAATGCTAGCTTTCGATATACAATAGTATGTTATGTATGTATTTTGTTTCATATTGTTGCATTTGTAATCTCCAGTCACCTTACCCACCTTATGGTGGCGCCACCATATTGTGCCATCAGTTGTATCATTTATCATTTTCCGCAGTTCTCTCCATTTCATTTCATTCCATACCATTTCTATATAACTATAACTGTCTCTCTGTGCTAAAATATCGCGCGGTGGACATGTCACAAACGTTCTGAAATTTATCGGTATTTTGTAAAAACATTTCTCTTTCTTTTACATATTTTCTTTTATTTCGGTTTTACCAACATTTGCAAATTTATTTTTCCAATGCAGAAAATGGATTTTTGTGGCATGAAGAAGGAGGAGTGAGTAGTGGGCGATTTTATTCAGAATAATGGAAATAATGGAAAAAAGAAAATTTTACTCCCGAAAGTGAAAATAACAAATGACTACAGCGTCTGTCGCCATTTGTTAGTTTACTCAATTCGTTTTCTTTCTTCTCCAGAGTATTTTGTATGTTTTTTTAGAAATGAAAAGGTGTAAATATTTTTTTAGTAATTTGTTACATTGTAAACAAAAATCCAAGCAGCTTCAGAATAATCCAGTATAGAAGAGAGAATTTGAAGACTTAAACTTAAACATCTTTATTGAAATATTAAAATTGAAACTATTCAAGACACATTTAAGGAAATATACCTATACTTTATGTCATACCTGCTTGGCTTGGCATTATTCAAAATTAGTGTATATTATCTTTTTAGATATTTATCACATATAAAAATAAAAGGCAAATTTGCTTGTTTACAAATCCAACAGAAAACCAACATCAAAGCGCCAGACAAAGAAATCTATCACATGACAAAAGATCTCATGAGAGTGATTTTTTTTTCGCAACAAAAAACAAGATTTATTTTAGACACTTTCAACTGCCACCGTTTGTCGACATATGAATGAGTTTCAGGTTTATCCGTTTCTATACACTTCCCCCTATTATTGTCACCCGGCCATCTTCTTTGGCCGCCAACAGCTTCAAACCTAACAGATTATGGTCTTGGTCCGTTGGGTACGTTGTTGTACTCAAAGCAACCAACCAACGTGTATACACCGCCTGACGCTATCATTTAGATATAATCACAAGCTCATAATTTCTTATACAACAACAGCAGCAACATAAATAAATAACATATAATTTTTCATTGTCTGCATGCTACTCAGTAAATTCGTTTGTCCGTTTATGCCACTGTCTGCCTCACTGACTGACTGACTGACTGACTGAGGGACTGACTGAATGAATGTTTATCTTGTGTACAATGTGGCAAGTGGCACACAAGTGGCAGTCAGTTGAATAAATGAATGAATGAAGAAAAGATGAAAAAGATGATGTGCTTATTGTACATAATAGAGGAAGCAAAACAAGTCATTAAGACATCACAAAAGCTGCTAATGAGCATAATTTTTCAACAGGTTTTCTTTCTCTATATAAATCTACAATACAAATAAATGAATTCTTTGTTGTAGGTATATCGTAATAAATGAAAATTAACTATTTACTCGCACATTGAGAGGGTCTTCCGAAAGTTTATAAAAATTGAATTTATGCAAAATTGTTCAATTGTCATACTATTCTTATTGGAATAGTATAATAAAAGTTGGATGATTTCATTATCTACAACAATGAAAACTAAGTGTGCTGTGAGATTTTTCAAGAGTGCAGCCAATGTCCAACGAGCTTTGGGAACACCACGTTACTGAATGGAAAGTACTTAAACTTATTAGATGTGGCTGCAAATGAAATTTTCAAAAATAAGCCGTGATGAAAACCAGAACTATTATTATATTTATTACATTCTTCTTTTCTTTTAAAATGAAAATATTCGAAGAACTAACACTATCACTAATCCTAATTTAATATATAATATATAATAATAACTTTCTTAAAAAATTAAATATAATATTCCGTAAATTGAAGAAAAAAAAAAATGGGCCAAGTGCGAGTCAGACTCGTATACTGAGGGTTCTGTACCAGATTTGGGTTTGTATGGGAGCTACTGCCCTAGTGGTCCGATTTGTCTAATTCCAGCAAATGCACCGCGTCTATATCAGAAACTTATATTGTCTAAATTTCAGTTTGATAGAACAAAAAACAAAAAAGTTTTTCTAATAAGAACCTGAATTTTAATAGGGGTTTGTGTGGGAGGTACGCTCCCTAGTAATCCGATCAAGCCGAAATTTCGACAATATAAGTTTCTAATGTATAGCCACAAACCATTCAAATTTCAAGAACGTGGATTTACTGGATCGTATAGTTTCCATACAAACAAAAGTGTTTCTTGTATGGGGACCCCTTTAAGTTTTTGAAAATATTTTACTCTTAGTATTTTTTGCTGATGCCCGGATGGAACTACACCTTTTGTAAAAAATTTCATTTCTCTAGTTATTGCGGATTATGAGATATGACCCGAGGGCCGACGTACGGACGGACGGACACCGAAGTCTCTGCAATAGGGTTCCTTTTGATACCTTTTGGTTCCGGAACCCTAAAAAGGAGATTTCTCAAATAAATCTCTAAACATCATCAAAAAACTCTGCCACAAGACCACAAAAATTTCATAACTCAGATAATAAAAAAATAAAACTCAATAATGAAGGGACATGTGCAGAGAGTAACAGCAACTTAAATAATAACAATAATTTTCAAAGCCCCAAATGACAGCCGACAAAACCATATATCATTTGAAGTTGAAGTTGTGAGAAACCACCCACGTACTGAACTTTTTCTGAAACATATTGCAAGACTTGGAAAGTTAAAATAGAATAAAAGATATAATATACTTACGACAAGAAGACTTTATGTGATATGAAGTTAGCCCTTCATACCTTAAAATATAATAAAATAAAGTGACTGGCTTGAAGGCGCTATGCTTTAACACACCGCGATATGCAACATTAACACTTGAGTACAAGTATTTTGCGCATTTTAAGCCGTTTATGACTTCTTTGGAATTCTACATTTCGTACATTTATGATATGTTGTAAATACATACATACATACCTATACATACATGTACAGGGCAACAATAAATATCCGTGTGTAGATATATCACATTGTTATGTATTAGTATATGTGTGTAGTCCTTATTAAATTGTCATGTACAGCAATTGATGCATGAATTGCATGCAAATGCAGTAAATACAGGCCCCAAAGCAAAGCATGATGTTGAAGTTACTATTAAAGACCTCACAAATCGTTTTTAATTTTCTAAAGTTGAAGTTGTCACCCCCGCAGAACTTAGTTTTGTGTGCTGAGCTACTAGTACTTTTCATGTGTCTTCTCTTCTCTTTTTTTGACATTTCCGTAATTAGTCAAGCGTATGGCATCGAATTTTCTTGCCACATCAGGCAACATCATGTTGCAGCAACATCATTTACTGCATGCATTCGACGCGATTGCAATAATTTGATTTGGCGCGACTGTGAATTGTTGTCGTTGAATAGTACGAGTATGTTGTATTTGTCACCTCTCTAACTAAACTTACACGAAATACATGTTTTTGGTTTTTGTTTGGTTTGGTATGGTTTTTGTGCGGGGTGGCGATGTGGTATCATCATGATGCCATGGTGCATGGTGCATGGTGCGTTTATTTGCACTTATTATGCATGTTTGTATAGAAAGTTGCCTGCATGCCTGCGGCGATGGTTGCTAGCAGCATCGTGGCACGCAAATTGACGCTGTATTTTGTTGGGTGTTGAAATATTAATGCGAAGTTGTCATGTCATTTTGATTTATGTCTGGTGCAATATTTGTTGTTGCATAAACTTGTGAACATTATAATCGTTCGACGTGGCGCGTACAACGAACGAGGGATTTCAATCAGTTATTTGCATCGAGCTCGCATTCATAATATGTATGCGAGGACATAAGTCGCATGTAAATTAACATTTTGATATGCTCCGTCAGATAATAATTACATATTTTTCAAGTTGAAAATAAAAAAAGAAGTGATGAAAGACTTCGTTGTCGATGTGGCATAAATTAGATGCAGATTAGATAAATTGAAGTAGTTTACTGAATAGTACCATACTTTCAAAGATGCTCTCATTTTTTTATAACTAAATAAGCTTAGTCAAGTGAGTGAAATATTTTAAATTGAATATTTAAATTCCTTCTTAACCTACTACTACTATTATGGATTCCTGATTCTCTCTAAAAATATAATAGAAGATAATAGTATAAGGGACACTAGATTACAGAAATGTACTCACAATTTTGTTCATACTTTTCTGACGCACTCTAAGCAATTCAATTACCATTGCCGAGTTGGAATTAGTAAAAAAAAAAAAAGAAACCATATCGAATCATCATCAAAATGAACCAGGAAACATATTTTAAATACCAGCCAACTGAACTCGCCATATGCCAATCAGCAAAACCAAGTACAAAAAGCTGCCACTCGCTTACTGCAACAAAATGACAACCGACATTTTTGACCCAAACATGCTTGGATGGAGGTAAGATGGAGTCAAGCAGGTGTGTACGAGCGAGTGTGTGACAGACATGTAGAGTCGAATACATAAAATCGTGTCATATATTAATTCGCATCACGACACGACGTCGATGCAACGCGGCGTACAGACCAAAGTGAGGCACAAACGAGCTTAAATGGCAAGAGGGAACGGACACACACACGCACACTGTTATATACACAATTTGTGTTTGACAGCGAACGAGGAACAATTGAAAACAAGTAAAACAAAATAACCAAAGAAAACAAAAACTAGCTAAATGTTGACAACATGCAAACGTCAACGAGGCGCGTTGTTCTCATATTTAAAATGCGAAATGCGAGCGCAACCACTACGACGACGACGATAATAGACGATGACGACCAACGACGAGGATGACGATGGACGATGTGCAACATTCAGTGGCAACAATACAATCAATGCAAAGCATAACCCATGTCAGCACAACGTAAATAATGAAAAATATATAGACAATACATACATATTTCGCGCTTTTTGCAATGCCAAGTGGCAAGGAGTCTAAACTGATGGTGGTCCCAATGGTCTTGTCGTCCTAAACGACACATATAGAGGCGTGCGCATACCTTGTCAACATAGAACACGTTTAGGTTGCATGAAACCCCAACAATATCATTATTATTACCACCATCATCATCAACATCATCACCATGAACAACAAGATCATGGCTTGTGTCTACCTTCTGTTGGTATCACATCACGTCCTTTATCGCCTACACCTTCAACCTCGTCATCATCATCATCATCATCATCATCATCACCACCACTACCATCATTACACCATTCACATCCCCATCATCATATTCATCGACAATCTAAATGCAAACATTTACTAAATTTATTTATAATGTCTTTCTCTCATGCATATTTAATGTTCACGCATTTTCGTGTGGCAAATGCAACACTTGACATAAGCCCAAGTCTCGTCTCATCGTACCAGTATCGTAGTATCTTCTTATTGTTCGTTCGTTCGTTCGTTGGTTATGCTGCTACCAACTCTAAAGTCTGTCCACAACATTTGACTGCTTGTCTTTGCCACTTGTTTTTTGGCTTTTTTGACTTGGTTGACGCTACGACGACTTGCCACTCTTCCATACGTCTGTCTCCCCTATCGTTGCATTTGCCATTTGCCTTATGAGTTTAGTTTTTTGTCTTATGGCACATGCCTTGTTTTTGCTCATACTCGTATTACACACCACCACATTTGTGTTGCTTGTAGATACTTTTTGAGCTTTGTTCGGTGGTTTCGTTGTTTGGCACCTTGCAACGTTTATCGTTGTCTGCCACTTTTTGTTGATACTCGTACTTCATTGGCTCATTCATGGTTCTTATTACTATTGCTTCGATTTGTTTTATTGTGTAAATACTTTTTAACGTTAATGGCATTCTAACAACTTGTTGTTACTGTCGATGTTTTTGTTGTTGCTTTTTTGGTGTTTAAAATGTGCAATGAATTGTTGCATGAAACTTTATTTATTGTTTAATTGTTTTAACTTGTACACAAGATATTTTCTCAAAGTAGTTATAAGAAACCCAATTATTTTTTGTTAAATTCAATCAGTTTTTCTTAAGCAGAACTCTACTTAAGACCAGAGGTCCACCAATTAGTTTCTACATTAACTTTTCTTCCTCATAATCTCAATATTCATTAATTTTACCAATATTTATAACATACTAGAATACCTGAAAAGGCGACACACGGGCAACCGAACTCCTTGAACTTTTGAAAAAAAATCACAAAGACATTTAGAAAAAAAATGTTATTTTGGACAAACGGCCAAAAAATTGTCATACGACAACAGCGCCACATATCAGATTCAAAAGTATCCTATGTTCAAGTTTGGAACCATGGTTGGCCCAAACACAAAATTTCATTGCAATCATATTAGCGGCCCGCGCATAAGACTCGAACAAACAAATTTTGTACTTTATATGTTATATACATATGTTTAAAAAGAATGTAATAAAATAGTATCCGTAAATCATTACAAGACCAATAAGTCAGTTTAAAAAAGGATTCTTCCATCTATGTAAGCTTAAAAACCGCTGAATTAGATAATTTATTTTAATCAAAAATATCTATGGGATCCAGAGAGTCAGTAGACCCTTTATCATTTTGTCTCTTGTTGTTGTTGTTGGAAATATTTCCGCTTATTAATTATAGTTATAAATTAAATAACAAAAATTGTTTGCACGGCATAAATTGCGAAAAAAAAATAAAAAAAAAAACCATGAAAAATATCCAACCAATCTTGTTGCATAATAATTCTCCCAGTGCGGCACGCCGGAATGTGCTTTAAGCCGCATTTAAATTACATTATTTGTAGATAATTAATTGCGTTAATAAAACACGCATAATTAAAATGTAAAAGTTGCAATATTAACGGCGACGACGAACAAATTATTTGAATAATTTTTTAATATTTCATTTAATGAAACACAAAAACAGAAAAAAGAAAAAAAAACCGACAACAACAAATTATTAAAAATGGCAATAAATTTAATGTTAAATGATTTAAGTTGAAATATTATAAATGAAAAAGAGAAAGCTATTATTATTATTTTTTTTTTCTCAATATAATTAATTAATCGATATAAAGAAATTTAAAATTCATTTTTCTTTCTTTAAATTATTAATAAATAATTATTTTATAAAATGGAAAATGGAAATGAAAAAATTGAGTAGAATTTATAAAAATTAAAAAACAATCTTATTAAAATCATTTCCAGCAAATTAAATACTTTTAACAAACAACAGTCAACTGTTTAACTGTTAACTGTCTTAAATTAAAATATGATTATATTCAAGATATGGTTCAAATATATTGAATTTACTGAATTGATTTCAAGCGAAGTTGGACAAGGGAAAAATTCTATTATAATCTAAATTTTTTACAAAATATCACAATTTTCTTAGTTTTGCAAAACCCTTTCAGAATTAAGACAATCCAAAGCCCTTCTTGGAGAATTTAATTATAAAAGATCTGAAACATTGATTGGTATGCGAAGAAATAAGCTTTAATTATTACCTCTGCAAATTTGAGCTGCAGATTCTGCATGAAAATTGATAAGACCTCATACCTTAATAACACAATATGGACCACTATTCTATTAGGGATCAAATTTTTTTTTTTAAATACATTGTGATTAAAAGAGAGAAAGGGATCTTTCTAATATGTATGAACTATTTTGTGTTTTAGCCTCACTAAAGTCTATTGGATGAAATTTTCTTCTTCTTAATAACGAATCCATAGAAAGACATTTTAATATCAAAATCCTTATCTTATCCTATTAAAACTTACTTAATATGTTTTCTAAAGTATCAACTGATTAACTTTATAACATTTTTGCTTATACAAATTACATTAAAAATTTATATGATTATGTAGAATTTTCACTCGGCGATTAATAATAAGTTGCTGGTAAGCTTAGAAGGTCATTAGAATGGAACCTCTTTATTCGGTGTTGGATCATGCCATGGGCGAGAATTGTTGCCAAGCAGCTTGGATGGCTTTGTAGTCTTTGTTGGTGACGATTGCTGCTTTGCAGGTTTTCGTCGCGCACCGTGGCATCCCTAGGTGTCTGTGCAAGATTTTGTTGCGCTCAGTTATGTGGCGAAGTGCCTTGTTTTGGCAGGGCTGGACTCTCTGAAGGCTGCTTGCAGCAGTAATACCCCAGATTTCAATTGCGTAACGCCAAACAGGGGTCACTACTTGTGTATAAATTGTCCCCTTGTTGTAGAGCGTCAAGTCACTGGACGGCCGTAGCAAGCAGTCAAGCCTACGCAACTTTAAATAATAGCATGCGGTAGTGGTTTTGATATGAGCTCTTATCTATTATTGGTTTAAGGTAACGGACTTGGGCAACTTGCGGAATGATATTAGAGTCATAGTTGACAAATGGATTAAAAATATGGACAATAAAAAAGGATAATGATTGTTGTATGTCCCTTAAATAGAAACATTTCTATATACAATATTTCTCTGAATTAGATAAATGAATTTTGTATTTAAAATCTGAGGAATGGATATTGGAAACAATTTTACATGCAAAGGGTATAAACCAATCGAATGATTTGAACTTTTTTTTAGTATTTCATTTTTGTTTTCAAGTGCTTACTGTATTCTTAACAAGATAAATTCGTTAGATATGCAAATGAAGTAACAGAGAATAACGACAAACAACAATAAAAGCGTTAATATTGTACTTAACAATTGTTAAAAAGAATTTACAAGTCTTATTTCAATACAATGGCAACAACAACAACAACACAACAACAAGAATATTTGAGGTAACAAATTGAGGCATGAGCATCTTAGTTGCAAATTTTATTACATTTTTAAAGTTTATAATAATTTTATTTTTCCATTTTCTTTTTTTGTTCCTATTTACCCTCTCAATTTCACACACAACTTAGTTCCGTGGCAATAAATTATTGTTGTAATATTTGGTTTTTGTTGTGTTACTGTTGCTATTGGATGCTATTCGCTTGTGGCGGCTGCTGTAAGTTGTTGGTGTTGTTGATTTTATCAACGTCATCAACTTAATTGCCTCACTCTGCCGCATTTTACAATAAGATACACAAACACAACAAGCAGATACACAACACAAGTAAAGTGAAGTGTTGCCCCGTGTTTATAGTAAGTAAGTAAGTAAATAAGTTTTATCTTGAAATATGTAGTCGCGTACTTGCAATTATTAATGAAATATTGCTGTCAGTAATTATTTGTTATAAATTTGCATAGAAATTGCAATTTGTTCAGTTCACTTGAGTTCAGTTCAGTTAAGAGTCGAGTAGTAGTTGACTCTCTACTCAATTCAACTTGGCTTGAATCATGCATGTCGTGTTGTGTTGTGTTGTGTTGAGTTGAGTTGATTGTAAGTATTTATAATAAAATGAGTAGTGTGTGTTTGTGAACAAATTTCATGCCTAGGTCAGTTTGTCATAACGACAATTTTATTATTAAGTACAACTCACGATGTTTTAATACACGTACTCATACTCGTACTCAACTCAAAGTCGGTGGCATTATTAATGACAATCTACGTGCATAATAAATATATCGCGTTGACAAAGTTGTTCGAGATACATTTCATACACACAAGTACTATAATACTATAATATACAATACTTAGTTCGTTTACATAAAATTATATACACTTTTGCATATTGTTGTTGATGTTAATTATTATTGCTTCAAGTGGGCAGTTTTTGCAAAGACATGATTTATTATGACCTACTAAGTTTCAATTATTGTAGTAGAAATGTGGGTATGTGGGTATGTTTTTCATGAGAATGAGACCAATTTAAAATTTTTTACAAACGTTTTCATGATAATTTTATAAATATAATACATATCATTAATTAAACCTACGCCTATTGGGAATAGTACAAAATTCTAATGAAATTGCTTAAGCAGATTAGCATATTTCAAATAAATACTTCTTTTCGAGTGGAGTAAATGAATAGAAAGCAGAGTGAAGACAAGGAAGAGAAAGAAATTATGTAAATCTGGTTTCAATTTTATCAGTTTTCGAAATATATTTGTAATACTTTAGTCCGCGTAACACATTTTGGTTTTTGGTATACGTCTCCCCCGCGACCCTCCCACTTCCCTTTTCAAAAAATCAAAATTGATCAATAGCCTCAATCACGAAACAAAAACAAAGCAAAGCATATCAATGGAACACAGTGGTTTTACAAAACTTAATACTTAAAAATATTATATTAAAAGTTAAAAACTTTAAAGAATAAGTATGCAACTCTTTTTATTAGCATTCATTTATCATTAAAAAAAAAAAAATTATTAAAATCGGCTTTGTATAGTGAATGCTAGATAAAAAAAGTATTCAAAAAAGAGCCCGTATCTCGACAACTGCGTCATCTACCGGGTCTAACTGAAGCATAAACCATCTTGGTGAGTAAATAAAACAAAAAAAATGTATCAAAATTGGTCTAGCCGTTTAGGAGATTAAGAGTCACAAACTTTCGTACACTCGAATTTTATATATAAAGATGTGTGTAATTTTAGCGTAAATCAAATATTTGTTGGTTATGATTAGTTTAGTAACTACTAAGATGGTTGTTTTATATACTTATAAATACATTAAGTACAACATCGTCATAATTAACAGAAACAGTAAAGCCATGTAAGAAAACTAAAGTAACTGAATGATACACCGATAGTACAGAAGCACAGATCTGAGAACTGATCAGTTGTGTTTCGAAACTGTAAGGTCCTAAGCTGCTTAGTGTGTTAGTTTAGCCTTTAAGCATAAATCATAGTTCAAACAAGGATTATTGTATCAAGGAACTCCGGAGACAAAAACTATTAACTTTTACAACTCTTTGCTTAAGTTGAGAAAATGTATGGGAATACTAAACTCCAAAAATTAGAGAATAATTGGTAAATAAAATATATTCCTCATAGCTTCGTAGAAAATTGAAATATGACCAACTCAAACCAACAATCAAATAGGTGAAGCCGATTCGTATGAAAAATATCATTTATGTTATACAATCTGGCAAAAATAATGCAATCAGACAACTGGCAATATAAACAGTCTACAGTAAAATATTAAATAAAGCATTGCCCACCCTCAGACCCTCAACCAGATCAACTCAACTCAATATAAAGCAACGTAGTAACATGAAAAATGAATGTACCGAATATGCAATACAATACATACATATATAGTAGTACAATACAATACACAAGCGAGACATATAAATATAAAACAAATTTAATAAATTTATAAAATAATAAAAATAAATCTGCAAAAATAAGCAATAAATACGCATAATAAATTCCTTATATTTTGTGATAATTGCAAAGCAATAAATTTGATTAAGCACGCCACAATGAAATGCAACGCACAGACAACCAGTCACATTACAACGAGATACTCGTAGTAAGTTCTCTTATTGGTAGTGTGAGTCGGAGCCAGGGCCAGAGTCAGCCAGGCATAATAAATGAATCAAATTATTATGCAAATTAAATGATGAAAAAGGCAAACAATAACAAAAATAAATATAATAATTTTTGTTGGATAATAAAAGTGAAAACTCGCCGAACTTTATTAAATTGCCATAAAAATAAATAACAATAAAAATTAGCCCAGTTGAAAATTAAGTAATAAAAATATATGTGAATGTTTTATCAAATGATCTGAAATACTAAGTGATCAATTGCAGCGGATCTTGAAGTAAATAAGTCCATTTCTTTTAGCAGACCACTTTTTTAACATGATTATTTGTGCACCCATTTAGCTCACTAATTTTATGAACCAATCCTTGTTGAACTAACAGATTACAATCTCAATAAAAATGTTTAAAATAATCAAATCTTTTCCTTTAGTGTTGTTCTTACAATTGTTACTCTTTTTTAATCATCGAAAAGAGTGTTCTATTCCCTATTATTACATTTTGTGGAATGCGTTCCTCTTGAAATAAAAATCTTTTGTATTAGTTTAATATTCGTAAGAGTAAGAAATTTTATGTATCATCACAGACCTCTGGTATTCCGTGAAACACAAATGAAAAGTGTACTAATATAGTTACAATATTAATTAATATTGAAAACCTTTCCCAAAGGAGAAATGATAAAAGATTTTGTCCAACTGCATCAACTATTGTTTGTTTTAATAAACCAGCAATGCAAAATACTTAATCTAACTAATGAATAAATTTATTTTAATTTTCATTAGTAACAATTGTATCTAAATGATCAACCAATTTTTAATTTTCTAAAAACTCCTACAGAATCGACAACAACCATTAACCACAGCGAAACACAATGACAATAATAATAACAAACAATAAAGCCAGATATCCAATAAAATAACACAAAGTCCACAGCACTCGTGTGTGTAACCATTTGCAAATCACTTTTAAAGTGCCATTCTAACCAACTTACAATAGAAAAAATTTAATATGATTTGCAGTCCTATAACACATACCACAAATACACACCAAACCCAAGTGAAAACTATAAACAAAAGTTTATAGCGGAAACGGAAGTGCGTTAAGTACGGCAAAACAAAGCCATTGTTTAGGTTTGTTTCGATGAGGTGAGGTGAGGTGAGGTGAGTTGCGTTCCACAGCAGAGCCATGCATAAATTAATATTTATTATTAGGCTTCTCTCTACTACGCATACATATTATATAATATGTATTACATATAGTATAGTAAGTCTCATCTCTCTTCACGGTCTTTATAAATTTACAAAATACAAGCGAGTACAAACATAATAAACCTAGTTAGTGCTTGACTATTATGCAGGTCGTTCATTCATTCATTTATCCACAACATCGATGTGGGTGCTTTTGGTGCGAGTAATTATATTATTAAAATATACACAAGGCAGCAATGATGATGATGATGACTTGGTTTACGTTTACAACGACTGAAGTATTAGCGTTGGTTGGTTGTGTGGCACAAAGGTTGCCTACAAATTGATTACAAATTGTGCAATTTAATTTTAATGTGAGAGACAATAGTATTGTGGCCACAAATATACAAACTATAATATAATATATTATTCGAGTATATTGTACTACAATACACATAACATAGGTATGAGCGACCAGACCATATCGTACATTCGATACAACAATATTTGTGGTTTTGGATTCTAATTTCCGATCACCTAACTTTGGTCTGGGCTTTTATTTAGTTAAAATTTGTTAAGAGGAAATATGTGTCAGAGTGAGTATGAGTTTATTTGGTATTCCATTGCTAATTTAGATCCATAATTTTAAGTTGATTTGAACACCTGCCGGAACTATTCATAATATTGTACAAGAAGTCTAGAGAATACTTATGGCGCTTTAGGAAACACATAAAAAATAAAATTTCGAGTTAAATGACTTTAAATATTTCAATGATTTGATCAGAACTATTGACTTAATTAAGAAACTTTACTTACATTTGTTTACTTGTATTGTAAATAAAAGTGAAACTAATATACAATCTAGTAAATATAGACATAGGAAATTTTAACTTTATCCTTTAATAAAAACAAACAAAATTAGTATGAAACTGGTTAATTTTGTAATAAGAAAGTTCCTCACATCCTAAGATAGAACTAATATAAAAACTAGTGTATTCACTTTGTATAAATATCAATAAAATATTGTTGGCAAACTATTCTATGCTTAGATTGGATAATTTTATATAAGAAAAACTTCTCATTTCTTAAGATGATCAGACCATATTACGAATACTTAGACCAGCTTTCCTTAATACTTTTCCAATTAGAATTATTCATTATCATGAACAGAAATTAGAAAATGTTCATTATTGAAATCAAACTCATACAAAGAGTATTAATTATATTTTTGATATCAAATTTCCAGGAAATCGAAACCAATCAAATACTTAGGTATACAAAGACATTTCATACATTGGGCCTTTTATTGACTTCACACAGAACTCATAAATCAATCAAAGCTGACCAAAAAACTCATTTGCAGAGAATGACTTAAGACTACATGCTTTCATTTCCTCCAACACTTGCATACAAAATTTATAGCATACATACATAGGTAGAACGAGTACATAGATCAAAATTTTTGTTATTGTATACACACTACTACAAAATAGACGAGAACATTTAATAGACAAGAGCTTTCAACTGTTCGTAGAGCATAAGCAAATTGGTAACCTAAAGAATAATGGAATAGGAAATAAATATGGGTTTCTTTATGTATACACAAATAATTCCTATTTGAAATACAGCTTGGCACTTTTATCACCTCAAGACAACAAAGTTACATATGAAGATGATAATGATGATGGCGATGGCGATGATGATGCCTGCCGTTGAGTGTTGTAGAGCAGAAACCATGTAGACCACCCATAGTGTAAATGGGTAATATATCTTTTGGCACACATGTGCAGCTTAGTTTATGTATGTTTTAAAAGCAAAGGTAGTCAAAGGAGGTGAGAGAACGTCATGTGCATGCTCTTGAAACTACTCAACATAATTCACCTAACAAATAATAACTCAAATGAAATATGCAACCATGCATAAATTTAACACAAAACTATAGAGAAGCAGCAGCAACAGCAGCCATGATGATGATGATGATGGCAACAGCAGCAGTTGTGGCAGCAATCGGCAATGGCAAATGCTTTATGCAACATGGCAAGTTGAGGCACAGAGAGACAGACAGGACTTAACCAAGAGGCAAACCAAGCTAAGCAATGCACATTTCTCAATTTATACCAACTGTTTTTGATTTATTATCAAAATGCACAAACACACATTTGATAGTATGAGTGAGGATCAGAGGAATGAGCAATACATAGAAGCTTGTAGCATGCAACATGAATAAGGATAAATGTTCAAAGCTAAGAAAGCTTGATTCGTTCATATACACGTCCATTTCTTTTTATTTTTAATAAAAGCAACAATAGATGGATTTGGCTTGAGTAAAGTAGTATTTTTGAGCAATACTAAGGGACGAAGAAGAGAACCTTTTGAGCCAGGAATATACATCAAAATGCTCATAATTTATAAACAACGAGAAGACGATGAAGATGGTTTAAAAGTTGCAGTACATACAATACTACGAGCTACGAGTTCAGGACAAAGGAGAACAACAGGAGCAAGTTAAATAAGCATTTCGTCTCCATTTGAATTTGGTTTTTGAATTTTGGATAAGTTTTCATTACCTCTGGCACTCAGTGTGTAAATAAGTTTTATTGATTCATCACGATGTTTGTAACGCATGTTTTGGAAATATTCTCATAGGATATTTCATATCTCCCATGCTATAACCATACCGTGTCGTTAAAACTCTTTTATATTAATTTTTAAGGTAACAATCATACAAGTGAATACAGTATGGTTTAGTCCAAGACTCTAAATTACTGAAAAAGGTAAACTTTGTAGAAACCAAATGCTAGAAAATCTGTACCTCGAAATCTTAATTTTTAAGATCAGAAATAGTCTAAACTACAGAAATTGGTATAAGCATTAAGGCAAATATAGAGTAAAAAAAAGGAGAGTAAATCCAAAACATATGAATATTAACTGTGACGAAAATCAAAATTTGGAGCTATTTAGGCAAATACAATTGAAATGTCTCAGTGGCATAGTGGTTAGAGAGTAGGACTTGTAAACCGAGGGCGTGGGTTACGAGTCCTGCTTTGGGAATATATATATATATTTTTTTTTTAAGTGAAACTTCCTTAGCGAAGGGGGTAAATCCAAAAAATATAAAAATGTAATGTGACAAAATCAAAATTTGACGATGTTATTATTATATTGGAGCTTTTTAGGCCAATTAAAGTATTTTTTATCTCTGTCTTAAGCATTCATTCTCTACGCTGCAGACGAGCCTGCACAAGACAATGCGCATTTTCTCTGAAGCATCATCGCATTTTGATTTTCGTCATATTTTTTTTCTAATTTTTGGATTTACCTCGCTTCGCTAAAGAAGTTTCACTTCCATATTGTGCTTATGAGGATGAGACACACTACTTAAATTTTTTTATTGAAAATTATTGTGTTTCTGCAACCATCTGAAAAGGCATAACGTCAATACACCTCAAAATAAGCCTATTGCATTAGTATATAATATAGCAGTTTCATCAATCTCTCGCATAAGACAATCTTGAAGAATCATGTAAACAAAATACCAAAATTTTTTATGAAAATCCAATAATTTTTTCGATACTTTCATTTCATTTCGATTGAAAGGTATGTGAATTTCAATGTAACCGAAATCATTTTTTTGTATTGTATTGTATTATTTTTTGATTTTACTACTATTTTTTCCAAAGAAGGCTATAAAAGCTTTAACACACATACATAAATACATAAATGGGTATATCTTCTAGCCAAAACCTGACAGTTATGACAGGATGAAGTGCAATACAGTTGGTAAATGGACACAAAAAACTTACAAAAGACCAAATGATGAAAAAAGGTTGAGATAAAGGGAGATTTCATTATCAACAACAGTACTATGTAGAATAGTCAGTCATACAGTATTTCTTAAAACAATACTAGAATAATGTTTCCATACACAAACAGAATTACTTTTGTATTGTACATAAATGTGTATTGTATCAAATTGCATGAAAAATGCTACAAGAACTTTTTAATTCAATGCATTTTTCAAAACAAAACAGAAATTCTATATTATAAACATTTATATTTACCTACTACTTCATCAAATATATAGAAAGAAATGAAAAATTGAAAAATGAAAAGTTTTCCCAGTCATTTCCAATGATAATTGAATTTTTAAATAATGTTTGCAAAAAAGAGAATATAAAAGAAAGGAAATTTTTCTATTTCATAAGCAATCAAGAATTTAATAGAGTAAAACATAAATATTTTTCAAAAAATAGTTTTTCACATTTTACTATTACAGTTTTATGTTTGTTTTTTTTTTTTTTTTTACCATTAGAATGTGTCAGCATATATCATTATTTTTATACACTTCACAATCTGATATACAAGTAGCATGTATAAAATCTTGCATCTGGAATTTTAATTTTATCAGTATCCATAGATGAATCGAATAGGACCTGTCCATTCGTCTGTATCATCACTCAGTATAAGTCCCACAATTTTTTGAAACATTGAAATAGAGTTTTGTTCATGGTCAATATATCGTTTATCTAATTGGTTGCAATCCAAAAATGTTAGGACAAAACCACACTCATGGATCAATCATTTTATATGTGGATTACTTTATCATAACATACATATATCGTATTTTCAACATCAAAAATTGATTTTATGTGAAGTGTATGAAAGCATTGATGAGGGCCAAAAGTTAGTTTTTTTTTTTTTTTGCCATGTTTTTTGTTCCTTTGTTTTACTTATTGTATTTTTGCAAATATCTCATGCATTTCGAATAAGGAAATGACATTTGCTTGTGTTGTTTTCAAACTCAATTCAGTATATGTTGTTATTGCTGTTGTTTTTGGTATTTGTTAGCAGACTCCTTTAGAGCAATTATTTATGACATTGTCCTGTCAGTTTCAAGCTATACATAATACAACATAAAACCCTATAGATACTAGTTATATAAACAACGGAGAGAGTAAGTAAATAAGTAAAGGAAACACAAGATAATGAAGAGAGAGAGAGAAAACAAGTGAGTTTGGTTGGTCTAAAGGAAATTTAATGAAAATAGTACAAAATTGAGTTGTGAAGTTGTTATAGCTTTTTTGAATACATTAATACTACTATTGTAATGTATAAAGATGTGTACAGAAATATGAAGTTTTGACAGTTGTTGCTGTTGTTGTTGTCTTCAAGTTTGATAATATTACAACATCATATTTAGTTTAATATTGAATTGAGTACAATAAAAACTAATGAATTTATGATGGAAGTTTTTCTTCTATCCACTTTTTGATTTCCCATATTTCTTCAGCAGTTAATTCATGTCCAGCACCGCCAAGCAATGTGAAGGAACCATTAACACCATGCTTCCTAAGTTCATTATATGTTTCTTTAGCCCAACTATGAGATATTCGATCATCTTCTTCACCATGAAACATCAATAATTCTGGTAACTTCTGAGAGCCCATTGATCCCAAGGACTCATAAACAACAGAATCCCGAAGCAGCATAGTTGAACAAGCGAAGACACCAGCTAGACTACTATCCAAATGATAAGCAGCATGTAATGCTAAAGTGCCACCCATAGAAAAACCACCAACAATTATACGATCACTGGAAATACCCTGAGACTGCTCTTCTTTAAGCAAATCATGCACAATGTCATAAGCTTCAGACATGCTTTGATGATTCTCATTTGTGGAAATATGTAAAGTTTGCCAATCAAACCAAACGTTCCAAGAGTCACCATCGGCTGGCGTATACGATTGCACTGGAGCCGTTGGATAAATGACATTTATGTGTGGAAATTCCATATATTTACCAAGCAGATCTTGAACCCATTCTCTTAAATTTGAACCAGTATCGCCAGCCCCGTGGAAGAATATTACTGAGGCACTGTGTGCCCTTCGCTTGTTTAGAAAAAAAGACAACGAAAACCTTACACATTTCATGACACAATTTTAATTTCTAGAAAGAAAAAATATATTTATTTTTATTCTATGATATTGTGATTAAACTTTAGTTTATACTTTACCACAAATAAAACACCGAAACAAACAATTTATAAAAAGTTGTGTTGCCATATTTTGTTTCCAAATTTTGAATTTTAAAAAATTTAGAATTTTGTTATCAGTTTCACTTAATTTTGCCACTTAAGATTCAGCTACTGAATTTCTTGAAGTTTCGACATCAATACATGTTTTTAGTATTGCACTTACGACTGTTACAAATTTTTCTTCCGGAACCTTATCGATGCTACATTTTAATTCAGTTGAGATTAAGGTATCAATGCTATCACAATGTTCAGCACACGACTCCCAAGCTTCGTTTAAAGATTGTAAACTTTCTTTTGAAATTGCTTCCTCAACACTCCCGTCGGAACAACTAGACTGCTTGACACTATTATTTAGCTCAGGCACCTTGCTATCATGTCCTTCACTGCACAAATCGGAATCTTCATTTATATAGCCCAAAGTTTCTTTTAATATTACTGTCTGGATACTTTCTTTGGATTTTTCAGCTTCCTCGATTTCAATAACATTTTCCATTGATTCTGCCATAACGCACTCTTCGAAAATATCATTTAGCTCAGGCACCTTGCTATCATGTCCTTCACTGCAAAAATCGCCATCTCCATATATAGAGCCCAAAGTTTCTTTTAACATTACTGCCTGGATACTTTCTTTGGATTTTTCAGCTTCCTCGATTTCAATAACATTTTCAATTGATTCTGCATTAATGCACTCTTCGAAAATATCATTTAGCTCAGGCACCTTGCTATCATGTCCTTCACTGCAAAAATCGCCATCTCCATGTATAGAGCCCAAAGTTTCTTTTAACATTACTGCCTGGACAGTTTCTTTGGATTTTGCAGCTTCCTCGATTTCATTAGCATTTTCCTTTGATTTTGTCTTAAGACACTCTGTGAAACACACAGTTTTACCCATATTATCCTTCATAGCGTCTTCTTTCGATGAAGTAATTTTAGTCTCAAACAGTCTAATCCTTTCCTTCAAACTATTTCTACCGATAGGCTTTACAACATCTTCCATCAAACTACCTTCAATCTTATCGAATACCTCTTTGGCTCGCTTGAAATTCGTCAAACTTTCATTAAGCAAATTGCTTTTGCTTAACTCTTCGAACTCTGTGAGCAATTTTCTTACCGTTCCGGTTTCTTCAGGACAGTAACCAAGCGAATGCGCTTGATCCTCACACAGCAATTCAAATTTGTGTATCAATGATTGTATACCCTGTTCTTCATTGCTGCCATTATATTTTGCATGACTTGATTTTTTCGTTATATCAGTCACTTCATTGAAAAGGGCATTCGAGTTCTTAATGAGTCCACACTGCTTTTCGCTTATTTCCTTCATTTTATGTTTTAGATCATTTAGGTAGCCACTTGCAATTCGTCTACGTAAAGATTCTTCAGAAATTAATGGTCTATTTTTCTGTTGATTCTCCATTATTTTAATTTTTTTTTTTCCGATTTTCACTAAAATTTTTATATTACTTTTTTTTTTTTTTTAATGTAAAATTGATGTTTCTGCTTATGAAGAAATGCTACTAATGTTTGAAAGGAAAATATACTTGTACAATAAAGTAATTTGAAAAGCCAACTATGATGGATTCTAATAAATAAAATATTTATGATTTTCCTTTTATAGAAAGACATTTATCGCTTTTTAGGGTTCCGGACCCAAAGGGCACCAAAAGTAACCCTATTGCAGAGACTTCGTCATCCGTCCGTCCGTCCTCTGGTCATATCTCATAAACCGCAATACCTAGATAGTTGAAATTTTTGCAGAATATGTAGTTCTATTCGGGCATCAGCAACAAATACTAAAACTAAAATATTTTTAAAATCTTAAAGAGCTCCCCATACAAGAAACATTTTGGTTTGTATGGCAGCTATTCGATCCAGTAATTCCACGATCTTGAAATTTGGATGGTTGGTGGCTATACATCAGAAACTTATATTGTCGAAATTTCAGTTTGATGGGATTACTAGGATAACCTCCCACATAAACCCATCATTAAAATTCAGGCTCTTATTAGAAATACTTTTTTTGTTTTTTGGACTATTGAACTGAAATTCAGTTTCTGATATATGCAAGTTACATTTGTTGGAATCAGCCAAATCGGCAAACTGCAAGGGACTATTGAAATTTAGAAAGTACCTCCCATACAGACCCCAATATGGTACGGAACCCTTCGTGTACGAGTCTGTCTCGCACTTTGTCCATTTTTTTTTGTTTTTAGGTCCGATTTAAAGCTAAGGTAGACAATCCATAATTTTTGTAATACCAGAAAAACATTTTAGGTATTCCACTAATTCAATGCGAATCATATAAAATTTACTTCTTATCTTTTTTGTAAGGCATACAAATTTCGGTGTATTTTTCCTTTTTTTTTTTTGTAACAAAATATTTTAACAAACTATTGTACTATTGTATGAATATAAAAATATTTCAACGAAAACTTAAGCAAAACGAAAAACACAAATCAATTTTTCCATCAAAATTGTAAAACTATTGCCTGCATGCCTGTTTTGATAAGCTTCTCATATAAAACTGTTCAGAAATGCAACTTTCAAAAATACACAATACTACAAGTTTTATACATACATATGTTTGTTATATGAAATAGAAAAATATGATGGAATAGATACAATATACATTTCTTTTTTTTTTTTTTTTTTTTTTTTTGTTTTATTATATTGTAAAACTCTGAACCAATAGTTCATACATATCAACGGTTTAAGGGATATATGTTATGAATGTATTGGATGATGACCAGGGGAGGTTTGTCAAAGATGAAAGATGATGATGAACTCGTGTGCTGAAACGCATTAAAATATGAATAATTTATTTGTGCTCATAAATATCCTTGGGGTATTTCAATTTACAGTATTTTCAACATTCATCAAATATATAAACAACACAACAAAATGAAATAAAACGAACAGAACATAACTGAGCAGAACAGAACAGAACAGAACGAATTGCATGTTCTCCTACTGAACTCACGGATTTAATATAAAATAATTGCTGGCATTTATTTTGATTGAAAATTCCATAGTAATTGAGTGCAACACACACATCATCAGTAACATCATCAACAATATCATCATCACCACCATCACTATCACCATCACCATCACCATCACCAATATAATAACTGTCATGTGGACGACAGAACAACAACAATATGAAGCGTAAATATTTGTATGAGCCTCAATTTTGGGCCATCTTCATCATCATTTCATATATTTACATACTGTATATCCCTATGTATGAATGGAATGTACAATACTTTATGTAAGAGAAATCAATGCCAATGGCCAAAAACTCATACCAAAACCACCACCTACCTCTATTCATTCACTATTCTGCACTCTTAGTTGTATTGCAATGAAAATATGCAAAATTAATAATGCCAAGCGATTTCTGGCAAGACAGAATCTCATCCTTCTAGCATGTTGCATGATACTCGTACATATATGATGAATCTACTTATACGAATACATACATGAATTCCTTTATGTAAGAGAACTGCCCGTTTTGACTATACCAAACAATGAAGGATGAAGGTACACAAGCTGACAGGCTGCCAAAAAGAGTGAATTCAGTTGAGTTGAGTTGATGCATGTTTATACATACAAGTATAATATTTCCGCATCTGCATCTGCATCTACATCCATTGTCCATGTCCATGTCCAAGTCCAAGTCCACATCATCCACTACAGTCCACTTTACTGACTGACTGACTGACTGACAGACCGTCGACAAAGTTGTTAATTCCCTTTTGATTTGCGACGATTACAAAACAGCATACATACATACACCAGCATTGTGCCTGATCAACACATCCTGTCACAACAAGCTGAGGATGCTGGTAATACTGCTGCTAATGCTGTTGTTCCTACTGCCTATTTCTATTGCAATTTAGATTTTCTAGTGCCTTATGGCAAAATAATTAATCGCTTTGTGCATATTAAATCATTATTTTAGTATATGTTTATAAATATACTCTCGTATACCCATATGATATTTGTTGGTCTCGAGTATGTACCACAGAGTTCTCCAAAAACAGTCGCCAGAGGGACACACAAAAGATACATTTGTATAAAGTTGCACACAGGATATGCGTCCATATTTGCTCACAGTGACTGACTTCAGACGCACCAATTAATTGGATTTCAAAGCGTAGCACAAAATCTAATTTTGTTTGTTTGAAAGAACAGTTTTGTGACAGAGTGTGTAGGAAGGAGTATAGTTTCAATGAGATGAGAAGAGACGATTCGATGTCATGGTGTGACACTGTAACAAATAACAATTCGAATTCAAATATCTTAAAGTTTGTCTACTTTTGTAAGTATTGTGCTTTTCTTTAAATTTATTTTCAGTGTAGCAAACTAAATTGAGGAAAGCAAAGTTACCCAAAATTTTATCATATTCATGAAACTTCTACATCAAATTTTGTATAAATCTATTAAAATTTGTAATATAAGTTATTTTAAGTTGATGCTTAATGTTAATTAAGTTTGTCTAGTTGGCCAAGCAGAAAATATGGAAAACCATATGTGCAGTCACTCAAACTGAAGTCAGATACTAAGCTATATAACTAAATATTTCTTTAAGGACAAACAGAAGGATAGATATTCAACTTTATATCCAGAAAATTTTAAAAACTAATATATTTTTCTCACTTGTTGCTCTTCCATTTTATTTATTTATAGTGGTACCCAATCAGAACAAAATCACTTAAATATTTGACGTGGCGTATGAGTAATGTTAAAAAATTTAATATTATTAACAACGAACAGAGAAAAGAATGAACAATAAGTAATGGAATATCAAAAATTATATTGCCAAAAATCAAACCATCATAAATTGATTCGATATGCTGAGACTGGTCACTTAAGATGGATGTGTAGATAGATAGATGGATATAGATATCGGTCTGTCGTTTTCATTTTCTTTGATAATTTGTTTGAAACAAGTCATAAAGAAGTAGCCAAGCGAACAAAATAAATGAATGTCATTAGCCTATGGACAACATAACTGAATCATAAGCGAAACGCTAGCAGCTGCATATGTTCCACCCCCTCTAGGCCGCTTTAAGAGATACTCATTTCGATTGTTCATAGTCTAGTAGTGTATGGTGGAGCAAAGCAAGCACGCTTTCAGCTCATTTAGGCTTTTGTTTCAAAGTCGAAGTCATCGCCATCATCGTCGTCGTCATAGTCGTTTTTGTCGTTGCTGGCAAAAGATGAATGTTTGTCCTCATTTTCTATTGTCTTTGGTTATTTATTATGGCCACGTTAAGCATAAGTTATGAGTTATAATACCGAGACAACAGTAAAGCGGGCGGGCAGGCAGGCAGGCAGCGAACCGGGCTCAAAGCCAAGACAAAAATCTTAACGACAAACAACAATACAACAACGACAGTTCCAACAACAAAAACAAAAACAACCACAACAAATACCCGACAGCCAACAACGACGACGTTATAACAACATTTAGGGCGCACATGAACCTGAAACTAAAGTCGTGTCGAATCTTATTATAAGAGGAGAAGGAGGAGGCCTTTGAGGTCTCACCTCATCATCATCATCATGATCATCATCTCCTGTGCATATGAACCAACTTAGACCAAATGGTAGCGCACTGCTTTGGCCATAATTTATTTCGGGGTTTCGCTACTCTCAATGATAAGCACAGATAGGGAGAAGCCGGGGGCCTAGACGGTAGTATTAATTCAAAATAATGATTTCTTTATGAGCCAAGTTAGTTGTATGGAGAATTTTTTTCTATTTCTTTTTTATTTTTTTGATTTATGCCGCTCAAGTGCGAAGACAAAAGCAGTTGTATCTCTGTCTATCTGTGTGTGTGTGTTTGTATCTTTCTATAATGGTAGTTCTTCATTCTTGGCCAACTACGCGTGAATATTGTAATAATTTTGTAATTTATCATCATGCATAGAGAGATAGAGAGAGAGAGAGAGAGAGAGAGAGAGAGAGGGAGAGGGAGAAAAAGGCAGGCAAAAAATCATGTTATTTATCATAAGCAAATATTTATAGAAAATCAATTCGTGAGCTCAAAATTAATGTTTAAGTTAATTTTTGCATATTTCTTTTTTCTAATAAAATGAAAAATAAAAATATTTATTTGTTGTTGCTAATTAATAATTTATTGGCGTTGCATGCATGTTGTGAAACTAAGTTTTTGCGTAGGTTTTTGATTTATGAGTTTTGTGGTCTAAAAAGTTTATAAACTTTGTTAAAGACTAACGAAGAGGCGGATCAAAGTTTATAGACGGTATTTAATTTTTTATATTTATATATGGTTTTCAATCAATTAAGTATCGATACTTTTGGTATGCTGTATTGGTACGTAAGCCTAGGATAGATAAATTGATTAATAGTGTATATAATTGATATAAAAAAAACCAATTAAAAATGTTAATACAAAAAAGATAAATATTCTAGATATTGATGATGAAGTGTTGGAAAGTTTGAAAAATACTTGCAATGAATCTGTTAAAGGTTAACTCAATCTGAAAAGATCTTATCAAAGTGATTATTTATATTGTAAGTATATTAGACATACTTAGAGCAAAAAATTCTTTGAGAACTATGCGTATTTATATTTACACAAATAGATGTTTAACACTGCCTAATACTGTTTATTTGTGTGCATAGCAACACTGTTTTGTATAGCTTATTGTTCATTTCACAAAATCCCTTTGTAATACTATTTAATATTAATAAAATGAATTTAAACTTTTTCAATACAAATTTATATTGCATAAATTTAAATAATATGAGTATGTTTTGATCCCATGATGTTTAAAGCATTTTGAATTAACCCATAGCTCATCAGCTATCACCTATCATTATATCTTTTACTAAATGCCAACTAACAACAAGTAATCCGATAAAAGTTTCTATTTAATTAATAAGATTATCTCTTGTTGCGAATAAATGTGTATATGAGTATGAATAATGCATAAAACATGCCAATCAAGACAAAAGTCGGTAAAATAAAACACTTATTGACACATTTATCATTGCATAACAACAGCAACAACATCTACAACAACAACTACAACAGATCAAATGTCAATATATCAAAAAAGGAAAAAAAATAACTAAGTACTATAATATCTGAGGAATGAATTGTAATCGGTAATCCCAATAAAAATATGCAATGAATGAATAAACCGATTGAATGCATATTGAATGACAATTTGTAACTAATACGAAATGAAAGATAATAATGCAAATTTAATGCAAATAAACTAATTACAAATATGGCAGAGAAAGACAAAAATTAATTATCAATTGATCAATCAAATTGTTGTAAAGTTGTTTCAATAAATTACCGAGAGCCAAGCCAACCCAAACCAAACCAAAGTGAAGTGAATTAATGTGTGTCGAGTGTGCTTAAGCACTTTTTACCTTATAGTCATTTATAATTTTTTTGTTGTTATCAATACATGGTTAATGACTATTTGACCATTTTTGGCCACATGTGGCGCACCTAGAAAATATTGTACGATGTCGACGACATACGACGTAAATACATTTTGACATCTCAAAGGTGTCGCTTGTTGCACAGCCAGGCAAACTTAAGATTTATGAAGCAACTTTTGAATGCATTCAACATGGGCTTTAACGTACATGGTTCGTGGGTGTTTTTTTTTTTTTTTTTTTTTGCAAGTTATTGGGTAATACCATTGTACAATAACATGGATGTACTACTACAACAAGTTACATATTGACTAAGTAAGTTTAAGGTAGCCTTGCATATATTAAGTAGGGTATAACAATGCCACTTACTTATCTGCCTACATACATTTGTATATGTAACCTGTCTTTGCGACATAATCGAGATACTACTTAAACATTGATAGTTTTAAGAAAAGCAAAAAAAAAAAATACGATCAAGTATATGGTATATGCAGGACACACAGTTGCACAATAAAATTAAATAATTACAAGTCGTGAGTGAATTTCACGCGAAATCAAACGCTGATGCACACACGATGATAACACGCAGAGTCACAGTCACAGTCACAGTCTCAGTCTCAGTCAAATCCAACAATCTTCCAAAACCATGAACAGCATGAATATATGTACTTCAAACTCCACAATGCTGCCACCACTCCACCGAGATCTTATATCGTAGTTAGCCAACGATGGTGTTCGCATGGAAGGCAGGAAAAGCTTCCAGCTTCCTCTACTTCTTCACAAAAACACTTACCGAAGTATCTTTGTATGTTTGTAATTTCAAATATTTGCGGCGATCTTTAAGAATGCAAAGCGTTTATCGCTATCCTTGCCTGATATTGTCCAAAAATCCAGCAAAACAAGAAAAAAAAAAACAACCAGGCAAACTTTGTTATTCTTTCGAAACAATAAAATGCGCGCGCGCTTAATGTTTTGTATCTAAAATGAGCAGTTAAAACTGTGGTAAACTTGAAGACAAGGGAAAAGAATATACAATACTATACTCTCAGTAGTATGTCGCAGTGTTTAAGTCGAAACAAAATTCCAAGAAGATGTTAAACGATGTCGAGCATTCAAAGGGAATACGAGTATAACAAGCACGTTATGTTGGTTGGTATGGTGACAATGTTTCAGCATAAAATCGGACTTCATCACTACATACAATATTTTTTATTTTTTTTACTAAGACATACAATACAACAGCAACAATAACTCAAATTATTCGATATAAGCAGAACAGAGTGTTGAATATTTGCTAAAACTTTCGATTTCATGTGGATCATGTTTGTAGTTCAATGTAGGAGATACGATAAAAAATGTAAAAATATGGTCAGCATTGCGTTTACTGTCACATCTATACAAACTAGTCCTTCATTTATTGAGCTATCGATCTGAAGTTTTACAGAGTGATTAATAAAATATTAAAACCAGGTTACCGAGACTACTAGTTTTGAAGATATCTCAATTGAGTCTTGAAAGCTTAAGCCTTCATTAAACGAGCTTATTCATTTAAAAATTTTAAAATGTTTCAACCAAAACTAAAATATAAAATTCCTGAAATATTCCCAAAATCTATAATATGAAATAATTTGTATTGTTTGCAATATATAAGAATATTGAATCGATCTCATTTAGGGTTCATATAAATAAGAACAATTTCTTCAATTCCCCAGTTCGGATTATCAAACTCATTGTGCTATAAACGAAATATTCAAAATTTAAGTCAGTTGCTTTTATAAATAAAATCTGATTAAAACAAGTTACAAAAAAGAAAACAATATGCCTTCCTTACTGAAAAAAAAGCTTATTAAGCTTCTCTTCTTAATAATATCAATATATTACCTACATTTATCTCAAAATGAACGATAAAGCACAAAGCCTTAGTATTGTAGAACCAAGTAGCTACTTAAGCATTTTTTTGACACGACTAACCAAGTGAAACTATAAAAAGTATCCTTCTTTTCCGAAATACTCGTATATGAGAATTCAGAAACTTTGGCAAACAGAAACAGAAAACAATTTATGTTTTATTGTCTTCAAGATGACATTAAAATAAAGATAAGATTAAACCGAACCAAGCCAAACCAAACGACATTGTAAGCCATTTGTGCAAAGAAGAAGTAACTACGATTTTATATTTATTATGTTTATTATGGGCAAGCAACATGCTACGAACGATTCAAAGAAGAAGTTAGTCAAACGAAGGACTTGGTCTGGTATGGCCTGATGGTCTGATTTCGGCTGATTTGGTTTGGTTTATAAGAATATATCGTAAGTGTTCCGAGTGAACGCTTTTGAATATGCGCCCATACGATTTATGGACAACACACAGTAGTGTGCTGTGCTGTGCTGTGCTGTGCTATGTTGTACTGTGATGTGGTGTGGCTGGCGTTCACGACGGCAGCGTTGACTGTGGCTACCTTAAGCCCTTTAACTAAACCGACAACAACGACAACATCGTTCGAAACGGGGTATGAGCCACGTTTCACCACAGACTTAAAGCATGAAACTTTGTGTTTGCACACTTTTTTTTTGTGTTCTGTTAAGTGGTCACGCGCATTTTTAAAATGTGACATGTTGACAAACTGATGGCGTTAACTGATAAATAGGTGCGGCGGCGTTACCTTGTCTATATAGGTTCATGTATGTAGATACATATAGGTACATATCTGAGTATCTCTATGGCAAACAGACAGACAAATTCCAGTTAAAAACCATTCTAAGACTGTCCCATATATAAACACAAAGCACATTCATGTTTCTACTATCAACAAATACAATTTCATATGTAAGAGTTCATTCTTTAATGATTATGATGATTGTGTATTTATGTCATTAAGCAGCTTATTGGCAGCTTTATAATAACTTTGCCTCAATTATATGAAATTGTTTGATTTGTCCGTCACATATATGTATGTAGGTATATTGTATATAAGTTGGATAATTCTCTCGCATTCATACTATAAACATAAGTATGTAATTTTGTTTTGTTTTTCATTTTAATTTATATTCCTTTTGATAGCCATATTATCTTTTAATTGCAGCAAATGAGTTGCCATTGAGCACGCTAATTAAATGGTTGCATTTTTTTATTAACATTATCATTTTGGTCTTAATCATTTAATTCTGCAATAAATGCAAACAAATTGTCACAGTTTTGAGATAAATTTTTAAATGACATTTAAATGTTTGTATCTATTATTAAGCCATCTAAAGTAGTTTCGTTAATTATTTGCATTTGATTAAGTTATTTTATAATAATATACTCGTACAACAACAGTTGTTCAATAGTGTTTTAATCGATTGATTGTTTAAAGAAATTTTAATTGAATTGATTTTGTTTCGAATCTCTCCAGGGAGACAATTCTAAGTAAATTGTTCACAGAATTTAAAGGAAATACATTAAAGATTGCATAGCATCATTGGAATCTTATTGGGTGAATCTTTAAGAATGAATGCTGTTAATAAAAAAAAAATGAATAGCAAACAAATTAGGATGATCGATTAGTGATTCTTGCATTTCATTATTTAAGTTTGTCTTCGATTGTGGGAATCTTTCTGTCACTGTAAATTACAAAGAGCATTGACAAACCTACTTATTAGTTTGGAATATTTCTATAAATAGTGAAAACATTCTAAAATAAAAATCGTAAATCAACCTTAGCTCAAGGATAGTTTTATAAATAAGTATATTATGTCTCAGATTCATATAAGCGTTGCGTTGTTCTGCACAGCTGTAGCTTATTCCTTTTTAATTGAAATCTACCAACACAACAACTTGTTAAAGCTAAATTCGTTTTACTAGTTAATACTCTCCTTGGATTGCGATACACTTGTTTGATTACTAATCGATTTCATTTTAAATACATATAACCCCTTCTCGAACTTTTCATTGACATAATTTGTGGCCACCAATATTGCTTGCTGCTCCATTTAGGAAAACACCTTTCCATTTTGTTGAAATACAAATTTATCTTTAGTAAAAACTGTTCTGTTGAAACGAATATCAAATATCCTTCACACAATGTAAATGATCCATTTTGCCTTGATCAGACATCAAATCAAGGGATATCAGACCTAACTGTCGTTTTCTCTTTATAAAATGAACCTACAGAACTTGAAATAGGGCAACAGACTCAGAAAAGATGTCGGCAAAAGTCAAGAGGCAATGAAGCTCAAGCGTTTCTCTTTTTGAAATTCACCGACAAAAGCGCCAACGCAAACTCAACAACCAACGACGCTTAGTGCAATAAACACACATAAACTGAGACACACAAACAGTTACACACTTTGGTACACATGCACAAAGATATACAAAGATACATTTCGAACGCAACAGATTTCAAGTGAAAAACATCATCAGTGGCTAGTTTAACGACAACATAAGAGCGAGCGTTAACTGCAACTTTGCTGTAAGAGTAAAGTAAGAGTGCCGACATATAGACACACAGACACATATACAGAGACGCATCCAGGCAATGACAAAATGAAAGCATACAGTTATAGATACTTCATCTAAAGCTCAGGCAGTCAGGCAGTCAGGGAGTCAAGCAGGCAGGCAGGAACTCAGTTTAAACAACGATTGTATCCGCGCATTTATGTGTACTAGGTATGTGAGCCAGTGAGCGCCTTTGCACCGTAAACCGAGCCAACAACATGACAGCTCGATTTAATATTACAATTTATGTTGCCCATTAAAATGTCGGATGGTTTCGCTCTTTATTTTATGTGATTATAATAACCGAAAGCAATGACTACAACAAGCGCGACGGTAGCAGACCCAAAACCCAGCAACGTAAACCCCAAACCCAAGAAAGGAAAGAAACTACGTACATAAATATCTTGAACATAAACTCACGGTTGTTATACATTCATTTTATTATTATTATTATTTTTTGTTTTTTTTTCTTTTTTTTTATTTATTTTTTTTTTTTTTTAGTAACTTGGTTGTTTCCTTTTTTCATCATTTATTGGTCTTGTCTGCATCCGTTTTTATTATTTTTACCATGACTTTATTCCTACCACCCCTCACTCAATTCATAACTTATTCCTTATAGTCTCTCGTATTCTTATTGGTCTTGTGTGGTGCTTGTAATGCGTCTTTAGCGGAAACCGCACAGTAGTTAAAAGTGTCTACTACGGAGAAATATATCTTTTATACTACTGCGACAATAACTACTAGACGAAACTTTAGTTCTTCTTTATGTAATATGTCTGTATGAAATAATTTTACGAATATACGCGTATATATAATATTTATGTGGATATTTACTAGCCTTTTTTCATGAGTTTTATTGACTTCATCAGAAAATTAATAGCCTGTAGATTTAAAGCACATCTTCCTCAACCAAATCAAAACAAATTAAGCACCTAATATATTGGGATAAAAACAAAAGTCATTTCCTTTGTTTTTCAAAACAGATGGCATTGCCACACTTTGCTTTTTTAGTTCCATAAAAGGGATGAAATCATCAGAGGGAAGGGAAAAGTTGTCTAAGAAATATTCTTACATTTATGCTTTCATTTTTACATAGATATCAGGTTCATCTTAGTTCGAAGGACTCAATATTTGAATGAAAAAACTTAGTATATTCTATCAACTTATGCCATGATCTCCATTATTCGGAGAACTCTGTACTCTATATATTATCTGTTTACAACAATAAAAAAAACAATAAAAAGTGTGTGTTCAAATATTCAGAAACTGGAAGACTGATGCAGATGATTGCACACAATATAATTGCGATGATCATTGCAGTGTGTGGTATATGATAAAGGAATAAATGGTCAGTTTATATGGTTGCTACTTCTATTTTTTAAAGTAATTCGATCATGTTGTAGGTAACAGCATAAAAAAGCAGGCACCATCCCAAATTTCGGTTCTATACTTTGTATACAATGGGCGTAGTTCGCTCTTCTGGTTCACACTTCATGGTAGAGGAAATACTCACAATACATCAATATATTGTTTAACATACTTTATGAAGTCTCCAGTCAAACCAAAGTGATTCATACTAAGTCTTTAAAAGATATAATAAAAACAAAAAACTTTCTAAATTCTTTATTCTTTGATCATCAAATTTATAATTTGTCTCAATCAAAATTCTTTATACTTGTTTATTCTGTTTTTATTTATTACAATAAACAAATAAAAGTTTTTCATTTTAAATTCCACAGAGTCATTCAAGAAATATGTCATTGACGACGCTTTAGATTGACAACATTCATCCAATCCACCCACTAATACCCCCAAAAGACAATTATTGGTGGACACGCTCAAGTCGAGAAATGAGGCACAGACGATTAATATGAGTATAAAAAAATAATAACAACATTTCTACTAAAGTATTAAGAAAATTCTTGGAAAATGTCATCGCAACATTTTTATATACAAAAAAAATTTTAATTTATTTTGAAAAAATTTTATTAAAATATATTTTTTTATTATTATATGTATAGATTTGAGCTGTGACTACTACAAAAATAATCATATTAATAATATAATTATCATCATCATCTTCCTACAACGTCATTATCTTTGTCGTAATAATTAATTTAAAAATACATTTAATTTTGTGTCGCGTTTCGTACCAGTTGATCTCCTTTGAGGCAAAGATCTTAAATTTAGCGTTGGCGGACATTTTAATTTTCTTATTTATTTGTTGTTTTCTTTTTCTTATTTATTTGTTATTTCGTGTGGCTTGCTTTCATTTTATTTATTATTTTAAGAGAAATATTCTTACATTGATTTTTTATTGTATAAAATACATAATATGAAGCTACCTCAGGCGGCTTAAAGCATTTTAACGCTAATTTATGAAGATATTCCAAAAATGTTTATTTTTATAAATTTTTGTTATTTTGTTTGCGCGACAAATGCCAAAAATTTGTACGGAAATATTCATTTCACCTCGAGACACTTTGCTGCTAAAGACGTGTATTATAATATTTATGTAAAATGTCATAGATTGTCAACATAAATCTGTTGAAAATTTGATATATTTTATTTATAAATAACAAATAAAATCATAAAATAATATTGAGGCAAAAAAAGAAATTACTTATAGAAATATTGTACAAGGTGCGTCATCTTGTTATATACACTACACTATATTTTCAGAACTAACTGCCATATTGTAATTAAGTGTAGCGTGTTGGAATAATCTCTTTGCATTCCAAAACCATTAAGATTAACAGTTTTAACAGGGCTTTTTGTTTTGCATTGAGCGCATCTCCCGAACTGACCCAGGCCTTCTTATGCGCTTTTATTATTATAAAAATACATAAACTTGATTTATCCGCAAAATAAAAATTTGTCCCAAATCTCAATAATGCGCTTATAAGAATCTATAATTTTTTTTTATTTGTTTATTTAGGAACTTACAAGAGTTTTTCTTCATGGCATCTGCTGGAGTAGGAAATTTGATATCGATCGAAAATTCTATGCATAATAAGGCAAAGTGCTGTTATGTTAGGAATGCTGGAAGGCACATAATATACGAATGTGGTCACCTCAAAGTTCTATTGTATATCAAACTCTATAGATCATCTGCTTAAGGATGTTCTGTTAAAAGATTGGAGCAACAAAACAGTGGAGAACTTTACAAGTAATGTAAATGTAGGAAGGGTACAGCATTCTTGTAGAAGACTGTAGGTCAAAATAGTACACAACACCGTAACCTTTTGACTGTTTAGTTAAACCTTGTTGGTTATGTTTGAGTCTTCAACAGCCCAACATCGAGCATACTGTTCTAGTATCCCTCTACGTAGCGAACCCTGTACTGCAATATTGGATACTTCAGTTGAAGAGATTTTCATAAGTGTATAGAAGATTTATCCAAATACAATTGTTTTGTTTTTTATTACTTTCCAATGGTAAATTATAGAAAGGTTTTATTTTACTAATAAAGATACATTAATCCTGTACATGTTGTTTGCACAAAACATAAATCAACATTTTATCATCATCATTCTTGTTTTGAGTTTGACCTAAAAAGTCACAGTTTCATCATTTCAACTAAATTAAACCAATTTTTACCCTTCAATAAGTTCTTATTTCAAGTCATCAATTTTTATTTTTATTTCACCACTTAAAAAGATACACAAGATTTATTTCTTTTACCACAATATATTTTTTAATTTTTGCTAATTTTTTCTTTATTTTTTTTTTTATTTTTTTTTTTTTCAATAACAAAAGCAAGATACACAATAAAAGACCATTAATAATTTATTTATTTATATAAGTATTTGTATATGTCTTTCTATTTATTGTATCTAGCTAACATATTTGTCATCATTGTGTGTTTGTTATGGTTGAGGGTCATTAAGTAAATCCACCCGATTATTTAGAACAAAAACAGCTGCGTTGACAATTTGTCAGCTAAAGGATTTCACATGAATTTAGAAATTATTGCATTCGCTTTAAAAATATTTTCTCTTATAATAAAAATATTTTTTGTTTTGTATTTTCTTGAAATAGTTTCATTTCTTGATTGTTGTTTTTCTTATCGTAAATTATGAAAATAAAATGAAAATGGGGAAAAATTAATTTTAAAAGTTAATGCCCCATTAAATGACACATTATTATTTGTTGATTTAACCTGCTAAGAGACCGAAGAAAATTAATTTCTTTTGAAATTTTTCATAATTTTGTTTTTTTTTTGTTTTTCAAAAAAACAAGTAAGAAAATGTATTTCAGACAGTAAAAACTATTGAAAGGGAAAATATGAGTAGCAATGAAGAACATCAAAGCTTTTTGTATACTTTATAGACATGTTTTACTGTTACTTTATCATTAAAATTTATATTTATAATTCCTCCTAATATCTTTTCTTAGGCCCATAAAAATGTACGTATATTAAACGCAAACGAATATATCTCAAAGAAAATTCACGCCGCATTTAAACATTTGACAGTTCATATATTTTCGCGCATTTAAGTATCTTTCTATTTTCCTGTTTTTATTTATTTTATTTTTTTTTATTTTTATTCTCATTGCGTATCTTTTTCAGAACAAACAAAATAAGCAGCACCAGCAGCAGCAGCAGCAGAACACAAAAGATTAATAATGTTGAAATTTATGTTTGTTACTTGTGACATAAGTCATTAATTTTGACATTTGTGCTAACAGCTTATAATAAAGCATACAAATGTTTTCCTCCGATATAAATTACTGTCCGGTTTGACTTTGATCTTGAGCCGTTAAAGCAGAGAGATAAACGATTTTCGCAATATAAAGGTCTTTACAGAAAGCAAATAAGAAAATCTCAAAAGAAAAAAAACCAGCTGCATGTGGCATATTATTTATCAGTTTAGTAAACATTTTATGACTTACACAAGGAGAGATTAACAAAAGTTATTGTTCTACAAGTATGAGAGCAAGTTGTATCTTGACAGATGACTTAGTATCTTATAATGCAATGTACTTGTATAGTTAAGTATACAAAATTTGTACAAAATAAATATCTTTTTGAATTAGACTTCATTTGTACTACAAGTACAATGAGTATTTAATAATCAGACAACTTGTGATAGAATTTTTTCTATTCTTAAAAGTCAAGTAATTCAGATTAATTGCATTGTTATTGAACATACTTGTAATGCTGATCATCATGATGAGACAATGAGATTGTGAACCTGTTTCCATCAGATCCTTGATGGATAACATTGTCATATCGAATCCAACAGAATTAAATCACCCACAATTGTCGTAATTTTGACTCATAGATTTAAAATTGATGTATAAGGATAATTTTCAAATACTGAAACGTTTTTATGTCAACTTGCGTCCTCATGTTGCTGAAAACCAAGTAGTTGCTGCGTTGGGAGAATTGGATCATCTTTTATACAAGTTTAACAACTGGTTTAAATAAAAGACTGTGAATCTCTTCGTCCAAGGCATCATCTACTCTGAAAAACTACCCTGAGTCTCTCCGATGGAGAGTCATCGACTATATTGTCATTACTTGTTCAATTTAAAACAACTTGCTTAACAAAATTGATATTAAATACAATTTATTTGTTTTTAATTATAATTTATGCATATTTTGACCTTTAGCAGCATTTATTTTCAACATTAATAAGTCACTGAGACTTATTAGTTTATTATACAATGAAGAAAAAAATTAAAATCAACAGAAATAAGTAGAAAAAGTACAATAAAATAAATTGCAATTATGCAAAATAAAATTTATTAATTTTTAATTTTTTTTTTTTTTTTTTATTTTATATTGAAAAAACTATAATTTATGACAAGACTTCAAATGATTTTTTTAAAGATGTTAGTTCTTCGTATTTTAATATTTTACAATTAAACATGAAAATTGTTATTATTTTTCTCACAAAAATTATACAACGTCATAAATCTGTCAACACGCAATGTTTTTACAGTTTGAAATTATGTATACTCGTATATAAATGGCATATTAATTTTGAACAAATGTTAATAATTAGCATGATGGAAATATTTCGGAAACTAACCAATGTCAATATTAGAAAGTCAATACATTTTTCTTTATCTACTATACTAACTAAATAATCCTATAGATTTAGATAGATTGAAATAATGGCCGGATTATTTAAACTGGATTACCAAATTTAGTACATAAAGAACAGCGACACAAGTCTCTTTTTGGAGTCCTACGTTTGATCAATAATATCACGGCAGGAACAAACTTGTCTTTGATATACCTCTAACCTCCAATACTGATAATAATTTGAATTGTAGGTTTACACAATAATAACAGATAACAGAGTACTCCCACCTAGAACCCATGAGAGACATAAGGCATGAGAGACTTCTGCCGTGATTCCTCGCAATGGAACAAAAACAGCGTCATGAGGATATTTCAAAGGACTTTCGGCCGCAGTTTCACAACAATAAAGCCGAGTTCTTGTATCGATTCATAACCATTGATGAAAGTTAAGTGTGTCAATCATTTCACTCTTGAAACGAAGAAACATTCAAAAGCAGGACTGAAAAAGAAGAATTGGATCAAAATAAAGCAAAGATAGTACAATCAGCAGGCAAGGTAATGCCCTTAGTTTTTGAATTGCGAATGGAATAATTTTTAATTCATGATCTTCAAAAAGATTAAACTATCAACGTTTCCAACATTTGACATAAAATCAAGATTTGTTTCCGTTAACGTTAATGGGTAAAATTAACAAATTTTGAGTTTGAAAAACTTTGTCACGGACCCTATCGCCAGAATTAGCTCTTTCGGATAAATTTTTCTTTTCAAACTTGATGAAATGGTTCCAATTGGATGGCTATCTCGTGGAGCTCGATGATTCTTACTAAAAACAGTGTGTCAAAGCTATTGAACAAAGTTAGGAATGTAACTCTTAATAGATCCACCGGAATATTAGAATTCGTTCAAGTTATGTAAATCAATATAAATTAATAATATTAATAATTTTAAATTTATAATAAAAAAAAATAATTTTACTATTAAGGGTAAATAAATATCGACTAAGTCAAACTTCAATTTGTTTTATAGTTTCAAAAAATTTTATCCGGTCAAGGCCAAAATTAATGGAAGAATAAAAACCCTCAATAGAATATATACTTAAACGCTCTATAAAATAAATTATAAAGTTGATAGGAAAACAAATCAATTTGAAGAATATTAAAAAGATCATTAGTCAGTTTTCTTACTACATTTTGTTGTATTCATACTATTATTTCTAACATTTAACATTTCTTCTTTCTTTGCTAATCATATTTCATGGCTAAACACGCGAATAAAAGTCATCATTTATAATTAATTCATAAATTTATGCATTTCCCTTTGAATTTCATTTCCCCATTATAATATTTTTCAACTACTTAAGCAAATTTCACTTGCATTTTAATATTTCCTACCATAAAATTTGGTTGATGACCGATTTCGTTTATATTTCTACTTATTTTACTAAAAGTTAGTTATTGAGTGAGTCTTGGAATAACCAAGTCTTGAATTTATTGCCATTTTAATTGGCTGTTTTAGTTTTATGTGCTGCGTTATTATTTATTATTTTACCGTTTCATGTTAGCAAAGTATAAAAAAATAATTCATTATTCCATTGTTATGAATTATTATTATTATTATTACAACCTTTTGAATAAAACATAAAAATTCATAAATTAGTTAATTAAATTGAAATTGCAATTGAAATTGCTCATGGCAATACTTTATTGTAATTAGTAGTTAAGAAAACTAGACACCTTTAAAATGAAAATACAATTGTTTATTTACTAAGTTAAGCTTTCAAAGAAATAGAGTGAAACAAATTGGAAACTTGAAAAGTTTGCGCAAAAATTCCACCTTTCAGTAAAGTATTGCACATAGTAATTGATATATCTTAGTGAAACAAACAACTTAATTTATCAGCAAGTTAAATCACGAAAATAAATCTTAATGCAATAAATGTCTCATTAGATAGATTCGTTAGATATACAATACATAAGTTTTAGATAAATCTAAATGAAACACAAAATAAAACAAAACTATAAACAAATATATTACATGATAGAAATGATTTGTTTGTTTTTATTTTTATTTTTACTTTATTATTAACACTAAATGCGCATTATTTGACACATTCATATATGTACATACATATATAGTGAATATACAAATGTATTTACATACATATAGATAGATATAAAGCTATCTAAATGTGTCACACATGCGCATAAATCAATTTGACAGCTCAACGGCTTTTACTGCGCGCCTAAATGTACACACCAAGTTCCCTCCCGAAAGCCTATGACTACCACAACCTTATAGATACACTCTAGATACTAATATAAACGAGTACAAGTAAAATCAAAAGCCAAAAGCAAAAACTAAACAAACTGTGTAACCATCCAATGAATGAATGTCAGTGTATATCTATATGTATGTCCAACTGTCTGTCTGACGTCGCCGCATTCGGTTAATTTGCACACGTACGTCAATTTTTATTGACTGATGTAAAAATGTTGCTGTCGACTGCTAAATCAAGTAGTCAATTTTATAGCATTTTGCCACATTTTGTGCGGCATTGCAGCAACGCAATTCAACCTAGTCCAGACTATGATGCCGCCAAGCCATTTCAATTGTCCATCAAAATGTCCGTCCGTAGACAGCCTCCGTAGTTGCTGTTGCTGTTTCTGTTGCTGTTGCTGTCGCTGTCAATGGCGCAAATGATTGATTTATGCACGCATTTGGCTTTGATTTGTGTTTAGACATTAGTATCTTTTTTATGTTTTTTTTTTTTTTGTTTTTACCATTTGTTCGCTATTCATTCTCTCTCTATCATTTAACAGACAAATGAAATGAATTTTTAAAAATCTGACATTATAATGTCATAAAAGTTCACTAAAAAACAAAAAACAATACAATTCTTTTATTTCGATAATTATAATATTTATATTTTTTATTATTACTACTGAGGCTAACTCACATTCTGACAACTTCCGTTTAAACCACATTCAAATCAGAGCAGCAACGACTACATTGAGCGTTTAATGAGTGAGTATCTAAAGAACCGAAATGTATTGAATCTTTGCAAATACTTGTATATACTTGTATATACATTTGTTGCGCATGCGCCGTGCTTTATAATAAATTATTATTTATGACAAAATATGGAAAATGATATTCGTTTTGTACAAGGTTTTAACACTTAATCATAATCAACTGTCAGTATAACTTCCTCCGCATAAAAAATAAGTATAAATATTTCGCGTTTATTTGTTTGTTTATTTTTTTGTTTTGTTTAACTGTTGTCGTTTTTCAAGTTGTTTTTGTTACTTATTATTATTATTATTATTGTTGTTGCCAACATGCCGCCGCTGCCGCCGCCGCATTGCAAAATGTCAAATTTTTTTGAAAATATATAAATCAAACAATTTTGACGCCATGATTATAGATTCGTGTTGTTGTTTTTGTTTTTGTTATTGTTGTGAGCATGCTGTGTGCCAAATGTATCTTTTAGCAACAAAATGCTTTCAAAGCAAAGATGCTGGTTTCACTTATGTTTATGTACTCATTCATACTTGTTGTAGAATAGTAAGTAACCCAATGAACAATTTGTTAAGGAACTTCAATAGATTTTGAGATTATTTTACTATTTAAATATTCATTGTAACTGTAATAAACTCACATATGATTATTGAGCTTTACGATTAAACTGTATGAACCCAAAATATCTTTGTACCTTGCACACATGTGTGTTTTATTTTAATTTAACCTGACTGGGACTACACTTCTAAAAAAAAAATACTGAAATATATTAAAAAACATTTTACGGAAACAAAATAGAAGAGAATGGCATATGCCATATGTCTTATGAATCACATGATGCCACTAAATTAATTGTTCTATAAACAAATACCATTAGAAGAAAGGTGTAACCCCTAACACCTGCAACTCTCTACAAATATTTAATAATTTAAGTCTATAGTAAAGAGGAACATCTTCTACATTTTGTACACAGTATGTACTCGTACATACTAAAATAAGTTTATTTTCAAAAGGTGACTCACAGGTCTCTTGGGTTACTCATCTAAAGGTGATACGAGACCAACTAGAATTTTCTGAATACATATTCGTAAATATATTCAAACTTCAGTGCTCACTCATTCATAGTCAGTAAGTTTGGTCTCTTGTTTGTTGCCAATGTTGCCAATCTGTTGCTTACTGACTCTTTTGCCGCTAACTGCTAAAATCGTGTCAAGAGGTGTTACGGCAATGACAGTATTTTCTATAAATTATGACAACTGACAGCTAAATTTATGAGTAGCACAAATTTTTCTTTACAATCATTCTCTCTTTTGAACAAAAAAAAAAAAAACAACACTATATAAATATTTTTATACCTTCTTATTATATTGCAAGTAAAGGAATTTAAAAAAAAAAATTCAAAAACTAATTAAAAAAATAAAGTTTATACATTTTAAGAAATAAATTCATATTTAATTACTGAGAAAACAAATGATATTTTGGTTTTATTTTATCATATAGCGAATATATTTATTACTACACAAAACAAAACAAAAAAAAAAATAAATGCTAATTAATATGACCGCATTTAAATTAATGAAAATAATTAACTTAATTATGGCGATTGACATGAAAGATAACCAGAAGCAAATTCTTATACTCTGCACATAAATAAGTCAACTTAATGATAAAATACAAATATCCATATTTAAACAAAACAACTTATTATATAGAAACACAATAATGAAGCAAAATCATGATGAAACTACGACGTCATCCCAAATTAATGAAGACAGATTGATGAACATAAAAAATGTTAAATTCAATTTATAGTATATTTTGGCTTTATTTAAAGAAAATATTATGAATCTGTAAACAACATTTAAGTGATATAAATATGTATTTTAAATTTTACAATAGATAAAAGATACAAAAGATATAGAAACTCAATATAAATTTTATATTTTTTTAGGGTTCCGGACCCAAAGGGTACCAAAAGGAATCCCATTGCAGAGACTTCGTTGTCCGTCCGCCCTCAGGTCATATCTCATAAACCGCAATAGCTAGAACGTTGAAATTTTCAAAGAATGTCTAGTTCTATCCGGGCATTAGCAACAAATACTAAAACTAAAATATTTTCAAAAACTTAAAGGGGTCTCCATACAAGAAACATTTTGGTTTGTATGGCAGCTATACGACCCAGTAAAGCAAAGATCTTGAAATTTAGTTGGTTGTTGGCTATACATCAGAAACTTATATTGTCGAAATTTTAATTTGATCGAACCACTAGGGAGGGTACCTCCCATACAAACACCCATTAAATTTCAGGCTCTTATTTGAAAAACTTTTTTATTTTTTGTTTTATCGAACTGAAATTTAGACACTATAAGTTCTTGACATAGACGAATTGGCCAACTAGGAGGGGTATCTCCCAAACAAACCCACCATTAAAATTCAGGTTCTTATTAGAAAAAGTTTTTCGGTTTTCGGACTATTGAAATAAAATTTAGACACTATAAGTTTCTGATATAGGCGCGGTACATTTGTTGCTATCAGTCAAATCGGACCACTAGGGCGGGGGGATCTCCCATACAAACCCCAATCTGCTACGGAACCCTCCGTGTACGAGTCTGACTCGCACTTGGCCCATTTTTATTTAGAAATATTTTTATATCAAAACCATTATTTGATCGTTATTATTATTATTATTATTGTTTCTTGATTGGATGTGGATTGTGTGATGAAAGTAACCGATAACATAATATTGGTTGAGTAATATTATTTGACCTCTTTGAAAAACTCAACAGACATTTATTTTGGAAACTTCAAAGAGATGAAAACTTATGACTTTGAAAATAGTGATATATACTCGTACGACAAATCGTAACGATTGGCGTGTCCCTGGAATGTACACATGGATAAAAAGAAGAATACAAAGAAGGGAGAGGGAAATATAAGAGGAATTGATAAATATATGAAAAGTTCTTGATAAGACATATTTTGATAATGAAGATAGCAAGAGAGGATTTTCTGGAAGGATCAACCTAGTGATCATCTGTTCTTGTTAGCGATCTTGTGTGTGTTTGAGTCTCTTTTTTGTGATTATAAAACGCCAGCTGTGTACCTGATAAATTATTGCACATATATCGAATTCCTTAACTACAAATTCTTAAAATTAAAATATAAAATAAATTATTTAAAATAATACAAGTAACAAATTTTTAAGTATTAAACCAAATAACTTGTGACATGAAGAATAGCAAAATAGTAGGCGCTTAAGATTAACTTTTCTCTTCAGTTTTATAAATTATTAAGAAGACTGATGCATGAGCATTTGCCGGCGGTTGAAGAAAAACACATTTCTCTAAGAACTGCTTCCTCATCGAAATGCAATTCCAAACCTCTAGAAATGGTGGGAGTTTCTCCCGTCTATTGTTCTAATATATACAAAATCTTTTCAACTAATTTTTATCACTAAGGATTGGATATACTTTAAATTGATGTATAGTGGAACCACGTACATCTGTCTATATCTTCCATAATATGATAATTTATTAGACTAAAGATATTAAAAGAATATTTTTTATGTTTTCTTTTTTGTAATTTACAAACACCAATTTTTCTTGTCGTGTCAGAAAAGTCAAACGTAAACTAAGTTATTTAAACGTTTGCGTGTTAATTTACATAATTTGTTAAAAGCTTTAAAATTGTTGTTATCATTTCGGATTGAATCTAAAGCAATAAAATATCATTTCAACAGCCTCAAACGATGGCGACCCACTCAAATAAATTGTGTTTTTCTATTTGAATTTACTTAAGAGCGTGTATAATTTACTTGAGTAGAAGAGATAAAGATACTGCTACAAGTCAAATTAAATTCAAAATAAAATATGTATATATACATGTAACTATATACATACATATACAGAAATCATTTATAAAATTATATTACTATTGTTTGGTTTTGACATATCGTGATCATCATTATCATGATCTTTTAACTAAATGTAGTGTTAGTTGCCGCTGTTGGTGAAACCAAAGCTACCGCTAGCTCACTTGGTTAGATTTCAAGCAATTAACATAAATTTTATGTATATACAAATGTATATACATATATATATATATACGTATAATGTATCTGTATCTGTATATGAACATATCTGTTTGCCTTTTGGTGCTAATGACTTTTGACAGTTTCAACTCGGCAAGTAGCTCTATCATATGTACGTATAATCATCATCTTGTCCCCTCCTCTGGTCAAACAGTCTCTGGTCAGTCAGACAGTCAGTTTGCCTATCTATGGACATGTGTATTTGTATGAGTATGTATGTCTAACTGATTCGATGGCGCGCCACTCAGTCGTTAATTAAAATATGTGTTATGCCACTAAAATTTATTTACGAGCATTTCGCAGCTATTCAACTTTTTGAGATTTAGTTTGCGATTACATACCCTAAGCAATATGAATGCAAAATAGTATTGTAGATAAATAGATACTTCTACGAAGCAAGCTTACCGTCTGGCAAATTTAGTTCGCCCTCTTCATCTCACTAACTTACTTACACATTTGGTAGCTTAAA